>JANTQI010000104.1:0-115160 GCA_032988985.1 Emmonsiellopsis sp. PD_5
GTGCATATAGATATTGTGGCTTTTGCGTTTTGAGGTTCTACTTTGATGATAGATATATATGATAGATGATATATCAATTGTCCATGTTATATATTCCGCGACAACCGGAGAGGAGATCGGACGGATAGAAAGGGGACATGGCAGGTGGAAGTTATTAAGAACGCTCAACCGGGGTTCCCAACAGATATGAATATCCATAGACATATCGATCAAAAGAAACACACAAAGAAAAAGTGTGCCCAACTAAAACAACGCACTCGAAATCAATGCTCCAATAAAAGCATGCATATATGACCTGCTAACCATCCAGGCTCAAAAAAATGAGCATATATATAAAATGTCCGCACGACAGGGACAACTAACCTCCCTCTGCACCCAAAGGTCGTTAAAAAGCTTCAAACTTCCCTACCATCCGACGTCACACACCATCTCATTCAAACTCAATCTCATAATATACATAGGCCGTATACTCGCCTCCACCCTCGCCGCCTGCGCCGCTGATATGCATCTCTGACGGGTCATCCTTTCGTACGCGGCCTTTCTTGTCCCGCACAAAGGCGTTGCCGGCTAGGTATGAGTAGGAATTGTCGAGGAGGGACTTTACTTTTGCGGAATGTTTGGGTGTAGTCTTTTTTGGATGTGGGTTAGCTCGAGATGTACGGGGGTGCAGAGTGGCCAGAGCATAGCGTCAAAAGGAACATGGTGAATACATACCTTAACCAACGCACAGACAAAATCCAACGGCAACCCATACCTCAGCACGGTCTCAACAAACACCCTCAAAACCAAAACATGAATCCACACCATCACGGCCTCACCCCACATCGTCTGGCCCAGCCTTAACGTCTCTCCCCAAAGCCTCTGCACATCACCACCAACCCGATCAAGGTCCTCCCGCTCCTTCTCCTGCCCACCTTCAACATATTTGTAGTCTCTAGGTGTCCACTTGAGCTCCCGACACTTGTGGATGAATTCCGCGCTGTGCTTTTTGAATGTTGTCACCGCGTATAGAGTCGACTCCTCATCGGATGCAACGAAAGTCGAGGAACGAGGGACAACCATCGGCGATATGGTTTCGTAGGTTCGGAGGAACTCCTTTGTGCTGCGGGAGGGGACGGCGATTAGGTGTGTTTCAAGATATTCGGAGTCTTGGACGAGGAGGCGGGGGTCGACAACAGATGCGAGGGACTTGGTGGATAATGTACCCCTAAGGAAAAGCAATGTGTTAAGAAATTGTCAAGATAACGCCCGGTATGTTTATTTAGTTGTGCGTACGTTTGTTTCCGTTGTAGCGCAGCCAACGTAGTCTTGACCTGGTTGTACTGTGAGAATTTGCCGCGGACGTCATTGTCGATGCTGGACGCTTCCTACAAAGCAATTGGTAAGCATATGGATAAGAACAAAACTCATGATGCCATACCCTCTGCAGAATATCAATCAACTCCGCCAACGACCTATCCGCCCGAAACTTGACCTTATTCCACTGAAAGCTCTTCAGATACTGATCAACGGGCTCTACCAAAACAGACCAACCAACCAACCAGTCAGCAAATCCGCTACAGAAACACCACTCGAGATACCGGAACACGTACTATCATTAACCAGCTTCAACTCCGCAATGCGCTCCTCATCGCCCTCAAGCACACTCTTCAGCGCTTCCCCAACCTTCCCGACAACACCCTGACACGCCGACTCTAGCCTCGCCAGCTCCTCCGCCTGCTGTATGAGGCCGTCGAGGGTGCCGATCTTGAACTCCGGGATCGCAAAGGGGGTCACGGTGCCGTTGTCCGGGGTGATGGTTTTGCTGATGGCGTCGAGGGCATCGTCGCGGTGGTGCGAGGGGGCGATGGAGCTGGGGAGCGAGAGGAGGATGTATTTGGGCTGTTTGGACATGGTTGGGGATGTTGTTGTATGTAGGGGAGACGGGAGGGTTGATGGAAGCCGTGTTTTTGCCTATTAGGGGCGCATGGGGTATATCGCTAGAAGGAGAGAATGTTGTGTTCTGTAGATTATCGGCGTGGTGGTGTTGGTCTATCTGGCCGTGATGATGTTGATATCGAGCTGTGGATGAGGTGAGGTCGGTGGTGGTTGGCGGGCCAATCACGTCGCAGCACGGCTAGGTGGAACTTGCGGAGATATTTATCAACTCAACCATCTTGATTTCCTCAAAAACACTCGGAGAGGATAACATTAGAAGGTTGATTTATGTCGACATTCTAGGATAATCTTGCATCTTTAGCCCATTATCTATAAGATCAGGTTTCTGTTTTCGAGACATAAACACACTGCTATTAGGGTTCTAGAGGAAGGACATCGGAAATATATATATTTTTTGATATTTAACCAGCTATCATAACATCTGTCCAAAATATCTGGACTCATTCCAAAAGGCGCGTTAAAAAATATTCATTTAACTGTAAGAAATTTATACTGATCAAGGTCTGTAGATCAACGAGATAAATAGGGGAAGAAGTGTAAAGTTCCGACAACCCTACCTCCAAACATTACCAAGCCCCCACAGGCACGGATGAAAAATGACACAGGAGAGGTTGTATGTTTAGATCTGGATAGGGGAAATGAGCTTGGGATTCTATCTTGAAGGGGGTATTTGCAAAGGTGAGGGATTAGAAGACCTAGATCCGCTAGAACTGGGCAACACCTTTATGCTGAAATGACGAGACTCTAGTTCTCTAATCTAATTCACATGAATAAAACCCAGATTCCTTGACTGGTTGGTCGAGGAGTTAGTTATGGATAATGCCATCGACTCCCACGCCCAAAAAAAAAGGGGCAAAACAATGGACGTAGATAAACAATAAATAGAAATAGTAATCAACATAGCTAAATTACATGTATGTAAAGTATATAAAATGCAAAAATAATATATGCCTGTATTGACCCAAAAACCCGCGAAAAAACAAATCAATGGTCTAAACAAATCATGTGGCTCATCTTTCTAAATGTCTTCTTTGCCTATTAAACGGCGGGTTTCGCATAAAGATGACCAGGATATCAAGCAGTAGGAAAACGAAATATGCTCCTGTCTATTAGTGGTTTCCGCTAAATGCTCAGGTGGTCCGTCGGAATGGTGGTTTTAGGTCGTTTTATAAAGAGGTGCAAGTTTCTATACAACTTGTTAGCAAAGGTTTTATCATATATCTTGGGGCTTAGATTGACAGCCCTAGAGGAAAGTGGGAAAAAACATACGGCAGCATGCTTCGGTTCAATAAACAGCGCCTTCGCTTCAGCAACAACAACCGGCTCCTGCCCCTCATCAGGGAGCGTCTCAATTCTCCCCTCAACCCACGCCTTGCGCCCCTCAACCTTTGTAGTCTCTGCCCGCAGGACGAAAAAGGAACCCGCCGGCGCCGGGCTACGGTAATCAATATTAAGATTGGCCGTGACACCAATGCCATTGGGAAGCGCAGGGAAACAGCATCTCGCAAGCGACTCGTCAAGAATAGTTGCTAGCAATCCGCCATGGACCAGACCGGGGTGGCCGGATACATCTGACCCGAGATATAGCATGGCGACTAGACTCTTGCCGCCGGCTTCTGACCAGATGTATGGGGGCACAGCGATTTTGTTCGGGCCCGACAATGTGCCCGCCGTAAAGTTGCGAGAGCGCAGCGCGGGGGGGATTTTCATGTGTGGTCTCGATTCCGAAAACCGCGCATCTGCGCGCAGGGAGGTTGCGAGGGGATGTTGATCAATGAACTCGTCAATCTCGCGAGTGACATCATCCGGCGCGACATAGAGGGAATTCGAGGCCTCGTCGGAGGGAACGTTGGACTCCATTTCAAAAATTTTGGATGCCGAGGGGCTTAAGAAAGCTCCTAGTACCAAGGAAAGGAAGGCTATCGTTGTGTAGCCTACGATGCGGCCGAAGGACTTAAAGACGGCGGAGGTAGTCTGATCTATCAGCAGGCAACACAGTTATTAGCGATTGGAATCATAGAAGGCGTGAGGGGTTCCGCAAGCATACAGGAGGGAAAAAGACAAGGAAGGGGAAGAAGTATAACATACTTGTTGAGTAGGTTCTATGGGGCGGACGAATGGGTCGGACGGGAACGAATGAGCGAGACAACAGAGTCCTAGAAGCGGGGGCGGATGAGAGGAGCTGGCTTGTTGGGAGACGGAAGGGGGTTTTATAAAGCCCTGAGGACGCAGGGAGACGGGACCAGAGCATAATGACGTGCGGGCGTGGCGGTTGGGCCACCGTTTGCAAGAGCCTTTCCAAGATCGAAGGGAGATCCGCCACGGCAGCGGGAGGACGGGCGCAGATGAAGTTTCGCAGACCCAACAACTACGCGCCGTATTCGTATGGTCGGGGTGAGATTTTTTTGTGTTTGGCCGTCGGGCTCAGGAACACCGGCTGAGCCGAGGTCCAACGCCGCAGCCAATCAGCGGCCGGCGCTGGTCCTGGATCTAGCCCGATGGAGAAATCTCGGTGGTGGGATGAGTCAGCAATGTATCTGGAAGCCAACCACCAATGGAACTATGCCCACGATGAGGATGATACGATGATGGTGGTGGTGGTGATGATGATGAAGGCGCATTGTTGCCTTGGGGATGCAGGGGAGGCCTGGCGTGCGTTTGTTGGATGGCCAAAAACATATCGTTATGCTGCCGTCTGGGATGCAGCATGACAAAGCCCCAGCCGCAAAGGGAACAGAAAGACCAGAAACAGCCGCATCATCTCAGGGATACGGGAAGAGAAGCAAGGGTTGTTCTTTGTCTCACGGTGGAGATAGCCCGTTGCATCCTTCATGAGTTGCTGTGCCCAGAGGACCCAGCGCAGAAGAGCCGTTTAGCCTGCAGCGGAAGAGCCGAACACTAGATATAGATATAGACGGGATTGGAGCGGTGGTCGGCAGTATTGTCTCTGCTGATGGGTTTCAGCGGTAGGTAGTAGGTAGAAGACGTAATCACCTTTGATCACCCTTTCCCAGGAGAGGTTGTCAGGTCATCGTGGTAGAGGCTGGGGGGAAGCGGCTCAGCGTGGCATAAGAATGATATTCATATTTTATTTCCCACGCTCGGATCGCGAACGAATCCCTGCTCAGCGCATCCAACCCAGGGTAATGTACGATTGATGAGTTTTTGTAGGGGTTGCATCGCCGCCATAGGGAGTAGCAACGTATCAATGGGATATCAAGACGTCCCTCAAGAGTCAACAGCAACAGAAAGACACCACAGATTGCGAACACAACCAACCCAAACCAAAAATAAAACCATACCTACCTCATTTACCCCTCTCCCAACAAATACCACACTACCAAAGAATAAACCCAAATATTAAAAAAATAGAAATAAAAAAAAGAAACGAGGAACGTGGGACTCGAACCCACAATCTTAGCTTAGCTTGGTCCTAGACAAATCCCTTTCGGGACTGCCTAACTGTCCAATCATAGGAGAGCTACGCATTACCCTTCTGCCAGTCCCTCAGATGTGAAAAGGCGGGTTAACCGTTACGCCACAGGGCGTGGGTAAGGATTGGTGGGGTGGCCGAACTGCGCTATTTATGGAGTGGGTGGCGATTTTTATATTGTGAGAAATTACAGCATGTAACATAGGGGAGAGATAGAACAAGAATCGTGGTACTCCTTCTCTATGTATTGGTTACTCTGAAAACTTCAAAATTCAAAACTAGTTTATATATTCTATCTATATGGTATATATCCACCAAACAATTCTATCCCGGGGAAGTTCGGAGGGGCATCAACTGCAAGAATCCAAAAAAGCGTAGTTGACGGAAAGTATATCCAAATAGAAAGAAGATGATTGAAGTATATCGTTTCCTGCCGATCGTAGGTATGGGAGGTTGTGTATTGGTTGGGATGGAGACGACGGGAGATCCAGGCCGGCACGGGCAAGGCAAGAGGAATATTTAACGAGTAAAGCTAATAACCTTCTTCGCAGCATCCTCGAACGAGTCAAAGGCGTGCAGAGGCAGTCCACTCTCGGCGATCTAGATTTTTAAAAAAAGGGGGCTAGTCAGCACTTAACAAACCACTGAAGGAAGAAGGGAATCAGCTAAAATTTTTGCATAACGTACCATCTTTTGCCCAAGCTCCTCATTCGTCCCCCTCAGACGCACAACAACCGGCACCTTCATATCCAAGTCACGGAACGCCATGATGATACCGTTAGCGATCATGTCGCAGAGCGTCAGACCACCGAAAATGTTTACAAAGATGGTCTTGACGCGGGGATCAGAGAGGATGATGCGGAACGACGACTTGACGGTTTCGGAGGTGGCTTTGCCGCCGGTGTCGAGGAAATTGGCGCAGTGGCCGCCGTGATGGCTCAGCGCGTCGACGGTATTCATGGCGAGGCCTGCTCCATTAACTATAACGGGAAGGGGTAAGTAAACCGTTTTTAAAATCAGGGGAGGGTCAGCTTACCGAGGGTACCGATACTTCCTTCTCCGCCAAGCCTATACAAATTTGTTGTTAGCTACAGTCAAACAAAATAGCTAGGAATTATGGGACATACTTGACATAGACAATACCATCCTTCTCAGCCTCTACTTCTTCAGGGACCTCCTCAGCCTTATTCCGAAGCTTGTGGATATCCTCCTGTCTCTTTGAGCTTTTATAAGCAGCATCATCGAAACCAAATCGGGCGCCGTTAACCTGGAAGCTACCGTCGTTCGTGACACTAACTTGTGTCTCGAGCACAAATGCTTCCTTGCTCATGTAGATATCGAGAAGATTTTGCGATAGCCTTGCGAGAGGTTCCAGAGCAGACTCGCCGAGACCAATATGGCTTGCAATTGCTTGCACATCGGCGCCATCGGCTTTGAATTCCTTCTTGTTATAGTCAAATGGGAATTTCCGAGAGAGCGAGAGGGAGGTTGCGGGGTCGGTGGTGGGAGAGGCAATTACGCAGGGAGAATGGGAGCTGCGATCAATCGAGAGGCCAAGAAAGAAATCGCTGGGTTGGTTTGATCCGCCAACTGCTACCCCCTTTTCTTTAAGTAGGTCGAATGATTGAGATTGTTTGAGATAGAGGTTTCTGCGCTGTGTTGTGATGGGCTGTCGATGAACGGCTGGTCGCCGTAATGTATGGAATCCTCTCTGCTGTCCAGCAGCGGCAGCAGAAGACTATGATGAGGTCAGCGGAAATATAATTTCTATATTTTTGGAGCCAAAAACTCACGGAAAGCCCCGGTCGTCTGCCAGAGCTACTCAGCAACGTTTTCATGCCCTCTCCAAATTTCTCAGGGTGATGCACGATGACGGCACCCGCATCTCGCAGTGCCTTGAGTTTCGTCTGTGCATCCGGCTCACCAGGAGCGGCCCAAGCGCCTGCATGACCCATCACTCTTCCTGGAGGAGCGTGAAGCCCACCAACTAATGCCATTATGGGCCTGCCAATCTGTTAGCAACGTTTCACGGACCTCGGGAAGGTTCCGTACTTTGGGTTGATAGTGCGCCGACGATAGTCCGCAATCCATGTTGCGGCATCGAGCTCAGAGGTTCCTCCAATCTCACCAACAAGCATGATTCCATGGGTATCGTCATCATGTTCGAAAATATTCAGCGCATCCACGAAGTCTGTACCAGCCAGAACATCGCCGCCCATGCTGATGCAAAGGCTCTGGCCTAGCCCGGCGCGAGTTGTAGATGCGACTGTCTCGTAACCAAGAGTGCCGGACTTTGCGACAATTCCAATGCTGCCGGGAGAGAAGCAGGGAAGAGGTTGGAATCCAATTCGACATTTTCCAATGGCGGAAATGATACCTGGGCAGTTGGCACCTACCAAACGTGTCTTCGATTGGGTTTTGAGCATCGAGTGAATCTGAAATATTCCCGTTAGACTAAATCAAAACTCTTGAAAGTAGATGGGCGGCACCTACCCGCATGATATCGTGAATCGGAACATGTTCTGCAACCGCCACTACAAGCGGGATCTCTGCCTCGATGGCTTCTTCAATTGCCTGCGCCGTTTGTGTTCCAGGGACATAGACTGCAGTTGCGTCTGGCTTTGCCTTTTCTTGCGCCTAAGAAAGGGAAACAGGAATAACCTCTTGTCAATATCCAGCGTAGTTATATTTTGGGTTAATACAGGACTGGTAGACTTACCACTCGCACCGATGGGAATACAGGCAATCCAAGGTGTTCGCCCTCCACGCCTGGCTTTACACCGCCTACAATCTTGGTACCCCATGCTAGGGACTCTTTTACATTTGCGGTCGCCTCCAGTCACATCTTAGTCGTTTGAAGTTTAAATGAGCCGTTGTTGGGAGGGGGGAGTACCTGTCTGCCTGTTCTTTAAATTTTAGCTCCTGGTGCGAATCACAAGGACCAAACTATAGTCCAGTATACATTATAAATGCATCTATACAAAAGACGATGAAGAAGCTTATTCCACATACCAGTAAAGCCCTGGAAAAGAACTCGAGTGTGAGCACCGATTTTGAGATTAGGGAGGGTATCAGCATAGCTCTGAGCTCGCGATGATGTCGAAAATCTGGAATTCAAACATTTGGCAGCTCGCGCGACCTTTCGTGGTTCGAAGCGGCGGGCTGCCAGTGAGGGGGATATGGAGTTGAAGGTCATGGCTCTTGGGCCTCGGGCCGCACGAATCTTTCACAGGTTGATTGTTGGATGCACCAGGAACATCAAATTTCTAGGCTTGCGGACTTCTGCGACAGCAAGGGAAATTGAAGGGACAAGAAAAACTGGAGGCGCTGTGTTCTGTAATTCCAAAAGAAAAGGAAAGAGAGAATCTGGAAGTAGGAATAATATCTATAGGTGTAGAAATAAAATAAAAGAGACTGGGGAGGAAGGCCGAGGCGGGAGGGGAGCTTGTTAAATTATCAACAGTAGCATTTTATATCGACGAAGCGGAGGCATCTTCTCCACACACGACGTTAGGCCAGGGCGTGATCTCGGTAGCGTGCAGAGGCTCTACAAGAAAGCACCACATCTTGAAGACTCGAAGTGAGCAGTCCAGCTGGGTCCGATGTTCGCAGAGGGGCAGAGGCTTGTTCCTCTCCATAGTTAGCCGAGCTCGGAAATAGGATGTTCACGTCATACCCGTAATCCCGAGGTCACTATCACTGGGAGGCCTTTTTCGAGAAAAACCCTCTACGGAGTATTCAAAATCAATTGAGTGTTCCTAATGCGGAAAGGATCATGTATCTCAATCACTGCTGTTGGTATGTATCATTTGTCCATAGAATCCGCGTTGGCCAAGCCCCCTTCACAATTCCAGCAGTGTATGCCGAAACCATTCGCCACGGCTAATTTCTCGAAGGCAAGGTATGATCCCAGCCGGCCCCGAGACCAGAGGAATAATGCAGCTAGGCCAACAGCCTCGGGATTCAGCCGAAGCCAGTTTCTAGCTGGACCCATCAGAACCTCAGCATAATCTTGGCCCAAGCGTAGCGGAGGATGCCCGTTCGCTGCAAGAACAGTAGCAAACACACTGACAACTGTTGGTGTAATATCGAGAGGAAAATTAACCCTTTTCGGGCCTAGATTAATCTGATGTCTTGAGTTTTGAGTTTGATTTTTGTGTCATGCATATCATGGCTGGATATTCTTCTGAGGGTGAGGGCATGGCTTCTGGTCCCTGGAGCGAGAGTGGAGATCGCCGGCAGGCATTGTAGCGGAGAGAATCCGTGCGTGATGACAGCAAAAAGTCGTAAAGCTATTGGCAACGTGGTGTCAAACATCGGGAGACTCTTCTTTTCATGACTCTTGACGTGTCTCTTTATTTTCCTGTCGTTGATATCCCGAGTCTTTATTTCTTTTCCCATTGCGGAAAGCTGCCGCCGCTTACCTAAACTCGCCCAGACCGGCTAAACTCACGTGACAATCTTAAATCCCAAAAAGGCGGGGAATGTCCTGGCAATGCTGGCTTATGTAAGGCAACTCTCGGCCCCTCGCAGCAGGTAGATTAAAATGTGGAGAGAAGGAGAACGGCAGAAGCAGACGACGGATCTTGTATGTACCTGCGTCTCTAGATGCATCTAGTATAAGCAGATTTTTCAGCAATGGCAGACCGCTCTAGGGGTATGTATCATTTGAAAAAACAACCATCTTAAGAAGGCAAAATGCTAAACAACGCCGCAGACACCACCGAACCCCTCCAATCCTCCCTCAAAAACCTCACCATAAATACAAACACCAGCACGAACAAAAAGAAGCCCGCCCCCAAGAAGAAAAAGTCCTCCCCCGTCGCGGACTCCTGGGAAGATGAATCCCTCTCCTCCGCCTCGGAAAATGAAGACAATGACGACGACATTACCCCGCCCGCCTCCGCTACTGTAAAATCCCCCACCACATCATCAGCCGGTACCAACGCACCTCCACCAACCCCCGTCTCCCCGCAGACAGGCCCCTTCCTCCCCCGCTGGGAAGATACCAATCCCAATCTCCCACCCTCAACAGCATCCCGCAGCAGCGCCCCCGACAGGCGGCCGGAGAAGCAGACTGCCGTCGCGAACAGGATGATTGCAGGCGCGTTGGGGATCCGCGCGCCGAAGCGGACGGAGGAGCAGAGGGCGTATGATCGGGCGGTGAGGGAGAAGGAGGCGAAGAGGTTGGAGAGGGAGCGGGAGGTGGAGAGGGAGAGGAAGAGGGCGGAGGAGAAGGCGAAGGAGGCGGTTTGGGAGGGGTAGGTGGGGTAGTTCAATTTTGATATATATTTTTTTTCTTTCTTTTTTCTTTGGGAGGGGGACTGGGTTTCTGGTTTTTGTGACACTGGATTCCATGTTGTGAAGTGTACTTTTTTTGTTTGTTCACCGGGAGTTTGCTTTATTATGGCTTGTATCATTGGTAGTGGGACTGTTATTTGTTTTGGAGGAGAGTGAGGATTCAAATCCTTTCTGAAGAGGGGGAGGTAACCAAATGCTCCCTCCCGTTGCACATCTACCATTGCTTGCCTATGTTTGTCTTCTTTTGGCGTTCTTGGCATCAAAGGATCTCCTGACTACACATGAGAGCGTATATCTGTCTGTACATCCCTTTCTCCACATAATTAGATGTATTAATTAAGGTGTTTGATTATCTTTTAAACATTGTCTCCAGCAATTGCTCTCTAAGCTGGTCCCCCATGAAGTAGATATCCACAGCTATGCTAAACCACCCGCCATACACTCATCTGGCACGTAAATCTTTTCCCTAAAGTTTCCATGGGTGGGTGCATCGGATCAAGAAGTGCTTCTTTGACAACCTTGCATTGTTACATCCATTTTCCATGTCTTCCTAGAAGCCCACAAAAACATTCTCACGTTGTCAAACTAATAGACTTGATCCAATGCGCAGTCGAGGAGCTTGGTCTGTAACATGCTAGGACGGAAGCTGACCGCAGCATATAACAAGACACGACTAGGCAGGGAGCCATCACAGTAAACAGGACGGCTGGAATGGACGACTCTATTGAGTGGAAATCATGCGAGGTGGTGTGTGTTGGCCAACTGTTTCGCCAAATATCTAAACAAAAAAAATCACGAGAAACAAAGGATAACATCACAGTATGACATTTGCCCGGTTTAGGCTAGGAGCTGCCCAGCCTGGAGTTGTTGTCTGGCATCTGGCGAGGTCTCCGGAGGAAAGGAAGAGATAGGTAACAACATCATAAATACAGAGCGTATCAGCGGAGCGGTACAAGAAGAGCAGGCGTAAGAAAGATCGTCAAAGAAACTGTATCAAAAAGAACATATTGTCAGCTCCAGATGGTCCCGACCCCAAGTGGGGAATCTAGGCTTACTTCGTAGCATCCGTTAGCAGGAGGGAGCCACGATCAGCCGCCGATCTGTTCCTGATGCACCTCCAAGGTGTCTCCATCGGCCATGTCGAGCTACAGAGACAAACGCGTCAGTGCTATCTAGGGAAGCTAAGGGAAAGGAAGAGCTCAGACCACGCGTTGGGCGTTGCGCAGACCTGCAAGGAGACCGAAATCTTACCGTATCAGGAGTATCGTCTTGACGCACTCTTGTGCCATCGAAGAGGAATCGGACTGCACTCAGATCCTTCCCTTGTCTCGAGCAAAACGCCTCCATGAGTTTCTTCAGCTGGGTAGTGCGCTTGATCTTAAAAAAGACCTCGTTATTATTATCCGTCACTTTGATGTTAAGGTGCTCGGTGGGGGCTGGAGCTTGAGGGGGCTGTTCTTGTTGATTCTCCATTTTGGCGCTTTCGATTTGAGGTTGGTGGCGGGATAGTAGGAGGATGAGAGGCGGAAAAGGGGAACTTCGAGGATGTAGCTTCGGTGGATGCGAGAGAGAGAGGGTGGAGCTGAATGTCTGGTCGGTGGCGGCGGGAGTATTCACAGTGGTCTGTGTTGTGTTGTTGAGCGAGTGAAGTGACGAGAAGGAGGTGGGAGGTTGATATCGCTCAGCGGCTGCCGGCGCGTGGAAAATCTATTTTGCCGCCCGGAGTTTAGCGCGGCGGTGGAATCTTCCAGGTTGGACACAGCGCGGCTACATGTATGCCCGCTTTGCTTGATTGATATATTGATTGGTATAATCAACAAGCGCCCGATTAACGACAAAGGGGCCAGCTTCTCTTCGATAAAGAAACAATCAAAACAAGGCGTATTGTGAAAATGGTAAGGACATCACTGTTTCTGCTGCAAGCGAAGACTTGCTGAATATGCAATGAGTAGGGGTTGAAAGAAGACATTGCCTGCGACCCTCCATGTCACCCAAGAGCAGTATGTAAAATTCCAATGCGAAATATTCTTCTATTGCTGGCCTGTGATCCTAATCAAGGCTGTCTAGTGTGCTATCCAAAGTAAGATGTCCCGTCCAAGAAGAAACTGACCCGAAGCTGACACCCCTCCCGGCCAACAGACTGCCTGGTCAAAAACTCATATAACGAAGACAAATGCCAAAGCCAGATAGACGCCCTCTACCAATGTTGCAACTTCTTCTATCAAGAACGAGGCGAAGACGCACAAACTCCCAGTTGTCCGAAACCCAACCTTCTGCGATTGAAGATGAAGCAGCGAGCGGAGGCGAAAACCGGGAAATGAGAGGTCAGGGGGAGGAGGCCTTCGGGGGGGATTGTGGAAAACCAAATATCTCGAGCGATAGAAAGGAGTCGGAGCCAATATCTTGATAGCTAGCCTGTATAAATCTGTAACAATTGCTGTGTATGCCTGAGTCTTCACGCCCATAAAGGGTCTGACCAGAATATAGAAACTGTCGAATTCCCTCTAAGACGCTCGTGAGCACGCAAGAGACCGCTTGGGGCCTGAACAAACACTGAATGACCCCCGGAGGAGTTCGTCTGATCCGAGACTCTAATGAACGCCTAATGACATTTGTTGAAGAAAAAGAAGAAAAATATCAAAAGTGAAGTTGGGTTCGGAGTTTTTATGTTCGGCTTATGACGCTAGTCCCAAACAGGACTAGCCGTTTTCGCGTCGCGATCATCAAATCTTGGGCCTGAAAGCTTCAAAAAGCATACATTTATTTATTTACAAGCAACACTGCTCCTTCGTGGGTCTTGGATTCAGCATCCTACCGAGAACGCTACTCGCCAACGAGGTCATGGCGCCCTTGACCTATCCTTCGGGGTTCCCATTGGGCCAGGGCAACTTCCAGAGTGTAAGTCACCTCTGTTTATCCTCTTGCGATTTCACCATAGCTGACCTGTTACAGACCTCACAAGCTCCACCCAGTCGCCTCCATGAAGTCGAGATAATAGAAATTGATTCTTCTGATGAGGAAGAAGAAGAGGAAGAAGATATCGAAGAGGAAGGGGACAATATGAGCGACGAAGATGAGGAGGACGAAGAAGAATACGAAGACGAGGATGAAGAAGTTGAGGGCGAGGAGATCGAAGATGAAGACGAAGAGATGACTGGAACCGATTCCATGGAAGAGAGAAGCTCTGATCTTGAGGAAAGCGAGCAGGGTACGCGCTCTGTAGACCGTTGATATATATTAATCCTCACTAACCTCCTGTCCAGAACTAGATGCCGCAACCATAACCTCCGGTCCGGTTTCCCCAGGCTTGTTATCCTCTGCCGATATCCAACGGGTTTTGAACCCTCTTCGACATACTGCGGAACGTGTAACGAGCCAAATCGAAGCATTTGCCCACAGCTTAAACCAGTTCAAGCAACATGCTCGCCGCGCAGGCGACCCAGAAACATTCCGTGAGGCTTGCAAATTGGTACGGAAATACCAGCAGATAGCAGAAACAGCGGCGAAGGAACTTTCGAAATCCAGTGCCCTTCGAAAAGCAAAGCAGCCATTAGGAGTTAGTCGAGAAAATGGCACCGAGGTCCGTAATCGTGCAAAGCCAGAGGAGCGGATGAGACGACTGCAGTTAGAAGCGGAAACTTGGGAACTCTTGCTGCAGATGCTTTCTGTTGATGATCCTGAATCGCGCATTCGGGCGCAAAGGGCCCAGAATACTGTCTTGCAGTCCCTTCACCGATACTCCTCTGACCGTGAAGTTTGGGATAAATTTCTCGAGACAGACCATTTTGCGTTGGAGAATGTTGTCGTGCTGAAATGGCTCGAGAAAACGGCGAGATCAAACCCTCAAGATGTCGATTCTCTGATTTCTGAATTGGAGACGAAAGCTGAAAGAGGTCAAGGACTATGGGCCCATGGCTGGCTTTACACCAAAGAAGCAATCAAAGGTGCAAAGCGGCTGCGGTCATGGCCACAGCCACTGGATCCCGATGACCCAGGTCTTACGATGTCACTACTTAGCTCGGAGAGGCAAGAACCTTTGGTCACCCAATTGGATCCTGATGCCGTTACTCGACAGCAGCACCATGAGCTGCAGAAGCAAGATCGATTCCATGAACAGGCGGCATGGTTAACCTGTTGGAAAATGTTGAGACAGGGAAAAAGCTGGGAAGACATCCGGGAATGGTCTCATGAACGGATAGAAAATTGGAAAGCGATTAGTGTTTGCGGTACGCCTGGAAAATCGGGGAATGTTATGGATTCCGACCTTACACGGTTGATGAGCTATCGGTCACAAGAATCCTGGAGAAATGCTTGCCTAGCACTTGCAAACAACCCCGCAACCAACAATTTTGAAAAGGCCGTTTATGCACTTATCTGCGGGGAAACTGAGCCCGCATATGGGGTGTGCCAGGGATGGGGTGACTTCATCTACGTCTATTTCAACCACTCGATTCTTGCGCGATACCGCGAATTTTGCAAACAATTTTCTCGGAAACTCACTTTCTCACCGACGGCCGACATGTCACTAACCCTAGAACCCGCCGCTTATGACAGCATCAATAACTTCTTGGATAACATTAAAAAGAATGAAAAAACATCAGGGGAAGCCAGGAACCCATACCGCACTATCCAAACAGCCATCTTGAGCAAAAACTATGACCCGTTCTTTTTCCACCAAGCGAACGCTGTATCTAACGTCGCCAATACGACCAAAATGGCAACTCTCGTTCCCAAAGGTGCGGTCTCGCCTGCGGATGATGCCTCTCTTATTGCAGCTCGAGACGAAGATGCCCTCCGGATCATTAGCCACTTGTTTCTTATTCTCCAAACACTTGGATATGTCCGTTCGGATTCGCATTACCTTCAGACAGTCTCCGTCAATGTCATTGGCTACATCAACCTTCTCCGCAAGGGCGGCAAAGTCGAACTGATCCCGCTCTATGCATCTCTCCTTCCAGAAGGTACGGCACATAGCGTACTCGGAAGAGTTCTGATCGACGTTGTGAAGCCCGAGGAACGTAACAGACAAGTGACAATTATGAAGAGACTAAACATCGATATTTCGGCTACTGTGGAGAGCCAATGGCAATGGGTAATCTCTGAAGCAGATGCAAAGGAAGATACGTCGACCACCATCCGGCTGAAGAAGAGCGTTATACAGCAAGCAAAGGGCCCAGGCAGAATCGGACCAATCAAGAAGAATCTCATTGGTCGCCGCATTTCTCCCGAGGATGAGAACTTGATTCGATGCTTAGAATGGCACCGGTATTCGGATGATCAGTTGCCAAACGTTTGTTTGAGAGGGGCATTTCTATACAAGCGCTTTATGGGTAAGGGTTTCCTGTTATTAGTCATGTAGTCCTTTCCATGCATGTAAGAAACGAGTACTAATTGGGATTAACAGGTGCTGGACGGCTTGCTGCGGCTCGCGAACTTTATAACCGCGTTCGAGTCGACATGGTTCCAGCTGATATCACGGGAATTGACCTGCCCGATCACCATGACATTATGGCAAACGGCTCGGAAAACGGTTTCGACGAACCTCCTAGTCCTACCAAGGCAAGCCCAAGCAAAAGTCCCTTGAAATCGTCCACCCATAGCCGACGACGACCTCTGTCGGGTGGGTTCAGAGAAGAAATATTCCTCCAGTCGCAGACGATGCGCGATCTGGAACACTTGATTGCTGCCTTTGAGTCGTTGGAGAATTGGGCAGGGCGTTTAGACCAGTATGAAAAGTAGGTTTATGTTTCCGCCAATCTAGCCACTCTAGGGCATTCCTAACGTTTTCCGCCATAGTCTCTCCGATAATCAAAAGTCCAAAGAATTCCGCAAATCGCTACAGGACACCATTGATGTGGCGACAGAGCGTATTGAGCCTCTTTGCAGCATCGATTGGCTCGATTACCCGAAAGATGGTAAGGACATGACATGAAACTCTTCCCCCAATATTATATTATACCAACCCCATTCATATACGACCTGCTAACCGCCCCGCTCCTCAGACATCGAAGCCACCGAACTCGAATTCATAAAAACCACCTACCTCCCCGAAGTCTTCCTGGCCTACCACAGCGCCCTATTCTTCGCGGGCCACACCATCGGCCGTGAAGTGCTCACTCAGTGCATGTGGCTGTCAACCGTAATTGCGTCGTCCGCATCTCTGACCAACAGCTTCATTGCAGCGGGACGCATGGGCGAGTTGGTTGATGCGTTGGCGCTGTCGAGCATTGCGATGATGAATGCGAAGGATTCGAAGCTCAAGAAGAGGCTGGAGGATGGGTCGTCGTTGGATATTTGGAAGATCAGGCCTGCGGAGGATGGGGAGTAGTGAGTGGGGATGATGATGACGATGGTCGTTTGATGGTGTTGTGCAAAGCTGTAAGAGGATTTTTCTATTTTGCCTACTTGAGGTTTATGCTGGTGGTATATGGTTGGGATCGGTTCCTTCTATTTGCCTAGGCTATTGCAACCTTGTGTATCTATCTATTCTCGGCTGCTCGGCTGGGTGGGTTATTTGTTGATTGACTGGTACCTACGTTGAGATGCCGTGCAATACCTAAATTTCATATCTGGTCCTATTTCAATGTTCCCTTCCCAGCTTTTTCTTCCCAGCTTTTTTTTACATCAACATACTTTATCCCCCTTGAAGCTAATGATACAAAAACTCAATTCATTACCCAGCGCCTTATACAAGTCCGCTACGCCTTTTCCTTTCCTTTCTTCAACCCAACCCAACCCCCGCCCCCCAAAATACACGCACCAAACAATCCAAAACAACACCACCACCTTCCCTCCCTACTCATACTTCTGCATAAGCGTATTCCCCAACACCTTGGCAGGGAACTCCTCCTCGCCCAGGGCCGTCGTGTGTGCCCACGGCTTCAACGCAAGCTCCTGGCGAATAGTGGCAGGGAAGCAGCCCGACCACTTGAGGCGGGGGAAGTTGGCGGACACATCTTCGATTGTGGAGGGGTGGACGAGTTCTTTGTAGGCGCCTGTGTTGTCTGGCGGGGGTTTTTTTTTTCATGTGCCGGGTTAGGTGATTTGTTACGGGAGGGGGGTTGCGGATCCTACATAACTGGCAAACTGAAGCTACCCCTTACCGCATCCGGATACTGGTCTACATCCCTCGCGGCATCAACATGGGTGTGGGCTGAATGCCCGGGATTTGGAAAGGCAGTCAATCCTGAAGGCAAGGCTGAGAAAGATAAATCAATACCTTTTTATTACAATATTCTGTTTAGGTTTGTCTTTACAGGCTGTAAGAACTTTGAAAAGATTTGCGACGTTGGCAATTGTGATAGCCCATGAGGATATAAAAAAGGAGTTACTACTTCTTATGGGTGGTTAAAATACTATGCAATGCACTGGGACCTCTTAGTGTGCAAGTTTATTGCACTGCTCATTGATCCACAGGAAGCAGGCAGTGTATATATCTAAAGGATATATGTTCATTCTTCTTTTCATACAGACCCCTGTTCTATTTATTTAATTGCTTCGTTATGGTCTGCGAATGACGTCATATCTAGATGCAAATCAAAGTAATTGCTCTCCTATCAGGCAGCCCTGGAGAAGATAGTTCAAGTCTCAAAGCGGTTAGTTCCGACACTACCCAGGCAACGGAGTTCATACCTAGGCAATATAAATCGACATCCCATCCATTCACATCTTATCCCATCTTCTTCATCGCCTTTCTCCACGATCTTCGAGTCAAGTACCAACCTCCAACCCACACAATCATGTTTACCCGTCTCAAAAATGCCATCGCACCCCCTGGTCCCCCATCCGTCGTCCTCGCCCTCGTCGGCGGGTTCTCTAGCATGACAAACGCTCTCCATATCGTACCCGAGGACGGCACCATAGAACGCTTCGGCTTCACAAATCATTCTTCCACCTTCCGCCTCCACGGAACCACAGAGCAGACCCGCGAGCTGATTGGTGAAGTCACCCTTTATGCCGGAGATGGCGAGTCTACTACCAACTTCCTCGATGACGTTGAGGCCCGAGTCCACAAGCTGTGGGGCGATTCTCAAATACTATCAGAGCCAGAAAGTGCTGATGTGATTCATCGGCTGGAGAAAGTTGTTCTCCGACCAGCGGGTCTCGATGCGATTCGTGCAAGAGAGGGGCGAGAGCCCTCTATGAACGCAACGCAGACGTATCCTGTTTTTATTATTCGCATCAACCGCTCGAGGAGCTCGAAGGCAGGGAGGATCTTGAATGATAAGCCGACCAGCTTTGGATGAATTTGTTCGTTCGATTATTATTTGCGCTGGAGCCTTGCAAAATTTTACAAAGTTGAAGAAATACTGGTCGGTCGCCCTGACCAGTTATTAATTAATAATTGCCTAGACCTGTCGCGGCCGGTAAATACTACTACGACGCTGGTAGATGTTAACTAGTATATAGGCGGACAGGGTTCATTCCGAGCTTCTAGGGCTGGCTGGCACGATGACAGTGGACAGTCAGAGCTGTCAGGAGCCAGAAGAGCGCTTTTGGGAAATCTGGCTCCCTGTCCAGAGACTTCCCCTCCTTGTCAGGACTGACAGTTTTGACTGCTGGACGTCTGCTCTCATCCGTTCTCACTCTATCATACTTAAACTTGGCATGAGGATGTCATGGAGACGCACTCATTCCATCCTGGGTCTCTGTGTATGGCGTCATGGGAAATTATTAGATAGTTAAGCTATTATCTCCAATATATATATCATCAACGTCCACCAACCGATCTACTCCACTCCTCCACTGATTATTAATTACCATTAGTTAGCTCACAAGTTTGGTCAAGGATTATATATCTCTCCCCTGCCAGAATGAAGAAAAAGACAGTCCCTTGTCATCAAAACCCTTAACTCTCAAACCCCCTCCCGTCTCTCGTAACTAGATTAGCACCCCCCTAATAATAAACCGGATTCTCCTCATCCGACAAATCAAACACAACAACCGAATGCGGCTTCGCACCCCCACGATTCTCAAACTCCCTCGGGAAATCAATACTCCTATTAAACGACAGCCCGCCATCGTCATTGATATCAATATACAGCGCCTTGTAGTCGCCGGGCGTATTGATCAACCCGATCGGCCCCGTCTGCACAAAGTAATCGGTCACGACGATGTGCTTCTGGTCTGGGGTTACCTTGATATAGTGCGGGCCGAGAGTTGGTTGGTCCTCGTCTGGGTCATCGAGGCGCTTGACGTTGGCCAGGTCAGAGATGTCGAGGGCTGCGATGTGGTTGGAGGTGGTTAGGGTGAAGTAGGCGTATTTGCCGTCGGCGGTTAGGTCGGAGCTGGGGTGGTGGTGGTTAGTTTTGGGATTTTGGGGGATTGGAGTAAGTAAGGATTTGAGGTGAGGGAATGGAAGGGCTCTTACTAGATTGCCCAGACGTCACGGGCTCTGGGGCCTAGATCGTAGAGGAGTTCGGCGACACCTTGTTTGCCATTGGCATCTTTGCGGAAGGGGTAGATGATCCAGACTTGTCCTAGGCCCACGGCTGTGGCGATGGCGGCGGATTCCTTGTTGCCTGGGATGAATTTGACGTCTTGGATGCCTTGGCCCTATTTAGATACATGTGTGAGCGGGCTAGGTCGACGTGAGGGAGAGTAGGGGATAGACGATAGAGTTAAAGGGAGGTAAAGAAAAAAGGGCAGGACTAGAACTCACGTCTGGAATGGTAATAGTGCTGATGATAGTTCTACTGTCGAGATCCCAGAGGCGGAGGGTGTTGGCTCTCACTGGCCCAAGACTAGGTTTGAGGATGGAAAGCGGAACGACGAAGTCCGAGGTCAGAATGACTTTTTTCTCGTAATCAACAGCCAGACCGTGAGGAGAGAATTGTTCTGTTAGAATGTTCAAGAGGCCGCCAACATCTTCAGGCCATTCGTGGATGACGTTGAAGTCGGCATCTGTTTCAACGAGGCGTCCGGGTGAGGTCCCAACAGCAGCTGGCTAGGTTTTAGCAACTGGAGAGGCAATATTTTTGGGTCGATAGGGAGTTGAATATAAAACTTACATCCCATGTAGGTAATGAAGAAACCTCTGTATAGTGGGATTGCGGTTAGACATACGTAAAAATTAAAGGGAAATTTTGGGAGGGGGCAAACTAACCCGTCTGGCTTAGCACGGATTTCGTCCACAATAGACGAGAGGAGTGCTCTGTTACTCTTCTTGAAGGTTGGCTGATAAGGATTTGTGGTATCAAAGTAAAATGCCGTGTCCTGGTTTGAAGGTTTAGCATGGGATTGGGTCAATAGACAAAGCCAATATCCTTACCTGAGTCTTCAAGAGCGAGAGCAAACCACCGCCAATGAGAGTCTTTCCGTCATAAGATGGTCCTAGATGATGAGGACTGTTGCCGCTAGAGGGGACATCAGTAATCCACAGAAGTGTGCCAAAGGTATCCTATTTAATTGTTAGTTGCCAATGCCTGCTTCATAAGGGGAACACTAAGACAAATTTACATCATCAAGGCTGTAAGTTGCAAGGAAGTCTGAATCAAGGCGAATTAGTAAGTAGAATGCTCTGAGCCACAGGAGCCGTTTAGGATATACCCTTATGATGATTGTCTCCTGATGCAGTCCAGAAGTACCCGATCTTCTTGGGTTTGATATTGCTGGGAGTAAAAGGGGGACTCTCCAGAGGCGGAGTTGGCAGCTGTAGGATGGGAAGAGGGATATCGTTCTCCGTCAAAGGCTCTGTCACCCCTGGGATCAACGGAATCAGGGGAGGCAAAGAGAGAGAGATTGACGCAACAGGGACGGCAGTAAGGCCAACGAGGCCAGCAACCGCCAAAAAGGACCGCATTTTGTAGCAGGATGACCGTGACAGCGAGGATCGGGCCTTGGGAATGGAACAGCAGGACGAACTGAACACATTTGAGAAGTATCTGGCTATCTTTATAGCCCCCTGGGCGACTTAACTTGCAGTTCCTGTAAGCCATTTGTCTGCGCTGAGTTGTCCCTTTGATAGAGCCATTGCAAGCTCAGATTGCATGATCCAGTCTAAGAAAGCAGATCAAAACCCATAAGAAAAAGAAACATCAAAGCGAACAGGAATTCAATAGTCTCTGTGACTGCATAGTGAAGCATTTCCCAACAGAAAAGGGGCGGATTGAGCGAGCAGGATTCTGCTGCCCAAGCAGACAGAGGGAGATCATAGACATCCGATCGACGGTGACCATCTCTCGCCCCAGAGAGCTGATCTCATCCAGACAGCAAGAAAGAAGCAGAAAATCACATAGCGAGAGAATCACGCGAGAATCGGGCCATATTCGCCATCTAGCTGAATGGTTCTTCAGCGAGCATCGTGAGATGAGGTCCGGAATTTCCTAATCGGGACAGCTGGAGAAAAAGAAAAAGATCAGTCCAACCCTCACTTGACGAACACGAGCAGGCTAAATCTTGTGTGATGGGGAATCTCGCGATGTCATCACCTCACCGTCTGCCTTACTCGACATCAATTCCGCTGATGCAGTTGTTCAGCCAGTCGATCTGGTCTGCCAATTCGCTGTATGTTTGGACAAGCTCATTTTAGCAGAGCTTGGCGGTGCATCTTATCTTCTCCGAGTTCCAACTCCTCCACAAATATGACTTGTCCTTGCGCCGGGATAGCGGAAACTGCAACTACTGATAATTTCGGACTTAATGTGCATCCCATGCCTTAGTGCGGGATACGGCATGCCGGATTACGGGGATTTATATAGTCTCCCCGTTCCCCCAAATTGCGACATCTACCCCAGTCATGATGTTTTCCTACTCTCCCGCCCTCACATTGCGTGATTTTACCCTGGTCTCCCCGTGGTATCTTCAGGATCTTCCTAGTTGAACCTACCCAGCAGCTGCATGCTGGCAATCTTGAAGGCATGATGATATCAATCCTTGCGAGACTATCCTCTTTTCCACAGACCAGCTCCAATAGCTCCAGGACGGCGTGGGGGATGTTGGCTTTTGTGATATCAACCCAAGGAGATGAAGGAGCAGGACGGCAGGGATCTTCATTTCCGTGAAGGCGTGATAGGAAACATAAAATGGTGGGCAATTGTCTCGTTCGAATATTCCCCTCTGCATTTACTATCAGAAATCCTCCGAGCCCCTCGAAGCTATGAGACAATCGTTGCTTTCCGCCCTGTGTTTGGCCGCCTCTTCGGCGCTGTCTAGCGCTGCTGCAACTCCGCAGTTCGATCAAGGCCAGCCGATTGATGGCAAGGGCAGGGGTGGCCCCATTTTAGGTAATTATCCTGCTTGGGCGTTGGTTGAGGGAGTGTATCAGCTTTTCTAACTTGTCTGTTTAGGAGGCACAAACAAACAGCTTGACCTGCAAAATCCCGACAACCTTGCTGCCCAGAGCACTGATAATGGCGTTGTCCCCAATCTGAAATGGAGTTTCTCGGACTCAAAGACCAGAATCTTACCGGGGGGATGGGTGCGAGAGCAAGTCATTCAAGATTTGCCTCAAAGTCATGACATATCCGGGGCACAACAACATCTCAAGAAGGGAGCCATCCGGGAACTTCACTGGCACCGTGTGGTATGTCCAACTTACCTCTCCTTCTCCTATACGCTCACCACTCACAATGGCTATAGGCAGAATGGGGATTCCTATATTCCGGGAGCATCCTGGTGTCTGCCGTGGATGAGAACGGCAAGTACCAGGTCGACAAGCTGGAGGTTGGCGATATCTGGTACTTCCCCAAGGGCGCAGCCCATACTATCCAAGGTGAGTGAAGCCCCGTGAACTATGATAGAAGGAGGCGGTTCTAATTTATTGATAGGGCTAGAGGAGGAGAATGAATATCTACTGGTGTTTGATGACGGTGACTTTGATGCTACCGGGTATGTGCATATTATATAGCCCCCAAAGCCTCCTGAATTTTCCCTATGTACTCTTATCAACCCTGTTCGATAATTCCTCGCAAACTACCTAAATAAATCCCTCTTCCCGCGAATGTCGGGTGGCCAATAGACTAACTAATTATTCCCAGGACCACCTTCATGGTCGATGACTGGGTCGCCCACACCCCCAAGGAGATCCTAGCCAAGAACTTTGGAATCTCCGCCGACGTCTTCGACTCGGTACCCGCCCCCAACCCATACATCCTAAACGCAACCGTAAGCAATCGGAACGTGACCGGCCCCGAAGGAGCCCTTGTCGGAAACAGTTCCTACGTCTACCACACCTACCAGCACCCCTCCGAACCAGTGCCGGGCGAAGGCGGTACGCTGCGTATCATCGACTCTCGAAACTTCCCTATATCCACGACCATCGCTGCTACGGTAGTTACACTTAAACCCAAGGGTCTACGAGAGCTGCACTGGCACCCGAATGTAAGTAAATACCCGACCAAACCGCAATATACGAACGCCACGATAGGGGATAAGTAACCCAGCTGACGGTTCTAATTATAGGCTGAGGAATGGCTATACTTCCACCAAGGCCACGCCCGCGCCACAGTCTTCATGGGCGGCGCCGCAGCGCGCACTTTTGATTTCTCCGCTGGCGACACGGGTGTCTTCCCAGATAACAGCGGTTAGTCCTTTCCAAAAGCCATCCATAACAACCAACCACTACGCGCATTCTGATACAAATAAGCTCTCACACTAACCAACTCTAATCAATTAGGCCATTACATCGAAAACACATCCGACACCGAGGACCTAGTGTGGATCGAGATCTACAAGAGCGACCGCGTAGCAGATATCCCGCTGACCCAATGGCTTGCATTGACGCCGGCGGATCTCGTGGCGAGCACGCTGAAGATCCCGATTGAGGTTGTGGATCAGATGAAGAAGGAGAAGCAGTTGCTTATTAAGGGGGATTAGGTAGGATTGAGTTGAGAAAAGGGGGGGAAAGGGGCGCTGAAAAGAGAACTACTTATATTCTAATTGGGTCGTTTGTTTCCATGCTTAAGACTTTCCTCCCAAGTTCCTTTTTTTCTCCCCCCCTTTTACCTATCCCTGACCTTTTTCGGGTTTACTATTTTCCTTCCTTTCCTTTCCTTTCCTCTTGAGGGTCTAGATACATATACCGAGATCCAGGTTATTCGCGTCACACTATATTGTACATTTTCCTACCTACCAAGCCTACATATATTTTAATATTTATAATTAGTTCCCAACCCATCCATATACAGCCAACATCAACTCCGAAAAAAAAATACTATCATATCTACAAAATTCTTTGTTGCCTTACGTTCCCTTTCAAGCTCTGTCTATATATAGAAGCAAAACCAACACTTCCAACTTCATCACTTAATTCTCTTTCATTCATTTATTCATTCTTTCTTTCATCAACCAAACCCTACCCTCCTCCCCCTTATCCATCCCCCCCATCCGGAATCCAACCTACCGTGTAACAACCTCTCCCTGTCCCTCCCTTCCCTCTCACAAACGTATCGATTACATTATCTAGAATCCACCTAGCTGCCACTACCCATTCAAATCAAGTCCTATCTCCAATCTCCGAAGGCCCCTGAGCTTAGCTTACCTAGCCCCTTCCATCCATCCATTTACCCATCCATCCATCCCGGATGGGCACATGTTTTGTGTGTTTTGTGACGCGTTGGGTGTTGGGTGTTGTACAGATCCCGACATGATGTAACATATGAAAAAAGAAACGAGTGGCTGTGCAAAAGGTGGCTTTGTCCTACGGGGATGTTTCTGGGGTGTGTGTGTAGGGGGGGGAGGGGAGGGAAGTTATCATTGTTTGAGGGGAAATATAAATAGATGGGATGGGTATGGGGATAAAGGTTTATTGAGTTGCAGGTTGTAATGTTGTACGTTGCAGGTTAGGGGGTGAGCATGCTGTTTGCAGATTTTAGTTTTTAGGACATTGGCATAGTTGAATGGAAGTGAGTGAGTGAGTTGGGTGGGCGAGTTTGAGGAGAGCGAATAGCTAGCCGTCCAAGGGAGGGTAGGAAAGTAGAGCGGAGGCGACCACCTCTATGTTCATGGGTAATACCTACGTTTGGGATCCTGAAAGATACCTACCTGCCAGTTATTCTACACAGGCGAATAAGAATAAGTACTGCCGCCAGAAACTGGGATGATGCCGGATTCTTCAAATTTCTGTGTACTGTGCAGTGCATGCAGGAAGCAAATGCTAGCCAATCATGTGGTCTTGAAAAACAACATACTATCAACGAATTTTAACCATTCTATTTAATATTAGGTTTCTCACTGTGATTCTCCTGAGTCTTCCAGAGGTGAGATGTGAATGGATTGCACTGCGCCGCCGGGTGAGAGAGAAAGGTGGTGATGATAGCGGCTATTCCGCTATCTTCCGATCCAATTGGATTCGAAAAGAAAGGGGCATGCCAGCGCATGGGAAACCACACCAGGCAATGCACATTCGGAAAATTATGTGTTAGAGGCGCGTTGGCTGCCCTTCGTCACGGGATTCGTCAGGTTGGAGCGTATGGTGACGGGCGTTTTTTTCAATTTGGATCCTGCCCTGGCCTTGTGGCTAACTGGGGTTGGTAGTTGGTTTTTGGTGTGCAATTCGTTGGCGATAGGCTTGGATCAGTGACGAAGAACGCGGTATGGAGCATAATATGGCAAGGCGAATTCCGTTTTGAGCGTATTCGGCGATTTCCTCTAGCTTGGATACCACTTGATTCTCCAGGGGGCACTTGGGGGTTTCATAGAGGTTTATACACCCTTCCCATCGCAAGACCAATTTGCCGCTCCAAAGTTAGGCAATTTGTCATGTTCAAAGCGTTGAGGCTCGTTGAGAGAAGATGCACTTAGCAGATAGTGTGACATTTCTAGGGATATTCAATGACAGCATGAAACCGTCTTAATTGTTGTTCGACTCGAAAACTTTCATGAATAATATCCCAACTTCCAAGTCAAAGTATCCTGGTGAAGATCATGTCTGGAATTGACATCCGACTCCCTTGTTGATGTGAGGGAAATGTGCAGGGTTTCGGGTGGAGATGTTCCAGAATATTCATCAAAGGCCGCCAGTCTCATCAAGCGCCAAGTTGGGTTAGTTGAAGCAAAAGCCCGATTTCAGGTTCTGCTGAAACGCAGCTTGCGGGCAGTTTATGAAGTGACTTGCACATTTTCTCCCTGCCAAGCTGCCCCAATAATATTCGCTTTGATTGGACATCTCCCGACACAGTCTCCAGAATTGGCCGGAGATTTGTGCAGAGCTGGCGTTCCAAATGATTCACAATGCTCAAGCCTCAGGCTCCGTACCTGCGCCAAATCCCACTAAAAAAAACTGGATCCTGAAACGTCCTTTGCTGCTCTGAGTTTAAATAGACAGCGATTGCCGAGCCCTTCACTCGAGGACATCAGGAGGGACAATGGAGGTTCAACAGGACTCGATGCTGGTGGTAGCTGTCCTTCGCGAAGACTGCAGCTTGATGAAAAACCAGGGCTCATTCGTCCCAATTCCGCCGTGAGAATGCCTCGTTCTTTGGGCACCCAAACCAACTAGGTCCATCTGGCATTGGCATTGAGGCAGTGCAGAATCCGTGCCGCTGATTTGCTGGGATGTCAACCAAGGTTCCGCGAGCTGCGCCCACTTCAGTCATTTTTTTTTTTGCCCAGACAATTCAACCAGCAGCTTTTGGGAATTGTCGTTGGACGATGGCTTCGATCCGCTGGTCAATATTGCCAGCCAGGAGAATCATTGCAGTGTGATAGACGCCTCGACGTTCCTTTGCACGCGCAATATCCCATGGTGAAAGCTGTCCGTGCAATTGCATACCTCATCGCTCGACGGAGCTGGAACCTTGGTTCAGTGACGCTTATTATTCGCAAGGTTCAGGTGGGGAATGGGGAGTTGTGCCGTGTCTTGTCCTTCACACATTGATTCGGGCTGGAGCAAATACATAGTGAAGATGCTGGTGGAAGAGGAGTAGAACAAGCTACATGACAGCAGTAGGTGATCCGTAGAGGGAGCTAAATGAGCAAGTACTGGTTGTGAATGGGAAAGCTTGGAACTGGGCAGAGGAATCCTGATTGAAGTAGATGTAGACAAGGTGTCTGGGGTGTTGTTGATGTTGGGTCTTGTCACTCTTGGCTGGATCAACACAGCAGGCCCATCCTCTCTCTGCCCAAACCAACCTCACCTCATCCACAACCTCCAACCTCACCTCAACCACCCCCTCTCCCTCCCCATTCTCTCCGCTGTCTTCCTCCCGCCGACTCTCGTCTCCGCCAACTTCCTCTCCTTACGTCCTGCTGCGCCTCATTCCTTCTTTTCTGTGCCCTCCGCTTCCTCCCCGTCCGTCCCGTCCTCTCCTGGCGATCCCCCTTGATGGCCGGATCCCCAACGCTGGCATCCTCCAACCTATCGGCCTCGTCCGCATTGGATCGGTGTGGAAGAGCGCCACGAGGAATACTCCCCTAAGAGAACTACCTTGGCGTGTTGTGAGGCTCCTGGTTGTTCCGTGTGCGTCTTCTAATCTGCCGTTTCTTTGAGCCCGCAACCAGACTGGTGGCGAGGTTACTCGAATGCATAAATTCAGAGCTTTTGTCGCGCTGCTTTTTTTGGCACCCAACTAACTCGTTTCCTTTGTGTCAACAGGAAATATATTCTCGCCTTTTCTCTTCTCACCCGCCTTGGGTTTTAACGCGTCGACACCCCCTATTCCTCTATTGGCCTGGCCATGTCACGACTTGGAACGGTGGTGTCTTATTAGCGTACATTCCTACAGCTGGTTGTTTTGATTCTTCGACTGGGCCTTTTGATACGTTTATTTTTACTCTGGACTGAGCATCCACTTTCGAACCATGTCGCAAGCCCCAGAGGAAGGGGATTCGCTTCCCCCAACAACCCCTTTGCGCCGTGAGCGGGCGCCCACTATCACGATAGATACCTCCGCGGTGAACGCGGAAACGGGCACTTCTCAGCCAGAAGCTTCCCCAGACCGACCGACCGCACCTCCACGACTGTCTCGTGACAATTCAGAGGCAGGGTCGGGATCCCCTGCGGGCGAACCGTCATCTTCTCCCACTGATCTTCGTTCTACGCCATCATTTGATGGGAAGGACACCCGCCCCATTTCGCCGCATAACGTTTCATCTCCAACGTCGAAGTTCCGTGAGAGTAATCCCCAGAACTTCCTATCAGTTCCCGGGACTAGGTCGAGAGGCAATTCTCTAGATTCGGAAGAGGCAGGTAATTACTCTTCTTCTTCCGGAGGTGATACCTATGTTCCTTCCTCACCATCAGCTCCAGATCACCCGTCGAAAGATATAAATCCCGCCCCACATGACATTACAAACGATCCGGATGCGCTGAAGCCAGATCCGGGCTCGGAGGAGGATTTCAATGTCGAAGATAACAAATTCGCTTTCACGCCTGGCCACCTGAATAAAATGCTCAACCCCAAGAGTTTGTCTGCGTTCTATGCGCTCGGTGGTCTGACAGGCATTGCAAAGGGTCTAAGGACGGATCTCCACACGGGTCTTAGTATCGATGAAACCCACCTAGAGGGGACTGTGAGCTTTGTGGAAGCAACTAAACACGATCAATCAACAGAGGATGAGCTGAGGGCTCCTCCCCGAGTCTTGAGCACGAAGGTGACTGCCGAAGCCAAACCGATCAAGGAGGATTCGTTCGCCGACCGAAGACGTGTTTTCAGCGACAATCGACTCCCATCAAAGAAGGCTAAATCCATATGGGAGCTTGCTTGGATAGCATACAACGACAAAGTATTGATCCTGCTATCAGTCGCAGCTGCCATCTCTCTCGCCCTCGGGATATACCAGTCTCTCACTGCGAAAGAGGGCGAACCGAAGATTCAATGGGTGGAAGGCGTGGCTATCATTGTCGCCATTCTAATCGTGGTGGTCGTTGGTGCTGCCAATGATTGGCAGAAGGAACGGCAGTTTGTCAGGCTTAATAAGAAAAAGGAGGACCGGACGGTGAAGGTTATCCGATCTGGCAAGTCGGTGGAAATATCTGTTTATGATATTCTCGCTGGAGACGTTATGCATCTTGAGCCTGGCGATATGGTTCCTGTCGATGGCATATTCATTGAAGGGCACAACGTGAAATGTGACGAGTCTTCCGCTACCGGCGAATCTGATCTCTTGCGGAAAGTTTCAGGCGTCGAAGCATATCGAGTGCTTGCAAATCATGAACCCCATGCCAAACTGGATCCCTTCATCTTATCTGGTGCAAAAGTTGCTGAGGGGATTGGGACATTTCTGGTCACTGCGACTGGTGTGAACTCTAGCTACGGAAAGACGATGATGTCATTGCAGGACGAGGGCCAAACCACCCCGTTGCAGTCGAAGCTGAACATTCTTGCGACATACATTGCAAAACTGGGCCTTGCAGCTGGTTTATTGCTCTTCGTGGTTTTGTTCATCAAGTTTCTCGCACATATGAGCAGCATTTCGGGTGCAACCGCCAAAGGCCAGGCTTTCCTTCAAATCTTCATTGTCGCCGTCACCATCATTGTCGTCGCGGTACCAGAAGGATTACCTCTTGCTGTTACACTAGCGCTCGCCTTTGCCACCACTCGTATGTTAAAGGACAACAACTTGGTACGTCTACTAAGGGCTTGCGAGACGATGGGAAACGCAACTACGATTTGCTCCGATAAGACAGGAACTTTAACCCAGAACAAAATGACTGTGGTCGCAGGTACTCTTGGGACTGCCTCTCGATTTGGCGACAAAGTCATCCAGGATCCCTCCGCTCCAAACGACAACGACCAGTCGAACGGGCGCCAAGCTGAAGATGTCAATGATGTCTCCCCGACAGAATGTATAGGTACTCTGTCTTCTTCCGTTCGAGAACTGCTGAAGGACTCCATTGTTTTGAATTCGACTGCCTTTGAGGGCGAAGAAGACGGAGTGTCGACATTTGTTGGCTCTAAAACGGAAACAGCTTTACTCAGCTTTGCCCGTAATTATCTCGGCTTGGGGTCTCTAAGTGAAGACCGAGCCAACGCGGAAATTGTTCAACTTATTCCTTTCGATTCCGGACGCAAATGCATGGCTATCGTCATTAAGTTGCCCAATAAGAAATACAGGATGCTTGTCAAAGGAGCTTCGGAAATTCTCCTTGCCAAATGCACAAAGATAGTTCTTGACCCAGCGGGAGACTTAGCGGAAACCCCTCTTTCCCATGATAACAGGTCTACGCTAGAAAAAATCGTCAACACTTACGCATCGAGATCACTTCGTACTATCGGTATGATCTACAGGGACTTCGAACAGTGGCCACCTCGGGGCGCTCCTACCCAGGAAGACGACCGAAGCCTCGCAGTTTTTGAACCTATCTTTAAGGACATGACTTTCTTGAGTGTCGTGGGTATTCAGGATCCCTTGCGCCCAGGTGTCACGGACTCTGTCATCCAGTGCCAGAAAGCTGGTGTATTTGTTAGGATGGTCACCGGTGATAACTTGACGACAGCCAAAGCCATAGCCAAAGAGTGCGGAATATTCACAAGCGGTGGTGTGGCGATGGAAGGGCCAGTCTTCCGAAAATTGGGCTCCCAGGAAATGAACGAGATTATACCAAAGTTGCAAGTTCTCGCACGATCCAGTCCGGAGGATAAAAAAATACTGGTTGCACGTCTGAAAAAACTGGGAGAGACAGTCGCAGTTACCGGCGACGGAACGAATGATGCCCCAGCGCTGAAAACTGCCGATGTTGGTTTCTCTATGGGTATTGCTGGCACTGAAGTAGCCAAGGAGGCTTCAGCTATCATCCTCATGGATGACAACTTCACATCCATTGTGAAGGCGATATCCTGGGGTAGGACTGTCAACGATGCTGTCAAGAAATTCTTGCAGTTTCAAATCACAGTCAACATCACAGCTGTTGTCCTTACCTTCGTTTCTGCCGTTGCTAGCGGTGACGAGGAGTCGGTCCTTACTGCCGTTCAACTTCTATGGGTGAACCTTATTATGGACACATTCGCAGCCCTGGCCCTAGCAACTGATCCCCCGACGGCCTCCATTCTCGACCGGAGACCCGAGCCCAAGTCTGCGCCTCTCATCACCTTGACGATGTGGAAAATGATAATCGGACAATCGATATACCAACTTGTGGTGACATTCATTCTCAATTTTGCGGGCCCAAACATTCTCGACTACGACTTATCAGATGAGTTGGAAGAAGGACACTTCAAAGCCCTGATTTTTAACACGTTTGTTTGGATGCAAATATTCAACCAGTACAAGTAAGTATCTAATGCCAAATAACACCAGAGTATGCTCCTTTGCTAATATTATTGTTTGCTCCCTATAGTTCCCGTCGGATCGACAACGGCTTTAATATCTTTGAAGGCATACTGCGCAACATCTGGTTCATTGGTATCCAGTTCATCATCGTCGGGGGCCAGGTTATGATCATCTTTATTGGCGGCCAGGCATTCCATGTTAAACGTCTTAATGGCGTTGAATGGGGTATCTCTGTCGTCCTTGGGCTTCTGTCGATACCGGTCGCGGTGATCATTAGATTGATTCCTGATGGCTTCGTTCAGAAACTAATTCCTCCGATTTGGAGGCTAAAGAAGAAAGGACCACAAGTTTACGTGACCGACGAAGAACGCCGCTTTGAATGGAACCCTGCTTTAGAGGAAATTCGGGATCAACTCACGTTCCTAAAGGCTGTAAGAGGAGGAAGACTCACGAACCTGAAATATAAGCTACAGCATCCAGAGGAGCTGATTCCAAGATCACGGAGCGGCTCTAGATCTCAGGAGAGCTCCGTTCCTCAAACCCCGGTTGACAACAGCTCTCAAGACATTTCTTCCCCTCCTCCTGCAACCCCAGAGTCGCGCTCTCGTATTGGTCGGTCACGATCCAACTCTGCTTTTGGGCCTGCTACAGCCATGGCTGGAATAATTGCGGGAAGCATCGCTGGTTGGTCTCCTGTTGATCGAGGCCAGGGGGACGCAGATTCGATAAAATTCTCACGCACTGGTCCGCACTCGGGTCTTGATCAGGTGAAAGGGGTTGAAGTCCACCCGGATACACGAGATGATGATCCTGTCATTACTCAGTATCCCTACCCAACTGATGTTCCGCCCAGCCAAAATCCAGATTTGGTACCAGATTTCCCACACGGTCCCGCCTCACGTTCCGGCCCTCCAAGCCGTGCTGGGCGATCCATTTCAGGACGGTCTCGGCGCTCAACAAGTACTGGTCCTCCTGCAAATCCTCAACAGACGTAGTGCTCCAGTGCTGACTGCCGCATCGCTCTATCATAAATCTGCCTCGGTATATTTCCGCCGCCATTGGGTTGTGACTGGAGTTGGAACTTTCTAATCGCGTCTAACGCTGGTCGAAGGATTAATTTTTAATTCAACAAAAAATCGCTGCACAATATTTTCGTACGCATGGCGTGAGGGTTGACGCGGTATTTCCCTATTTATTTCTTTCATGAGGCAAGCATCCCTTTGCAACCGGCCCTTAATATCTTTTTTCCCTCTCCTATCATTGTACTTTGCTCGTCGTGTTTCGTGGTTTCTACCCTTTCTCCCTCTTTAGACATTTTTTGACTCTGCTGAAGTCCTTCTCCTTTCCGTCAGTCGCATCCACACACTACACACTCTCTCCCCTCCATCGCTAAGGAGAAGTGTTCTTTCCCGCATGAGGCCATCAATCACGTTCTTTTCTCCACTCGGTGGCTTTTCTTTGTCTCTGTTATCACAGTTCTGTCGCCCTTTCTCTTCCTAGCGTTTCCCTTCCTAGCGCTCTGTATTTCGTTCTAATCGTAAATATCTACATTTTTTTTTTCTTCTTAATTGCTAGAATTTCCCCCCCCGCTTTTCAAAAACACCAACCTTCCTTTTCCTTGTTTCATGGTCAATTGTCGGTTTAGGTTCACCCTCGCTGCTTGCTGGCTTTTCCTTTTCTCTTTTTCATCGGCGCAAACAGGCGAATTTTAATTTGTATATATAAGCAACATTATTTTTTTTTTGCGTTATCTTCTCGTTACTCTGTTTCTTCTCCCCTTTTTTCTCTCTGTACTCGTAGGATAGACTTTTTTTTCCTTCAAATTTCTCTATTGCGAATTGAAATTCTGGAAACTTCTGAAAAAAAAAAAAACATCTGCCAATTCGGTATCCATGTTGCCTCGGGCGAGCCATTAGCATAAAATCCTACCTTGCCCCTTGAACCTCGGTGCGTGCTGAGTATGCGCTCCGTCCGCGTCTAAAAATATATCCCCCATAAGCGCGCTGGGTAGCTTATCTGATCGCCTAATGGCCTCTGCGCCGGCCAGCATCAGCGACAAGGTGTGTACTAGTACTATTATTATGGCCGATTCATGGTCATTGACGGCTGGTTGGATCTATGTATAAGGATAGACAATAAGGGCCTTCTTAGTAACCGGGAGTGAAATGCTGTTTCAGAGTAAATCAATCCCAGATCATCTGTGTTTTACTCTGGATGTAAGACGACTTGAACTGAGTGAGGCACACCGTTTTTATCCCCAGATTTCTGTAGGGCCAGAGGCGAACTGCGCAGATAGATGGAGTACCAGGGTATTCAATACCAAGCAGTTCGTAGATGAAGGCTTGTAGATGGATGATTCTCATCCGGATCGCACTATTTCACATGCTGATAAACAAAAACATCAGATAAACTAGTTTGACTAACTAAACCAGATCGATACAGGTTATGACGATGATAGTTGGTTTCTGGGAGAAAGCCCCCGCCTCCAACGACACGAAACAAACGACCAACAACAACATGTGAAGCAGTCCCAAATTCCCAATCCAATGGGCCTTGCCCGCCATTAACTGGCTTGGCTGTATCCGTATAAAAAATTAATACACCTGTCCCGCCGGATACTCCCCACAGTCCCGGATCCCACTTGGCGGCAACAGAACCGAGGGAGCTAACACCAACATCGGAGAAACTCCACATCACTGGCTGCTCTCGGTGCTCTGCCCTGTCTGCCCGCTGCTTGGGCGGCCACCAGCTTCCTCGGGTCGAGGGACGAGAAATGTATCTTGCTGGTCTCGGTCTGTCGCCGCCGTGGAGAGAGAGATCTCTCAAATATCCCGCCGTGTAACCGCTGCTGGCCAAAACGTGGCTGCTTGGCTTTCTCCGCAAACGACAAAAAAAGCAAATATCAAGTCTCTGCGCCGGACAGAGGATACGGAGCTGGTCATAATACGCCCCGTCTATTTCCAGTCCTATTTGAATCTTTGTGAAACTTCGCCATCTCAGTTCCTTCGCGTATAGTCAACTGCCCGTCACTTCTTCATCCACCTTACCAAGTCGTGTCGCCATGTCGTCGGCGATAGACTTGCAGTCGCTCGTCCCCATGGCGCAGAAGCTGCTCAGGGCTGCAAAGCCATGGGCCACAGTCCCCATCTTGGGCCCTGCGGCCTATCTGCTCGGAGTGGCCATATTGCGCAATCGCAGAATCAAGAAGCTGCACAAGAAGTACAACATGACCTCGAGGGAGTCGTTTAGCAAAATGACCGACGATGAGGCCTGGAATATTCTGATGGATGTTGCCATGTTGGAGTTTCCATTCACCTATCTCAAGTCTATTCAGTTCGCTTTGTTCAGAGTACGTATGCTACCTATTTTACATGTTCCTTTCTGTTTAAAACATTACCCGCTAATGCGATATCTCCATAGACATATGGAATTCCAACCATCTCGAAAACGCTAGTGAAGACAGGCCAGTTCGCCAAGCCTGAATTCTCTCTGAAGCGGTATGCAGATACCGGCGTGCTGATCGCCGAATTTTTGGGAAACCCGCCGTCTTCGGCCCGTACCCATGAGGCCATTGCCCGCATGAACTACCTGCACTCGGGCTACCGAATGTCCGGAAAGATCCTAGATGACGACATGCTCTACACCCTCAGCCTATTCGCAGTGGAGCCCGCCCAATGGATTAACAAATATGAATGGCGCCAGCTCACTGACATGGAGATATGCGCTCTTGGCACCTTCTGGAAGAGCATAGGTGATGCCATGCAAATTAGCTTCGAGAAGCTGCCATCGTGCAGTACGGGGTTCAAGGATGGGTATCAGTTTTGGCAGGAGCTTAGAACCTGGAGCCAAGCCTACGAAGCGGAGAATATGGTTCCGAATTCCTACAACAAGGAGAATGCCGACCAGACGGTTGCGGTTCTCTTGTATGATATACCGTATATCGCGAGGCCGTTCGCTCGAAACGCAGTTCTTCACCTGATGGATGACCGTCTACGTAACGCAATGATGTTAGTTCTTCTCTCACTCCAAACACCCCTTTTCTAGTCCCCTACTATATCTATAAAGCCGCATGCTAACCCCATTTCAAAGGTATGAGAAAGCAAACTTCCTCGTCAGCGCCTTCGTTTCCAGCGCCTTCTCCATCCGCAAATTTGTCCTCAAATACCTCACACTCCCCCGCCCCGAATTCCTCCGCTACCACCGTATCAGTCCGGGAACCAGTGCAGATGAACGACATTTCTTCCTGGAATGGGAAGGTGCGCCATTCTACGTCAAGCCCACCTTCATGAACCGATGGGGTCTTCGGGGCTGGATTTCCTGGGCCCGCGGGCTGCCTATTCCTGGTGACAATCCCGAGCATGGACCAAATGGATATTTGATTAAGGAGGCTGGGCCAAAGGCCTTTGTGGGTAAGGGGCAGGACCAGTTGGATAAGACCAAGGAGAGGTTGAAGACGGAGCGGACGGGACAATGTCCGTTTTTTGTCAAATGATTTGATTTTTTGATTTCTTCCCCCCCCCTTTTTTTTAGTACGGCAATGTATGAAATATTATGTTACACCTTGCTATATACACATATACACAGGTGTTGGAGGCGGGTGGAGAAGGCGGTCTATTAGGCTGTCTATGAACTTTGCAATTGCAGATACCCTGACGGTTTTCCCTTTGTTTTCCGTTTCTTCTTCCCGCTTTATCTTTCTTCCTACCCTCGAAAGTCTCAAGCGAACTATCCGTTGGCATTATAGGCGATCAACACCCACCGGAGAAAGGAAGTAGGCAATAATCATTCATGTATGTACAGATACCAATATAAACCCCCCCTCTGCTAATGCGAGAATGCGAATTATGAAAAATTGAAATGATCTTCCCACGATCTATCAAACTAGCTGGCTCGATAAGATCAGATCGGCCCATCCATCACCAGTTTGATGATGCACCTAATAGATGATTCCATCCATGAAGAAATAAGGTTCTTACTTACCCCACACTCTTACCCCGAACAGGTCTAGCGCGGTGTATTAAGCTTATATCCGGAGCTAGCCGCATTCATCCACCTGTAACCTTGTTGTGATGTCAGGCGAAAAGACAGCAATCATGGTGGGATGGGATGGGGATCTTGGAAATAGTTTACTTGCAAACGGAAATAGTTAGTTACTGGATGTTTGGCAATTTACCCCTCATCTCTCTTCCCCCTCCTTTTGTTTCCTTCCTTTCCCCTTCCTTTTCTTTGTTGCTTAACATGCCAATCGCCACTGCTGCCAGATCCAGAGCTTCTTTTCAACTTGTACGCGGGAAAAGCCCCAGGCTTGTGATTATTCCAAGAAGAAATAGCCCAGGAGGAAGCAGAGAGCGCGGTATTAGCGGTGCCGTTACTACCAGCTGTCTTCACGGGATATCTAGTAAACAAAGGGCAGCAGCATCAATCGGAACGGGAAGTACAAGATACGCATATACTACGAGTATACGGAAAGGGAACAGGACAATGGCGACGTTGGCTAGTTTCAAACCGCCCCCGGTGAGGAATGAGGTTACTGTGAGTTTTTCTCTCCCTCTTTCTCTCTCTTTTCTTTGAAGTTGTCTTTGGGGCTTTTGTCTGTTAGCCTCGATGTTTTCTTTTTGTGCAGATTGGAGTATTTTTTCTTTAAAAAAACAAAGGGGGAAAGGGAATGCAATGAGTTATACATGCATAAGTATGGAAAAGAATAGGTGGAACTTTGGAAGCGAGGCACAGAAGCTGCGTCTGAAATGTTAATTGATCTTTTGGCTAAGAGGTTCCATATTATTATAGCAAAATTACGCCCCAGGCTCTCCAGAGCGGAAGAAGCTCGTCAGCGCCATTGCTGCGTTCAAGAAGAATATGCCATTGCACATTCCTGTTGTTATTGGGGGGAAGCAGGTAATTCTACATTTCTCTTTTTTTTTTAACTCCCTTTACGTCTGATATTGTGCCATATTACTACCCTACCCCCTCCTCCCATATCAATCAAATCCCACACCGAAACGAAAATGAACAAACAATCCTAACTATCGCCTACAGCTAACTACCAAAACAACTCTAAACCAACATGACCCATCCTCCTACAAGTCTTTCCCGGCCGCCGTCTACCACGCCGCCTGTCCGGACGAAATCGCTGCAGCCATCGATTCCGCCCTCTCTGCGAAACGCGCATGGGAGACATTGCCATTCGCGGACCGCGCCGCGATCTTCCTAAAGGCTGCAGACCTGATTAGTAGCAAGTACCGGTATGAGTTGATGGCGGCGACGATGGTGGGACAGGGGAAGAATGCGTGGCAGGCGGAGATTGATGCTGCGGCGGAGTTGTGTGATTTTTTGAGGTAGGTTTCTGCCTTCTTTTTATACATGAGATAGGATATGGTGGTTAGCATTTGCTTTGTTATTCGGGATTGATCAACAGTATTCTAGGTTTAATGTCTCCTATGCGGCGGAGATGTATGCGGAACAACCGACTCATCACGCTCCTGGTGTATGGAAGTAAGTTTCCCTCCCCCCATCATTGACTTAGACTTCACCATATCCAGCTTTTTACATCCCTTTCCTCCGTCCAAGAAGAGAAAGATAACGTCCCCCTTCTCACTGCAAAAAGCCGTCTCGAATATCGCCCCCTAGAAGGCTTCATATACGCCGTCTCCCCCTTCAACTTCACCGCCATCGGGGGCAACCTCCCCACCGCGCCCGCCCTCATGGGCAACGTGGTCCTCTGGAAGCCTTCCCCCTACGCCATCGCCTCCAACTATCTAATCCACAGCATCCTCACCGAATCCGGCCTACCGCCGGGCGTCATCCAATTCGTCCCCGGCGACGCCGACCAAATCACCACCACAGTCCTCAATCACCCACAGTTTGCCGCCCTGCATTATACAGGCAGCACGGCCGTGTTTCGCTCGCTATACGGCAAAATCGCCAACGGCATCGCGGAGGGGAAATATAGAACCTACCCGCGTATCGTGGGCGAGACGGGCGGGAAGAATTTCCACCTCCTCCATCGCAGCGCGGACGTCAGCAACGCCGCAATCCACACCGTGCGCGCAGCATTCGAGTTCCAGGGCCAAAAATGCAGCGCATGCTCCCGCGCCTACGTCCCCGCAAGCATCTGGCCCGCATTCCGGGAGCGGATTGTCTCCGAAACAAAAGCCCTAAAGATCGGTGATCCAGAGGATTTCACAAACTTCATCGGCCCAGTCATCCACGAGACGGCATTTAAGAAACTCTCCACAGCAATCAACAACGCAAATAACGACCCAGACCTCGACCTCCTCGTCGGAGGCACATATAGCAATGAGACGGGCTACTTCATCCATCCAACAATCTACAGCACGAAAAATCCCTCCCACCACATGCTCGCCACCGAACTCTTCGGCCCCATCCTCACCATCCACATCTACGACGACACCACCTCCACTACCTCTTTCGAATCCACCTGCGCCCTCATCGACGCCACAAGCCCCTACGCACTAACAGGCGCAGTGTTCGCGCAGGACCGCGCGGCGATCGCGTACGCGGAGGACGCGCTGCGTCATGCCGCGGGTAATTTCTATATCAATTGTAAGTGTACGGGGTCGGTGGTGGGGCAGCAGCCGTTTGGGGGCGCGAGGATGAGTGGGACGAATGATAAGGCGGGGAGTCGGGGGTTGGTGGGGAGGTTTGTTAGTGGGAGGAGTTTGAAGGAGGAGTTTGGAGGGGTTGGGGTGGAGGGGGTTGGGTATGTTAGTAATGAATGAATAGGTAGGCGGTGGGGTGGGAGGGGGGTGATGGAAGGGGGGGGTGGGGGGCCTGATATTCCTCTTTTCTTTTCTTTTCTTTTTCGTTTCTTTTCTGCTTTGGCGCGATTGTTCCGGGAAAGGGGAGAGGGGGATGGCGAGACGTTCAAGCAATACTACTAGTAAGTACCAAGCAGTAGGTAAAGGAGGGTAAGTCATTTCTTTCTTCTGTTCTGTTCTGTTCCTTTGTTGTGTTCTTCTCATCTTCGCCAGCTTATCTATCTATCTATATCATGAATTTATGAATATAACCAACCCGCTTCCTCCCCCCCTCCCATTCAATGGGAGAAGTGAATAACCAACCAACCAACCAGCCCTCAGCGCCCAAGGCTGTATGTTATGGCACTTTTAACTACACACGGGTAGATATTCGTATCTTACCTAACAGAGTATATTGACTTCAAGTTCCTTTTTGTATTTAACTGTTCACATCAGTCTCCCTTTACTCGATATGTAAGCCTGTTTACAACTCACTCAATCAACTCACACAAAACAAAAGGAGTAAACACAACAAACAGACCAAACTAGTTTCTTAAAACTATGTAGTGTAGTAGTGTAACGTATTGTGGTATAAAATTGATTTCGCTACAGAACAAGAAGAAGAGCAAAAAAAGAACACAAAAAGCAGCTTGATATCTTCGGGTTTAAGGAGAGTGATTAAGTAGAAGTAGGCCAGGCCTATTGATTCGTTGGTATTGTCTCTCTTTACTCCTCGCCCTCAAGGACCTCCTCCTCGGCACTAATTAAGGAATAAATGTTAGTATGGAGTTGAATTGATAGAGCAGGAATGGCAACTTACTATTCGTCCTCTCCCTCAGAGATACCAGCATCCTGGTATTGCTGGTATTCGGAGACGAGATCGTTCATGTTGCTCTCAGCCTCAGTGAACTCCATCTCGTCCATACCCTCACCAGTGTACCAATGCAAGAAAGCCTTGCGACGGAACATAGCAGTGAACTGGTCACCGACACGCTTGAACAGCTCCTGGATGGAGGTGGAGTTTCCAACGAAGGTGGAGGACATCTTGAGGCCGCGGGGAGGAATGGAGCAAAGGGCAGTCTGGACGTTGTTGGGGATCCACTCAACGAAGTAGGTGTGGTTCTTGTTCTGGACATTGCGCATCTGGTCCTCGACCTCCTTCATGGAGACCTTACCGCGGCTATATAATTGTTAGATCAAGATACGGAGGGTGAATGAACGTGATATGAAAACTTACAAGATAGCAGAGCAGGTAAGGTAACGGCCGTTGCGGAAGTCAGAGGCAGCCATCATGTTCTTAGGGTCGTACATCTGCTGGGTCAATTCGGGGACGGTGACGGCACGGAAAGAGTAGGCGCCGCGGCTGGTAAGAGGAGCGAATCCAACCATGAAGAAATGGAGACGAGGGAAGGGAACCATGTTCACGGCGAGTTTCCGGAGATCGGAGTTGAGCTGACCGGGGAAACGGAGACAGGTGGTGACACCGGACATGACGGCGGAGACGAGGTGGTTAAGGTCACCGTAGGATGGCTCAGAGAGCTTGAGAGTGCGCATACAGATGTCGTACAGAGCCTAACCGTCATTAGTAAACCAATTACCATTACGAGTAAAAACGAAGCATGTCATACCTCGTTATCGATACAGAAGGTCTCGTCGGAGTGCTCAACGAGCTGGTGGACGGAGAGAGTGGCATTGTAAGGCTCAACAACGGTGTCAGAGACCTTGGGGGAAGGAACGACGGAGAAGGTAGCCATCATCCGGTCGGGGAACTCCTCGCGGATCTTAGAGATCAACAAGGTACCCATACCGGCACCAGTTCCACCACCGAGGGAGTGGGTGATCTGGAAGCCCTGAAGGCAGTCGCACCCTTCAGCCTCACGGCGGACAACATCGATAACCTGGTCGACGAGCTCAGCACCTTCGGTGTAATGGCCCTTGGCCCAGTTGTTTCCGGCGCCGGACTGGCCGAAAACGAAGTTGTCGGGGCGGAAGAGTTGGCCGAAGGGACCAGCACGGACGGCATCCATGGTGCCGGGTTCCAAATCGACGAGGACAGCACGGGGAACATATTTCTTTCCGGAAGCCTACGAAGGATATGCCCATTAGTAGATGGACAACTGCCCTGGGGTTTTGGGAAACATTCTCCCACCTCATTGAAGTAGACGTTCATGCGTTCCAGCTGGATATCAGAAGAACCGGCGTAGCTATCGATCGAGTTAGGAGGTTGGTGTCGTCGAGATTAGATTCGTCGGATTAGACTTACAAGCCGGAGCCGTCGAGACCATGCTCGCCAGAGATGATTTGCCTGTTTCAAAATATCGTCAGCAAAAATGTAAACAATCGATTGGCAGAAGCGAGACATGGAAGAAGACGAGAAGGAAACATACCAGAAAGCAGCACCAATTTGGTTACCCTGCAACAAGCTCCAGGTTAGATCACCAGCCCAAGACAACAAGCAATATCAAAACCAAAACATCAGGCCCCATGGGGAGGGATCGAGAGCACATACGCATTGGCCGGTTTGGAGGTGAACCTATTCAAATCAACAGCAAGCACGTTAGCCATCAAACTCGTAATCATATTCGAATTGCGGGTACAGGGTGGTTTGGGCAGGCGTCTGTGGCAGCCAGCGGCCTTGGGCACCAAGACGAGCCGGTGGGGAACGACGAGGAACAACATCCCAATATCGGGAACGGAGGGACGCGTCCAAGGGAGGGAGAAGTCAACAACGTACGATTTCACGCATTGTGGGCTGTGTAGGAGAGGGTTGACGGGGAACTGAGGGCGGAGGATGGCAGCGAGGCGGCGAGGACAAGCAGCGAGGATGGCGATGAGGTTGAGTGAGGTTGGGATGGGCGGTGAGAAAGGAGAAGAAGAGGAGACGAAGGAGATGTTTGTGTGTTGTGGCGCTAGCCCGCGTTGGGCTAGCTGGCTGCCCCGATCAGGCCTAGCGCCATGTCCAGGGGCCGTCCCGCTAAGCCAGATACAGGGCTAGTGTGGCTTGATAAGGACTAGCGCGCCAGTCCCTGGTTGGCTCTCCAGGCACGAACCACAACATATCAAAATGGAATACAGGAGGACAACCTGATACTTGTAGGAGTAACCAGAGTGTGTTGATACAACTTATCATATATATACAGAACAGCCAGCCAACCCCTACACCGTCCAATCGTAATCCAGGCCAAGAATATCAGCGAGGAGTAGGGATCCCAAGAGGACAAGCCATGCGCACATTTCCAAACCCATTCCATAAACACGGTTTGGCTGGCTAACTTTTCGCTTCTCCCTCCAGCCATGACCCGAACTTATCCAGCCGCTTGGCCTCTTCGTCGCTCGGATGGTCGCCTTCCCACCCCTCGTCAGCATCTACCGCTTCTAGTGCCGCTGCCTTTTTGGCGTTGGATTTCTTGAACCTCTCGCTGCCATCTGCAATGTACGCTTCTACCCGCGTCCCAGAAAAGAATCGCCCATCCATTTTCTGCACATGCCCTTGTATTAGATTGGCTTCCATATAGCTCAGCTTTAGATGTACTGACCTGAACGCATGCATTTGCGAATTCTGCATTGGAAAACCGTACACTCGCCACCCCATCTTCCTCTTTGTCATATAGCACAACATTGGTAACCTCCCCCAGTTTCGAGCATTCTTGCCGGATATCCTCTTTGATATCGAGGATTGCGGCAGGGTCCTCCTAATTAGAGATTGACTACAGTAAGCATGGTATATCTGACGTTGTCGACGTTGGACCCAACACTTACCTCAAGCTCCTGTAACGTAAACATATGCTTGAGAATAACCACTTTATCCCATCGGGATTCTCTTGGCTGAACGGCGGCGGGCTCATCATCATCCCAATCCGCAAGTTTACTACAGTCACGTCAGCATTAAATAGACTGCCTGCGGGGGGAAATTGCCCCCTGGAATTTTGCCCCGAAACGAACGGTCCCCCACAAACGGAGTGTAAAGTACGAACCTGTTTAACTTTTGGGTCTTCCTCATAATCTTTCTCTTCTCACTCATATTCTGCTTAACCGGCGCCTCCTTCTGCGACTTGAATGAGAAATCCGCCGCCTGGACCTTCATTTTACCCTGCGGTCCTGTGTGGCCGAACCTAAAGTCGGATTCGTCGAGCATCTGAATCGCAAGATTGACAGACTCGGGTCGGAAATAAACGACCAACGCATCACCCTTGAATTTCCCTTCATCATCGGTATACATCTTTATCCTTGGGCGACCACGGTCGATTTCCTCTGCAATCACTCCGCATTTACTGAAGAGGTCGTTTACTTCGTCAATCGTGGCATCGAGCGGGATAGAGGTAACGTAGACGGCAGTATTCACACGCGCCTTCTTAGGTTTAGGGGGTTGGGCGTGCTTGTTGTCCTGATCATCGTTCCAACAATATTATCAGTAAATCGGCGGCTCCTTGATTCGTAGTCAGGGGTAAGTATCTCACTAACCTCTTCCCCATTAACATACTGCTTCCGCTTCAGCCGTTGCTGTCTCTGTTTGAAATCGGCAGGTTCGTGTTCGTCCACGCCATGTACTTTGTACGCCTCTCTTTGTTGTTCTAAGAGGGCATCGTCCACCTATGCAGCTCCCCCAAAAAGACCAAAAACCAAGGCCAAGCAGTTAGAATAACTGTTCCTCCACCTGCCCGACACTAATGTCGGAAGCAAATAAAACAGAAGAACAGAATGAGGCAAATGAAGCAGGGAGGTGTGCTTCAACGCGCGTTCCAGTCTCTTCCATAGGGCCAAGTACAAAAACACAACTCCAGACAAGAAGCGGGATGATAATCAGTAGGCAAGGGAAGGAGTGGGCAAAAAGGCACAAGAGCTCATGAACAGCCTACCAAAGGAACCCATCTCTTCAGCGCATTATCAAACTCATACTCGGTTCCATCCTCTGCTTCCAAAATATACTTGTTGTCGAGCTTCGAGAAGGAGACTCGAATGTCGGCGTCGAACTCGGACGGGGATTTGGGGAAGCTGGAGCGCGGCGCATCGGGATTGGGGTCCGGAGAGCCTTCCATCATGAGGTGAGCAGCTAGGAAAGATACGAGGTGGGATGCAGTGTATCTGGTAATGGGGTATGTTATGTGCTGGAGGAGGGCAAATGGCGAGATGTATGGATATTGTTTCGTCGATGTGGTGTTAGTTTCGATGATGTCGATGGGGAGCTCTCCCCCGCCTTGCCTAATTAGTATTAGCGTCATAATATCTCAACGAAAGGACAACCACACAAATATATTTTCTTTCTTCCTCGTCCATTCGACACCATGGCGCTCTATTTCCCACCACCCTTCTTATACCACGATGACGAAGGGACTGATGTATACCCAACAACACGCCAGTCCGAATATCTAGAATTAAGCCCTTCCAGTCTAGTTCTTAGGCACATATCTCCCAACCTGGAGACACACGGTATGTCTCAAAACACACTCATATTAGCATGGTAAGTCTCCCTTTTGTCTATTATTATATTCGAGGTTTAAGGATGAACAAGAGAATTCTGCAATACCGACAATTTCCATTCATTTGTGAAATTGACTGTTGACAAAAAATTCCTACACTTGATCTGACTCCCACAACCACGAGTCTCCTTTTGCTGCGATTGTTTTTCTCCCAGCACAGTATAACTGACTCATTCCAGTGCAATAGATAGATACATTCATTCCAATAACCGATACTCTATAAAGCCCTCGTATATAACTAACCAACTACCGAGCCCGATGGAATCAGTCCGACCAGCAAATTCAATCCCTTCCTTTGGCTCCTGGAGTAACTGTCCCCCGTCCCCCATGGAGACTGTTCGTCTTGATTATGCCGTCGAGTTCCTTCATTTCCGCGGCAGAAAACGGGGCTATCTCATTCATGTTCTCCATTAACCGCTCCTTTGAGGAAGCTCCTGGAATAGGGATGATCGTGGGCATGTTGCTCTCCTTCCCCAAGGTCCTGACCCAATTCAACGCAACCTGGGCCGGAGATAGACTCTTCTTCTGCGCGAACAACTTGACCTCGTCAACAAACTTTTTATTCGCCGCCAAGGCATCTTCTTGGAACCATGGCAGGTGGCCTCGGATGTCGCCTTTGGGAACATCTGAGACTTTAGTAATCCTGCCCGTTAGAGCTCCCATGCCCAGTGGAGAATATGCAACAATGGGTATTCCCAATTCGGCGCATGTATCAACCACCCCGTTGTGAAGTATACCTGTACACCACATGGATAGCTGAACCTCGAGTGCCGCAATTGGGTGGACTTTGTGCCTACACATAAAAAACAAATTAGACGTGTAGTGGTCAATCGGCGGGCCCCTACTTACGCTCGACGTATCAACTCTGCATCATTAACATCGCTTAAGCCAATCCCCTTAAATTTCCCCTCTGCGACCAGTTTCGCCAGAATCCCAACGATTTCCTCGATCGAATATGCCGGGTCCAGACGGGCGCATTCGAAGATGTCGATCTCCTTTGTGCCATTCAGCACCCTCAAGCATTCATCGACACTGCGTCTGATGTTCTGTTCTGATCCATCGTTTTTAAACTGGCCCGGAACGAAGCCCCCCTTGACGCTTAAAACCACCTTGTTGGCCGCATCGGGGTGTTTGACAAAATAATCGTGAAGCATATGGAGCGAATTATGCTCTGGAGTTCCGTACAGCTCGCCAGCATTCCAGAAATTGGCCCCTACTTCAAGTGCTTGGTCTAGTAGTGGGGTGTACTGCGACTCTGTTGCTGGCTCTGCACACCAAGTAAAAGCTGGATCACGTCGTGAATAGGTACTAGTAAGCTATCTTGTCGACTCCAACAATAGCGGAACGGAAAACTTACCCATGAGGCCGTAGCCAGTTGGGCCGACTTCTTTCCCGACGATAGTAGGCATTTTGGAGGGGTTGATTTTGCAAAATAAATAGTCTCAGTATTGGAGTATGTGTTTTGCGGATGAGTTGTTGGGCGAAAGCAGTCAACAGAGGATGGATTGCATGAAAGATCGTGTGGTTGGGTCTCTGCATCATAATAAGAGGATGTTAACGCGATATAAATACTTTTTTCCAACCTTAACTTTCCCCCTCCACCAGGCCTTCCGTGCGCCATCATTGATTCAAGCCATTCTATCGTCCGAGCCATGTCTACTCCGTACTGTTATCTCCAGATTTCTCCCAGCCCTCCTCGTTGTCGGAGTTTTTAGAAGCAAATCATTTATCATTATCCTCCCGAACTCCGACGGATTTACTTCATTGACCAGCTCAAGGAACGTTAACCGGGCCACGTACACCTTATGCGAGGCCGACCAAAGGTTGCCAGTGCTTCGCTGACGGAGGCGCGTAAGGGCCCGGTTCCAAAGTATGGAGTACTTTTGGTTGCGCGAAATCCTGCTGCTTGGCAGGGCCCGAAATTTAACCCCGCCTCCTCTCGAATCCTCGACGAATCAACGGTTTTTTTATCTGGTGTGTCGGAGTTTAGGATCGGATCCGCAGGTAGTTTAACTACAGAGCAAACCAGCAAGCAACCACAAGCTTTTGTCAAGGCAGCAAACTTACGAGTTGCACACAGCCAGCCAGCTTGCTAATCCCCGAGCCGGTACTTCTACCTTTATCCGATGCGGAGAGTTAAAACGCCAATCCTCCGCTGGATTTATTTTAAATTCCGGCTTCCACTTTATCTTGTTATCATGAAGAGTCCGTCTCAATGAATATGAATATCGCAACAGTTATTCTTTGCTGCTGATTGCTAAGCGCACCGGATTTATTCGGATAACTACTTTTCGGAGGATCATTGACAGCCACCGCCTATAATTTTCGTGAAACTGCCAACTCAAAAAAGATGAAGGGTATCAATATTGGTTGTTCTTTTTTCTCGTATTATTCGTGAGGGAATGGTAGGTTTTCTAGTTTCAATTTGCACGAAGCATGGAAAGCTTAATTTGACCTCAACAGACTGGATTATTTTGCTGAGAAGTCAACTTTAGCACTTCGTTATGTTGTTATTTTAATGCAATGTGCTGACTTTTTATGCTTAGGCATGGCGGATACTGACGATAAACGTTCAACTCGTTTTGGCGCGGCATGGCCCTTAATGCATGGAATGTGCATGGAGCTGTCGCCATAACTTGCAGAATGCGCTTTGCTGCTTGAACCGCCGTGATAGTTAAGCTGTGGTATGGGTACCTACTACCCAGGTTGCTTCTTCTAGACTATCACGGCACCAGCAGGATCTATTCAAAGCCGGTTTTCTCGCCGTTGACAGTGAATTTTGGCCAGACAAGAGATCGATGATGATGTTTCTCCCACTAGCCAGGTTTGTTTAACTAAACTACTCCGTAGGGTCGGAGTCCCTTTCTCGAATCTATGAAATTGATCTGCATACCTGTGTAGTTCTTCCGGATATTCGCCAATTGTGAAATAGTTTTTCGAGAAGTAGAAACATTTTCCGACTGCCAACTATTTTACCATATGGAGTAACGGGCCTCCGGATCTTGTCATCGGCAGACGAAGCCTGCTATGATCTTGGTAGTATGCAAAACATGGATGCTGTGGATTTCGTGCCAAGCTGGGTGGATGCAACGCAACCGATCCTATTTTGTCATTGTTTTCTTTCAAAATTCATCCTGAGCGGCCCGAAACTATGAGCACATGCCGACAAATTCGAGCACCTACCTAGCAAATCTAGCCATGGTCTCCGCAGTTTTCGATTCCGTTTTTCTTGGATCTCGTTTCCTTTTGAGTGCCGAGCCGGCGGCTTGATTGCCGCACTCCACACTCCCATTAACTTGGCACAGGGATATCCCTGTCTGTTAAACCATCTCAGAGGGGCATGAATCCCGCATGATTGCTGTTTTCAGCCTCCTCCGCGATTTGTGTTCTTGCTTGCCGATGCAGATCTTTTCGGCTCACAAATATGGAGAACGTTTCTTCAAATGCCGCTTCGATGGAGAAATGCGGATCAGCACCATCACCACCACTCGGCCCGGCCAACCGATGCTGTCTCCCCCATGGCCCACGGGATTAGGACCGTCACCTGGATGCTGATGCTGATGCTGATGACTCGGGATATATCGCCACCGAGCGGCTAGCTGGGCCTTTAAATTGATAAGGCGATCGGATCCCACATCCATCCCTCGACTCCGAGACAAGGGAGATTTCTATCTGTCTCACGGAAAAGCCAAAAGACAACATGCTGTCGACATTCATCTTGTCCTTGCTGTCCGCAGCTGCGGTTAGTGCCCAAGTTGGCGATTGGACTGCGGCCTACGCGAGTGCCACGGAAGCTTTGGCCCAACTATCCAACGATGAAAAAGCGGGCATTGCCACGGGAACCGGATGGATGAAGGGCAATTGCGTTGGTAATACCGGAGCGGCTCCAACCATCGGGTTTCGTTCACTTTGCCTTCAGGATGGCCCGCTGGGTGTTCGATATGCGACAGGCGTGACGGCTTTCCCAGCCGGTATTCAGGCGGCTTCAACCTGGGACGTCGAATTGATCAGACAGCGAGGGACCGCAATGGGGGAGGAGGCAAAGGCATTGGGTGTGAATGTTCTGCTTGGTCCTGTCGGCGGCGCGCTTGGGAAAATCCCCGCTGCGGGGCGGAACTGGGAGGCATTCGGCCCGGACCCATACCTGACTGGTATCGCTATGCAGGAGTCAATCACAGGCATTCAGGGCGCAGGAGCTCAAGCGTGTGCGAAGCATTATCTTTTGAACGAACAGGAGCTCAATAGAGGGTCGATAAGCGGTTCTGTCGATAGCCGTACCAATCACGAGCTTTATCTTTGGCCTTTTGCGGATGCTGTCAGAGCCAATGTGGCTTCGATCATGTGCTCTTATAACAAGGTAGACTCTGTCTATGCTTGCGAGAATGATCAGATTATGAATGGTTTGCTGAAGGATGAACTGAGCTTCCCTGTATGTATACCCCCCAGGTTGACGTAATTATTGCAATTACTCACTTCGCTAGGGATTTATCATGACCGATTGGGGCGCGCAACACTCTAATGAAGCGAGTGCAAATGCTGGGCTTGATATGGCGATGCCCGGAGATGGTATGGGAGATGGCAAATTCTATTGGGGAGAAAATCTAGTGAGCGCCGTTAACAGGTGAGTTGTTTCCGCGCGATAAGTAACTCTACCAGGTATTAATTTGAATTTAGCGGGACTGTACCTCAAGAACGGCTGGATGATATGGTAACGAGAGTCCTGGCCTCCTGGTATTACCTTGGCCAAGACAACGGCTACCCAGAGGTGGGGTTCAATTCTTGGGATTCAAGTGGAAAAGACGTGCAAGGTGACCATGCAATTGTTGCGAGAGCAATTGCTCGTGATGGCATTGTTCTCCTGAAGAATGTGGATAACGCATTGCCGTTGAAACAGCCCGCGAGTCTTGCAATTATCGGTTCAGATGCGTTCCCCAACCCGGATGGCCCGAATGCCTGTGAAGACAGAGGGTGTAATACGGGAACTCTGGCCGTGGTAAGTATATGTCCTTGTGTATGTCTCGGTCGATATGCTGACCATTTCTGCTCTAGGGATGGGGATCTGGTACTGTACAATTTCCAGTGAGTTATACCGCAGAATTTAACAATATGGATGCACACTGACGACTGATAGTATTTGATTGCCCCCCATGATGCGATCAAAGAGCGAGCTGATGCGGAGGGAACAACAATCACCACATCGACCGATGACTCCACAAGCTCAGCCACAACAGCAGCGAGCGCGGCAGAAACCGCAATTGTTTTCATCAATGCCGATTCCGGTGAAGAGTACATTACCGTTGAGGACCATGCTGGAGACCGGAACGATCTATATGCTTGGCACAATGGAAATGAGCTGGTCGAAGCCGTGGCGGCTGTCAACGCCAAAACCATTGTTGTCATCCACAGCGTTGGCCCAATTATCATGGAATCTTTCATCGACCTCGAGAATGTCATCGCTGTTGTCTGGGCTGGGCTCCCAGGACAGGAGAGCGGGAATGGTCTCGTTGACGTCCTGTATGGCGAGACTTCGCCAAACGGAAAATTGCCATATACGATTGGGAAGACCGCGGAGGACTATGGTACTGCTATTGCCACTGGCGATGATGCATTTACTGAGGGCCTGTTTATCGACTATCGCCATTTTGATAAGTCTGAGATCGAACCTCGGTTTGAGTTTGGCTTCGGGCTGTGTAAGTGGCCCCTAACGGCAACAAATGGGACGTAATGGATAACTGATATATTGGAACATAGCGTATACCACCTTCGACTATACCGAGCTTACAGCCACGTACACGGACAAGACACCCGGTGAGGGAACTCCCGCCCCAGGGGGTCCCTCTTCGCTCTACGACGAAGTCGCCACAGTCACAGCCACCATCACCAACAACGGCACAGTCACCGGCGCAGAGGTGGCCCAACTATACATTGGCTTGCCAGTTTCGGCACCAGAATCGCCAGCCCGCCAGCTCCGCGGCTTCCAGAAGGTTCCTTTGGAGCCTGGCGCGGCTGCTCCCGTTACTTTCTCTGTTCGCAGGAAGGATCTGAGCTACTGGGATGCCGATGCACAGAGTTGGGTGACCCCAGAGGGAGAATTTAATGTTTATGTTGGTGCTAGTTCCAGGGATATTCGGTTGACTGGGACGATGTGATCGCATATCTTGTCTGGAAGATATATGGCGCGCATAAAAAGATGGAATGGTTTCTCTTAGATGGAGACTATTGCTTAAGGTTCTGTTTATACGTATTCTTGTCTATAATGTTGTCTATAAATAATGCCTATTGAGTATGGGAGAGGTGGACGGAAAGGGGGAAACCAAACACTTTGAGCTTGGTGAAGTATAACCATTGCTGATTTGAATCCCCTCCCCCCTTTTATGATCTACAGCTAAATCCATTCCCACTCCTTTACACACACCTAACGCTACTCTCTAATCGCATCACGAACCAGTAGTCAAAGCTGGATTACGAGGAACCACCTTCTTCATCCACGCAATCGTAAATTCCTCCTTATGTCCCCAATGCCCCTTAGGAAACACCTTTTCCTTGACAGTCTCGTACCCCCTCCTTTTCCAATATGCCTCATTAACAGACTTCGAAGTCATCAGCCAAAAATTCAACGGTTGGGATGCCTCCTGGTCTCCCGGGCTTGAGAGCCCGTCATTTTGCATCGGCACAGACCCACCACTACTATGGCCTCCCCCTCTCTTTATCCGCTCTAGCAAATCCCTCTCTAGCACCTCCATACATCGCATCGCCAGACCCAACTTCCTCAGCTTGGGATCCTGCAGAACCGCCACGACGCCAACCTCCCAGTCGTGTATAGAAGATATATCAACCCCCTCCCCATCCTCACGATCATCGGCCCCATCGACACCATCATCAACATCGGCAGACACCCCCGAATCGGCCGGCGGATCTCCTTCATGATAAACCTTCAACATGGCGCATGCTACGGGCCTTGCCGCCTGGCCCTCGTCTTGCGATTGTAGCATCACGCAGCATCTCCCAGGCGGGGCAAGGGCATTGACTAGTTCCTGTTCGTTACCAAAACGCGGACGGCTATCTGGTGTTCTGAATCCCTTATGATGGAGCAGATATGCCTCGTTGATCATGTCTTTGAGCGCGGGGAGGCAAGGGAGGGCGCGGAGTTGGTTGGTGGTGAGGAGGAGGGGTTGGAATTCTGGTGAGAGGGGAATCATGTTGGGGTGGTGGGAGGTTGTTGGGTAGTAGTATATGTATGGTATTTATTGATTTAATTTTTCTTTTTGGTTAAGAGAGAACTGATAGAAGGTGTCAGTGGGTTTGAATTTGGGGATAGTTATATACGGGAAGAAGAGCAATTTAAATAGAGTTTCTCCCGGGAGGAGGTGGTGGTGAAGGCGCTAGATTCCGCCCTTCCGCACGCACAAGGCACTGAACTCGTATACAATTAGTCAGCTACTAGCAACCTTTTCTTTCTCTGGGATACACGCAGTTGAGATCTGCTGAATGAGTCATTTTTGGCGAGATTATTTAGACCCGTATGTTAATGCTGGGGTATAGACATGCTCACAATTTAAGCATGGCTCCACCCTCCATCCTCGTATAAAATTCCCATGTGCGGGGAGAGAGAACGTGCCAATGGCATCTTATAGTTCTCTCATTAGTTATGAACATCAAAGTTGTCTTGAGATCAAGTTTCACATATTTTTCTTCTTCCCTTTCACTGGGTTGGTAATGAGGAGCTTATTTGAAAAAGCAGGAGATCCCATACCAGGCAGAATTACCGTCGTGCGTGATCGAGTGGGAGGTACAAAAGAAAATTAGAAACGGTTCAGGTATTAGCTTCGGGGATTTCGCTTCCTTATTCACTAGCTACTCATATTATTTGACTCCAATCTATCGCTTGAGTTTCAAATTTTTGAAGGCCTCAGCGTTCTGTTTGATAGCAACCTCAACAGGTAGCCTTTCCATACTACTTGCCCCATAGAACCCATGAACTCCTTTGGTGCGTGTGAGAACATACTCGGCATCTGATGGTTCCGCAATTGGACCGCCGTGGCAGAGAACAATAATATCCGGATTAATTTTGACGGCTGCGTCGCGGATTTCCTGGACAATGCGCACACAGTCATCCAGAGAGAGGGCAGTTACTGCCCCGATACTCCCTGAAGTAGTGAGCCCGACATGGCAGACGAGAAGGTCTGCACCGGCTCGCGTCATCTTTTCCGCATCTTCTGGAGTGAAGACGTAGGGCGTCGTTAATAGATCGAGTTCGTGTGCGATTTTGATCATCTCGACTTCTTTATCGTAGCCCATACCCGTTTCCTCAAGATTCTGACGAAAATTGCCGTCTATTAAGCCGACGGTGGGGAAATTCTGGACCCCACAGAATCCGAGGCCCTTGAGCTGAGTGAGGAACTGCGGTATGGATCTAAAGGGATCAGTGGCACAGACGCCAGCAAGGACGCCGGTGTTCTCGACGACTGGGAGAACTTCGTTTGCCTGCGATTTATCAATTTTATGTTCTGACGGAAAACGTAGCCGGGACAGACCGGTATATATCGTTCAGAGAGAGAGAGGAATAACACATCAGATACTAGAAGGACAATTGAAAGCTATAAGCTCACCATTTCAAGCACAATCTGGTTTGCATCTCCATATGGCATCAATCCAGCTAATGAGCCGCGTCCAGCCATCCGAAAGCGTCCCGAGTTGTATATGATAATAAGATCACATCCCCCCTTCTCAACACATTTGGCGGAGAGACCAATGCCTGGAATCTGTTAAACAGACTTATACTCATGTACTGAAGAGTAAATAAAGAAAAGACCAACCAGCTCCAGCTCCAACAATAATTTTGTCGCCGGCTATAGTATCTTTCAGCCTTTGAAGCACCTCTGCTCTTGTGGTTGGACGAGGCATGGTTGCGGGGAGGAATTCGCCACCTCGCTGGAGGAATATGAAAAAAGACGCGATCGCTAATGTTGTAGTAAACCGAATAGATTGAAGCTGGAGGCAATCGAATAATTAAAAAAGAAATATGATCATACTGCCTATCATATATCATAGACTGCAAAGATGAAGGTTTCCAGATTTATGCGGGGCAAGGAAGCTGTTGGTGTTACGATGTTATTAAGCAAGCAAGCTTCCCCACACCACACCTGTATCAAACCTGCCTCCATTTCCTAATTATTGACAGCATCACTTCAGCAGAGGATCAGGCGATATTTTGTGAAGGTGAAACTATGACACTTGTCATTTGCACTTGTGAGTGCGTGTAGGATCCGAATCGAGGTAATTCTTTTCAAAATTACCCCCCAACATTTCCAGCGCCGATGGGAGGAACACAAAACGAGCAGATAATCGCCAGTGACATGCATGCAATGGTCCTAGTGCTGATCATGAGTATAGACTTCATTTTCGAAAACTCATTGGTCGACCTCCGTTTATAAGGCAGTATATTTGCTATAACCCATCTGTGACCCGGCCACGCCCCCTTGCAGACCAGGCCTGTTTGCGAAACCCATTCAAAATTTCCAGATAATACCCCAGAAATATGGCACACAAAAACACCATTCCCACCATCGCCATCATTGGAACCTGTGATTCAAAGCTCGATGAGTTGCTTTTCCTCCGTGACCGTATTTTGGAACGCAATCAATCCAAAGTTCTCCTGATAGACGTGGGGCGAGCTCCATGCCAGGCCGATGCCATCGACGTCAAAAGCACTGATTTAGTTAATTCCGCTGCAACCTCTCTTCCAGGAGGCGAGAAGAGAGACCTAAAAGAACTTTCGAGGGCGGAGTATATCAAATATATGACTACTTGCGCCATTCCCTTTGTCAAGGATCTTTATTCTCGTGGTACCATCCATGGGGCCGTCTCGATTGGGGGGTCCTGTGGGACATCTCTCGCATCAGGTGTGATGAGAAATGCATTTCCTACCGGGTTCCCAAAGTTGATAGTATCGACAATGGCGAGCGGAGATGTGAAGCCCTTCATCGAGGAAACAGACATTACCATGATGTACAGTGTGGTTGACATCGCGGGCACCAATTCGATTTTGAACCAGATACTCGCCAATGCTGCTGGGGCTATTGACGGAATGGTCACGTCCTGTAGATCGTTCGTCGAAAAACCGGCTGCTACCAAGGCGAAGCGGGTAGGCGTCACAATGTTCGGAGTTACAACCCCTTGTGTCGATGCGATACGACAATATCTAGAGTCAAAACACGACTATGAAGTCTATGTCTTCCACGCCACAGGTGCTGGCGGGAAGGCTATGGAACGACTAATTGAAGAAGGGAAAATCGACGCTGTCATCGATGTTACAACGACGGAAATCGCAGACGAAATTGTTGGGGGGGTGCTCTCCGCTGGACCAAACCGCCTGGCTGCGGCTGGGAAAGCAGGAATTCCCCAGATAGTCAGTGTTGGTGCCTGTGATATGGTCAACTTTGGTCCAAAAGACACAGTTCCTCCCAAATTCCGAGCCCGTCAGCTTTACGAACACAATCCCACCGTTACCCTCATGCGGACTAGCGAGGAGGAATGTCGCCAGATCGGTGACTTTATCGCAACCCAAATTCGAACCCACGCCGCAAATCCAAAGCTGATAGAGGTTATTTTACCTACTGGAGGAATCAGCATGCTGTCGACACCGAATGGGCCATTTCACAACGCTGAAGCTGATGAAATCCTTTTCCAACGGCTAGAGGCTGGTTTAAGGTCAAGCGGAGTTGGAGTAATGCGAAGTGAAAAAGATGTTAACAACCACGAATTTGCAACAATGCTGGCAGAATCTTTGGTTTCTTTGATCAGAAGGCATGATTAATGTTGGATTAATGATGAGGCATGATCCACTGATGTTTCCAGGTCCTCGATTTTTTGAGCGTTTTTCGGGGTTTTATATCGAGATTCGTATGCACGTCTCACTCCCAGTTGAAGTCTGAAGTTGTATTCCGTTTGCGGAAGATGTCGATATACTATCAATTGTTAGTCCAATTCACACTGACGTAAATTAAACGGAGAACCAAGGAGATGTCTCGTGGATTGCCGCTGAACATTGCCGATTAAAAGCATTTAAGGATAGTAGTTTACGGCAACGTCGAAAGCACTGTTTTTCAATGGGCCTTGTCTGCGTAAATCTATGGATTAGCAGCATATATTTCGCATCACACGGTGGTTATAGTACTTACATGAATTCAAGCTTTGGTAAGAGAGAGATATTCCCCCTTTTTATACCCTTTTTATACCCGACAGATGGAGGAAGTCACGTGGGTCCGTCGGAACAACAACGGGCCGCCACAACCCGTCTGCCCCGCCCCAAGTGGGCCACAACGTCCGAATCAACAAAACGCCGCCGCTGTCCATATTTTCTCTCGTCTCCAACCTCCCCGCTCTCTCACCACCACATCCCCCCTGAAATCTATATCCAGGTGAGTCTGCCCGCCCTATCTGCGTCTGCAGCCGTAGTACACCCCGTCAATGACCCGTTAGCTGACCACATCTCCTCGCAGACCCTTTTTTAGAATACCCCTCCCTCCACACACACAGCAACCATGTCCGCCCCAGCCCAGAAGTTCAAGGTTGCCGACATCGTATGTGGTCCTGCTTTACTCTCAGTACCCATATTGGACTCATTGGACTGATGATTTGATTTGTGTAGTCGTTGGCTGCCTTTGGCCGCCGCGAGATCGAGCTCGCTGAGATCGAGATGCCTGGTCTCATGGCCATCCGTGCCAAGTACGCTGACGCCCAGCCATTGAAGGGTGCCCGTATTGCCGGATGCCTTCACATGAGTACGTCCACCGATGTTGATACATATTCTACAAGGATTTGTGACTGACGTGTATATTCAGCCATCCAAACCGCTGTCCTGATCGAGACCCTCACTGCCCTCGGTGCTGAAGTCACCTGGTCGAGCTGCAACATCTTCTCCACCCAAGACCACGCCGCTGCTGCCATTGCTGCTGCTGGAACTCCTGTGTATGTTTGCCATCCTTGTATTATATGTATCATTCCCATGGCATTCTCTGACCGCACACAGCTTTGCCTGGAAGGGAGAGACTGAGGATGAGTACAACTGGTGTCTCGAGCAACAGCTGGTTGCGTTCAAGGACGGAAAGCAACTCAACCTTATCCTCGATGACGGTGGAGACTTGACCGCCTTGGTCCATCAGAAATACCCCGAGATGCTCAAGGGCTGCTACGGTGTCTCCGAGGAGACCACCACCGGTGTCCACCACCTTTACAGAATGTTGAAGGACAACAAGCTCCTCGTCCCTGCCGTCAACGTCAACGACTCTGTCACCAAGTCCAAGTTCGACAACCTTTACGGATGCAGAGAATCCCTCATCGATGGTATCAAGCGTGCCACTGATGTTATGATTGCTGGTAAGGTTGCCGTTGTCGCTGGCTTCGGCGACGTTGGAAAGGGATGTGCCCAGGCTCTGCACAGCATGGGCGCCCGTGTCATCGTTACCGAGATCGACCCCATCAACGCCCTCCAGGCTGCCGTCTCTGGCTTCCAGGTCACCACCATGGAGGAGGCTGCTCCTGAAGGCCAGATTTTCGTCACAACCACCGGTTGCCGTGACATTCTGACTGGAGAGCACTTCAGCGTCATGAAGAATGATGCTATTGTCTGCAGTAAGTGGAATTTTCATAACGCACACAATATAGACACCTGTATCTGACATACCGATAGACATTGGCCATTTCGATATTGAGATCGATGTCGCCTGGCTCAAGGCCAACGCCAAGTCCGTCCAGAACATCAAGCCTCAGGTCGACCGCTTCCTGATGCCCAACGGACGCCACATCATCCTCCTTGCTGAGGGCCGCTTGGTCAACCTTGGCTGTGCCACTGGCCACTCTTCCTTCGTCATGTCCTGCTCCTTCTCCAACCAAGTCCTCGCCCAGATCCTCCTCTTCAAGTCTGAGGATGCTGCGTTCGGCAAGAAATACATTGAGTTCGGTGTCACTGGTGGCAAGCGTGACGTCGGTGTCTACGTCCTCCCCAAGATCCTCGATGAGCAGGTCGCTCTCCTCCATCTCGAGCACGTCAACGCCAAGCTCTCCAAGCTCTCACCTAAGCAGGCTGAGTACCTTGGTCTCGAGGTTGAGGGCCCTTTCAAGGCTGAAATGTACGTCATCCTTTTGTATCTCTCTTGTTAACGTTTGCTGACCAATTTCTCACAGCTACCGCTACTAAATTTCTTCGCTTCTATTTCGATGCATATACAACTGCAGAAATGCTGGGGTATGCATGCATGACATATAGACTTTTCAACATGAGGCTACGATGTTATGAATAAAACTGTGGGGCTTTTAATCCATCGATGTAGAGCTGGAGCCCAAAATTTACAAAAGCATTTTGTCCTTCAACGGCAAAGATTACATACGGCATTATCTGGGGGTTATTGCGTTTCCTTTCTTTCTCCCTTTTCCATTTTGCTTTTCTTCATTGGGTTCACTTTCGTGAGTTGGGCTAAATGCTTTTTCTTTATCTATTTTCCTATGCTTATTTTAATTGGGATTATATTTTGTCCTTGTTCTCTATACGGGTTGGTGTTTTTCAACAATACCAACTAACGAAAATCTGCGGAGAAAGCGGATCTTGTTTTTTTTTTTAAATGTTGCTTGGGCCAGAAAAAGTTTTTTCCATAAAACTATTTGGCTTTTTAAATATATGGCAAGGAGAATGGTTAGATACCCTTTCTTCTTCAGGAAATAAAAATCAAAGATTTCAACACGAAACTGGCTGTTTTTGGTTCGCTTGTTACATGATTTTGTTCATAGTAGCATTTCTGGAACTAATGGATCTTTTCAAAGTTTTATGATCCTGTCCCCTAACTGTATGACCCCAAGCTTTGACCAGTATGTCTCTTTCAACGCCACCTCAAATTGCAACAACATACTGCGAGAGGTCCTATGCTAGGAAAGGGGAGGAGTGTCCATGAACATTTCCTCGGAAACTCTTGAAAAGCACGTTGCTAGCATTCTAGAAAGAGATAAGGGGGTTCTAGGTATGTTAATAAACTTATACCTCCGGCATCCTATCCTCGCCCTTCTTATCCACTGCCTTTGATATTATATCCTAAATCCTTCTCGCCACGGGTACATCCTTCAACTTCTTTCATCACACCCGCCGACTCAAGGCTAGAGGGGAAAATTTTCAACAGAGAATTTGGACAGGATCTGCTTGGAAGTCGTCAGATGCGAGGATGCATTGTATCAGAGGCAGATGTGCAAGCGGATTTCCCCTTGATATAGTTTCTTTCTTGTTGATTATCTTATCCATCTTCCCTTAAGCTCCGCAGATGTTCTAGAAGTAGAGAAACAGGATAACCGAAAGAACTTTGTAAAAGTTTGTGAACTCCAACTGTGACATCTTAACCAGAGTGTGTGGTGTCTGGTTGGTTGGAAGAACTGATATCTTCTTCTCAGGAGATATTGGGCTGAGAAAGAAGGAAACAAAAAAAGAAAAAAGGAGAAGAAAAAAACTCCACTGTGTAAGTTACTGTCTGTATTCCCATTTCCACCAGTGCCAGCTGAAAGGAGTAGCCAGCTCTATGTATCTCGCTGCTGACCATCTCACCAGTGTGCATTATTATTATTAACTATGGGAGACAGAAGAAGACGCGATTTTTGGCCAGATCTGTGTCCAAACCAGATTTGTGAAAATGTCACCAAAAAAAAAAAAAGAAAAAAAGTCAAAAGTTGACGATTTTCAAGCACAAATGATGGGCGCAGCTGTAGACTGGTTGCGGGATGCTAAGGATTCCCAAAAATTGAGTATTGCATGGATAATTCGAATCCGATCTCGCTACTGGCTGGGCGTCTGCAAGAACGGGAGAAACGCCACCATTATTTTTTGTCACTTTTAAGTTCTGGGTTGATTTGAAATGCCGCCTCGACTAGCGAAGTATATCGAGTCCAAAATCCGAGGGTTATCATGAACAGGGCTGACAACAAACCGATGACATTTTCCGCAGTACTGGATGCCGAGAAGGAAAAAACCAGTGTTATTTTCTGGGTGATGAGCAGGATACTGCCGCCCCCCTTTTCCGGAACTCGCAATTCGTACGACAACCCCGATCGAAGCTGGAGCCATTCTGTGGCATGCTGGAAATTGTGGCGTACACGATTACAGACCTGGTGCGCCCACGATCACCAGTATGATGCCACTATCCGAGCTCCTCGTAGATCCTGAAGCCAATGATTTGCAAGTCGGAGGGGGAGTAAAAGCCACACGAGCTGAACTGCATGTACGTGAATAAAATGGTTGCGACACAGAGAGAGAGGCGGGGTTTTCATCAGGATTTTTTTGTCCTTCATCTTCTTTACTTTCTACCTTCTGGGCTTATCACCACTCTTATTAAATGCCTTGACAATTGAAACAGTCGGATTTATTCTGATGGACTGAGAAGAAACTGTGTGTCCCTACCAGCCAGGCGGCTCCTATGTTTTAACTTGGATCGTTTCACGAATTGGCGCTCGCATCTGCCCTTTGAACGGCTACCATAAGAGTCTTTCGATATTAAAGGAAGATGTTCTCATCCGCTGAAAAACTGCCTTGGGCTCTTTCATTTCGATCTTCAGAAGCATTTATCCTGACTGTCGTTACTGCAGCATTGTTCACAGTAAGAGCATCAGCAGCTATCCCATCATACTTATGATGAACGTCTAGCTAATTGACATGGTTGCTATATAGGACACCCTTGTCTACGGAGTGGTAGGCATTATTCTGTGTTACCTCTTGACGGCTACCGCTCATAAACCCTGTCTCCTAGATTGTCCCGATTGTGCCAGTGGCTCTTAAAGAGCGTGCAGGAGTGTCAGACGATGAAGGTTAGGCCACAGATCTATACCCATAGGTCTCTCTAAACGAATGCAGGCCATGTTAAGGAGCAGGTTGCTGACATCGGGGCCAAACCCACCATGCTGCAGTTCAGAAATGGGTTTCGATTCTCCTGGCGGTCTATGGTGCAGGGTTTCTCATAGGTTCCCGTAAGTGCAAAAACACCATTGCGGTGCCTTTGTCTGTCCTGAGAAGAGAAAACGGGGACGTAAACTGACCATCATGCTGACAACATACTTTTCTTTCCCAGCAATACTCGGATATTTGGCCGACCGCAACAAGAGCCGAAAACTGCCATTCGTCGTAGGCTTGGTGGCTATGGCTCTGTCCACATCATTTTTCCTTATAGGACGGTCTCCCATAGTATTTATCGCCGCGAGAGCTATGCAGGGACTATCTGGTGGTGCAGTAGGGGCAGTCGGTATGGCCTTGGTGGTTGACAGCGTTCCCCAGGATCGTATTGGGCCAGCGATGGGTATCATGTCCCTTGGATTAACATGGGGAGTGTTATTTGGGCCAATTGTTGGAGGGTATATGTATGTGATGTTGTTTGTTTCCGGCTCTGTTCTTTGTTGAATGATAGCCAGCTTCCCCTGACTTCATCGCATCTGCTAACCCCGGATAACTGAACAGGTTCACTAAGGCTGGGTATTATGCGGCCTTTGCTGTGCCTATAGCACTGCTGTGCATCGATATTGTATTGCGACTTCTTATGATTGAGAAAAAGGGTGAGTAGGCCCGTAAAGATGTTCTATCAAGTTCAATGTCCGTGGCTAACTGTATATAGTTGCGAACCGGTTGATACAAGGCAGATCGGAGGATATAAAAGGCTCGAGATCGAACGGAAATGCATCATCGCCAGGGAGCTCCTCCCGTACTGTCTCCGTGGGCTCCAGGTCCGAGGATACTGTGAATGAAGAGTCTCCGCTCATCCAGAGACCTTCTGAGGGTAGTGCCCAAGACGGTTCTTCTAAAACGCTAATAATATACCACTTGCTGAAGGATTCTCGAATTCTGGTTAACCTATTCGCAACAGTCGTTCAATCAATAATACTGACTGCTTTTGAAACTGTAAGTGCCCTATTTATTCCTTTCCACGTTTTTGGCCCCGCGGCAAGTCGATTTTACCTAGTTCGCCCACCTAACTGTATAACCTACCACAGACACTTCCGATATTTGCGATGCGAAAGTTCAACTGGGCTCCAAACTCCACAGGCCTTTTATTCTTCGTATTATCTATCCCAAGCCTTTTCGGCGTGTTCGTCGGCAAAGCAGCCGATCGATGGGGTACTCGAATATTCGGAACTCTCGCTTTCACGATTGCCGGGCCTCCACTCATCCTCCTCCGACTCATACAGCACAACAATTCGGGACAGCATATACTATTGGGCGGTTTGATGCTCATTATAGGCCTGGCGATATCAACCATCCAATTAGTCACCATGACGGAAATTTCCCACGCAGTCGACGACATGGAAGAAAACGATCCCGTTTTATTTTCTGGGCCTAGCGCGATGGGCCAAGGCTATGCTCTGTATAATATGGCGTTCGCGACTGGACAACTTCTCGGTCCCCTCATTGGCGGTTTTGTCATTACCACGGTTGGGTGGGCGGGGATGAATCTAACACTGGGGCTGGTTTGTTTTGCGTCAGCGATACCGATGGCAGTATTTTGCGGGGGCTCGATCCTGTCTCGGAAGGGGAAGCAGAAAGCCAGGGACTTATCAGGGGGAGCGGAGGCGTATGAGTCATAAAGAGGAGGACTAGGTTGAGATGAGTTTAGCAACGAGAGTGCGGTAATGGGTTCCAAAGGAGACCGGGTCTGGTGATTGAAACCATACGGGGGGGGGAAGAGATTGCTAAAGGTTGGTTGGAGAGCGGGCTTTCATGTGGTTATAGATCCTTGTACGTCAAGTTAACATTTTTTGCTCCTTTACTCTTAATTCTAATTCGGGGAATTTGTATTCAACCCACCAATATATGAGAGCATAGGTGGAATACTGTTGGGAAAATTCATAGAGTAGTAGCATCTTCGTATTCGAATCAAACGACTAACTTCCATGTCAAGATAATTGAAACAGAAAAGAATCCATCACCAGCTAGTGAATTGCGTAATGGTGGTTTAACATACCTCTCGATAACGTAGCACGAGTACATGGTGGAAGGACATAATAAACCCCCATAGTCACCCATATGGATCGTCTCCGCATCCCAGTCTCGTGAACAGTTCAACCTCCATCCGCTCTGCGGCGTCTGGACCTCCCATTATCTCTCCTATCATATCGCCGTCGGGAAAGTCTGTTTCCCAATACCGTTGCCCCATTCCTCGTACATGGGCTAAGATCGCCTGTTGGAAATGCCAGCGTAATGCATCGTTAGAGATGCGATTTGGGTCGTCTGGATCCCGGCAACGGGGTTCAAGAATTCGTCCATCCACAGCAAAACTGTCCGGGAGAAAGGAAATTACTTTATAGCCATCCTTGATAAATGTAAGCATGGAATTCCAATTTAGAATTGGGGTATACTTGGTTTTTATTTCTTCTGAGAAAGAAGGGGACTCACATCAGGATTAACTGCAACTGCATATGTGTCGAAGAGGGTATGAACAGAGGCATTGAGTAAAATACCATTTTGACACGAGTGGATACCAGAACTACCAATTTGAGAAGCGGGTGCGTTATCCGTGATCCATGATCGATAATTTCGAGTTATCCATTCCGACTCTCGGGCATGGGGATATATATGGGCAGCTCGGAATCCAGTAAAGTTATCGAGCGTGGCAAGAGCGTTAGGAATTCCACTAATCATACAATAGCCATCCCGAGCCCTTACTCGATCTCGAAAACTCCGTCTCTATGGGATAAGGTAAGAATCTTTACATACCAAGAAGAAATAAGTCCTCACCTTGGGGGTTAGTCTGCTCGATTTGGCATGCGTTGTAACACGTCGGGGATAGGGGGTGTCGTTGGTGGTTACATCGATTGGTGAGCCAGCTGCAATTTCCAATTAGAAGCTAAAGACCAAAGCCAGGGAGGCATAATACTTGTTGAAAGTACAATATATTGTCCACTCGAAAGTCGGGAACTTGCCCGATTGAGTTTTCGGCCTGTTGAACCATCCGCGTTTAGGAAGAAGATTTCCCAGGACACAGAATCTGGTGTAACAGCCAAAAAGGCTTTGCATATTCCATAGAAATTAAGCTTGGTAATAGAGCCATTTTGGTAAAGACCTGGTAGCACTATTATCAGCCCATGTAGCAAGCAATATGTAGTGGTTTAGCCTACCTCCCAAAACCTGGCCTTTATGATTATAAATATGAACATTTCGAGTCACACGGGCTTGGAACGAGGGAGACTCCAATTTCCTAGACATGCTGGGTAACCCTCAAATACCCTATGAGATTATTTGATGTCAGGCGCCAAGCCTTGCTTCCAAATAATGAGAGCATTTTTGTCAAACTAACAGTTCTATATCTTCAGGAGAATATACAAACCAAAATTAATCAGCAAACATGGACATCCACGACCTTAACTATCATTTTGGTCCCGCATAGGTATTTAGAATAAGGGGTTAAGCTTACCAATCAGTTGGGAGCCGCTTTACTCAGGTCCCACATCAGGAGGGGCAAGCTCAACAATGGTCACTAGTAGGTGCCGTAAATTGGCGGGTTTGAAAACGGGCTACTCGGAGTGAAGTAGCATCATGACTGTAGCCATTTTGAGCATACCAGTACCAGTTATGACCAGGCTAGGGTTGGAGCGAAAGAAGAAGAGTGGAGAGAGAGGCTGAGGTTCTCCAGTCGCAGGCAGTTAGGGTTGGTGCTGTCACGTGTTCTCGGAGACATCAGAACCTTGGCAACCTTCCGCTGGAGTCCGTGGGTTGGCATGCTCATACCTAACCTCTGTTACCTGCGAGAAATCGCCCTTTGCTGGATTGTGATGATTAACGGAGTTATTATTGACTTCCGCAGATGCTTAATAATGCAACAGCGTTTAAAAACAGTTTGATTGTTGGTAACTAATTGCGTTGCTTTGAAATAGTAGTAGCCCTGGCGAAGTACCTCAGAACTAACAACTTTTAGGTGATTTTATTTAGGGACAATTATAGTCAATGACAAATATGACCCAGGGTTTCGAGCATTGAGCCAAATCCTTTGGGAAGGGATCTGGATGATGCCGAGGTGGTGGGACGAAGGTAACCTGGATGGCACCCAGCCATCACAATTTATAAAAGCAGCTTTATTACCCTCGAGGAATTGACTTACTCAGGTTCACTCTAACATTATTACCAGGAGCATTCGTTCTTACAGTCGCTATCTCATGAGTTTAGGGATATAATCGGGAAACCAATGCCAGCAATCGATATGGCAGCTCTCGACACCGTTGCGGCCTTCATGACCGCTGAAGGTCCCGCTCAACTCCTTCCCGGAGTCGCAATGATCGCAGCGGATGCTAAAGGTAAACTATTTGTAATGTCTTACAACGAACGATATTCTTCTGACTAGAACCGAATCAGCTAACAAAAGACGAAAGGCAATATGAGATACTCGAAAAGCTTTGGGTCCAGTGATAAGGGGCCCGTCACGATTGATACCCCGATGTGGATTGCATCGTGCACGAAGCTCATCACGACTATTGCTTTCCTCCAATGCGTTGAAAAAGGCTTGGTGAACTTGGACGATACAGTCGAGAAGATACTGCCTGAGCTAGCCGAACCCGATATTCTCCATGGCTTCGATGAAGCTACGGGTGCGCCCCTTCTGAAGAAAGCAAAAAATAAAATCACGTTTCACCATCTTGCTACCCACTCAAGCGGGTTAGGATACGATGTATTCGATCCAAGGCTGCTTAAATGGAGACAGGCTACGAAAACAAGCGATACAGGCACGATTGGCGATATTGTGAGTAACCTCCAGTAAATTTGGTCCATATTCCTATGGAACCCAACTGCCCGGTTCGGATTAATGAGATAGTCATCCGATATAATTGCTGACCGTGGAGCAGACAAAAATGGCATTCCCCTTGCTATTCGAGCCCGGAGAGGCCTGGGTGTATGGCGTATCCATCGACTGGCTTGGAAAAGCAGTCGAGCGTCTAAACGGGAATACCCGTTTGGGGGCGTACTTCAAAGAGCACATATTCGAGCCCCTTGGAATGCATCATACCACATTCAGACCTGAAGAAGATGCGTATTTTCGGGATAATCTCCCAACAGAAGTCATCCGTGATCAAGCCGGAGAGCTTACCCCCCGAAAGGAGCCGTTTTTGCGCCGCGACCAGCCTGACGACACCGGAGGGAACGGGCTCTTCTCTACTGCATCGGACTATATCAAAGTGCTTATTTCCATCTTGAAAAACGATGGGAAGCTGCTGAAGCAGCAAACGGTCGATACGATGTTTGAGCCGCACCTCAGCGCACCGGAAGGCCTCGCAGCTGCTATGAAGGTAGACCGACACTATACGCGCGGCATAACAAATGGCTTAAGTGCGGATACAAAATGGGACTGGGGACTTGGTGGTATTTTGGCCATGGAGGAAACCCCAAATAGGCGTTCAAAAGGAACATTGGCTTGGGCTGGGCTTCCAAATCTGTGCTGGGTAGGTCTCCAACTGAACAGTGTTGCATCCCACTTGGCATGATTTTAAACTAACACTGTCGTCTGTTGCACGTAGTGGGTTGACCGTGAACGTGGAACATGTGGAATCTCCGCTATGCAGTTGTCTCAACCGCCGTTTGATCAACTGGCACTCGCGTTGTTTGGCCAGTTTGAAACTCTTGCCTGGCAAGGGTTTGCCGAGCAGCCGTCGAGAATTTAACAGGGTGGTAGGTGGTGTTATGATGCCTGGTTCTTGTTTGACCTTTTTGCGGTTGGAAAAGGGAGACTTTGCTGGTTTTCCCCTATAGATAACTAGAGCCACTCTGCTAGAAGTTAACTACCTAGAGGCAATACTAAATTAGAATGCAACGCTCTTGATTCATGTCGTTAACGAATATTGCCCCTTCCTCAGCGGCGAAATAGATGGATCCCAACTCCAACAGGTTAAGGAGGGGTTTCTATCTTTACTCACATGAAATTTAAATTGATTCGTAGCCGGCACACATGATATCCAAAATTAACCACATCAGCATACAACGCCCAATCTCAGCCAAATTCTAGTTATCCTGGAGCTTGAAAAAGAATGCATACCCCATGGTAAAAGATCGCATGGATTCTTGAATTCATTTGATAGCCTCGGAATGTCCGCTGTCACGTCATGTAGGATCTTGGCCGTACATATAATACTCTTAATCATGATAATGTAAGGCTGTCCAATAGGCCTCATCCTCAGTTTCCGTATTCGAATACCCCCAGGCTGTTGTCTCAAACAAAACCTATCCAGTTCAGTCCCGCTAAAAGACAGAGGGTCATGCGCAGTGTTCAAAAATAGTAGGACAAAAGAAATGTACATAGGAGGAATAGTTACTTTCCGGATCTTCTAGATTTTTACCCAATCCAGCTGTCCTCTCTATTCCCGAGCATTTAGGAGGGTGGTTAATAACTCCGAGGAAGGTAGTAGAATATGATGACGTTTTCATGCGAACCGGCTCGACTCCTCAGGGCTACTAAATAATTGCTGGCACTCCGTTTTCAACCCGAGGGGCAGTGCACTTTTAATCAGCAAAGGTCCTCGACAACCTTGTTCCCCACGCAGCTTCTCCGGATCAGCTGGGCTGACGGCTGATAGCTTCCATTGGCGGCGAAGTTTATTTGGGAAAAGACAGGCTCGTCATCGGAGAGCGATTAAAGGAAGACATGAATGAGCTGAAAATAGTAAGAAAGCGGTAACTTCACACGTCACCCACTTTAATTAAACGGGATGTTGATGTGTCGCAGCATTTCAAAAATTAATGAGTAGGATTCTAAATATTAATAAGATTTCAGGAATTCTCCGCAGTAAGGAATGGTACTTTGGAGGTTTGGGGAGAAACCAGGATCCATATATGGGCGGTAGAGTTCCAAGAAGAGGAACAATATGCGCCCTATTTCAGACGGGTAATAGTCTTCGTTGGCGGCCAGCTACCCTGCATAAATCCTGCATAGCTAGGGTGTAGGGCTGTCACTGTTCAAATTTGGCCCCAGCTTTGTCAAATAATCCAGTACGACCGGACCTATCAAAAATCGGCAATATTGGGGTAGTTCGCTTCAAGAGTAGTCCATATTGCAAGACATTTAGTTCATTCCACCAATTCACCAATTGCTGCCGATTTCGTATCCATCCATCCTCATTATATGCATAAAGTGTGTGCGAGCAAGGCTGTTAGTAACCTGCCTGTATAGAAGGAACGGAATCTGTCAAAATGGTCAAGATGTTATCGCTGGTGAAGCTCGTGATCTCTTTGTGTGGTTATTCTTGCTCCTGACTTTAGGATCTGCTCAGCCTTGCGCCATGCGGAGTTGAAAAGGGAATAGTTTGGGAGTGCGGGACAATGTCTCAGGAGTCCAGGAAGCGTACTGGCACATTTCAACCAAAGCTTTGAACGCTAAAAGTTCCTTGGAAGTTAAAATATGCTGTTGCAGTGAGAAAAGGCTATGCAATCACTGTTAGCTGCTAAATCTGACAGCTCCAAATTGTAACCCTTGCTCGTGACGCTAGTTTTCCGGGGGAGAGGAGATTGATAGTTCATTCAGGTAAGGCTCGGGGTAGCCCAACAACGCCGAGACTCGTGGCGGAGGTAATCGCGGCACTTTTGCCCTGTCCGGCTGGAGGGCTTTGTTGATGTCCGGGTTGTAAGACGTTTGCCGCGCGGTCAGCAAATAGTGGTTGATAAGCAAAAAGGATGCTTATACAGCGTCGGTAACGTACAGGATTCAGCCCGGTCATCTCCTGTCCTCAGGTGCCAACACAGAGGGCCAACTATCAAGAATGAGGATGGCATATCGTCCAAAATCAAACAGCCTGTCCTGGCTCCTTGCCAGCACAGTTAATGGTGGGCATGTAAGACATCGCAGTCGATAAAAAAAGTACGGCCATCTATGCGATACATTGTCATCTGCCATTGCAATGTTGTAGTGCAGATCCGGTTGCATCCTCGTCAGCAAGGCCGAGAAAGCTCTGTTAGTCTAGGATAAGAAAAGGAAGAGGCAAAGGGGGGGATAAGGCTGATGGAATCCTTGACCTAAAAATAAATCTGTAGCGAACTCTAATGAGCTTGAATAGGGGAACAGCATCAAATGCGAGAGGCATTGCAATCGCATCAATACTGTCGAAAAAAAGGTATAAAGGTTCCCATCTCGTCCGCCCTGAGATCAGAATTATCATCACAGAATCACAATCAACACAGTCCAAAAGCAAGCCTTCTATCAATATACGAATCCTTTAACTTCCGACACCTCAATCCTCAAACCAACCCTCAAAATCATTTATACCCAGCCAACAAAAATCCTACATACCTCAATCATCAAAATGCATTCCTCTATTGCCCTCGTCTTCGGTCTCCTCGCCACCTCCATCTCTGCCCTGCCCACTGCTCCCATCACCGCACGGGATGCCACACAAGTGACTCTCCAGCTCACCAACGACCAGACGGGGCTCAGTGGCTCCAAGCCCATCCCTCTCGACTACGTCAAGAGGCCAATTGTTGAGGTCTTCGCCGGCACGCCCATCGTTGCTAACGGCGATGCATTGGCATCCAGCACCCAACTGACCGATTTCGTTGCCGACGTCCGGTGCTCATTCGTCGCTCCAAACGACGATGTGCTGGTCGAGCTCACCGACAGGGTCACCTTCGCTGATCTGGATGGCAATCCCGACACCGCCACCCCTATTAGCTTGAAGGACGTCAGGATCACCTGCGCAAAGACCGCAAGCCCGCCCGCTTAGTTAGCATATCCGCATACCGTCCGCGCGTTATTGTTAGTTGCATTTGCATTCATATTTCGTTTGTTCGGCATTTTGGCATCATTGCGTGGTTAAAAGCCAGGGAAACGGCATCTGGGCTTTCCTCATAATATGCGGCGCTATTTGCTTCGGCACCGTCAATGAAAAGACTCCGGGGGTTAGCGTTGGTGCATCACACTCCTTTTCCAACCTGGTTTTGTTATATAATACTTTTCTTCTTCCATTTCTGTTTATTTAGAGTCAGCCTGCATAGGAAACCCATTCATATTTCTGACTATATTCTTCCTGATAGAGTGTTGCGTGATCTCGTAGGACACCACTTTTAGGAACTGCGGTCTTGAGCAACTGAAGTGGGCAGTTCAAAAGATCAAATGCCATACTAAACTTCGTACCGGAGCACCACCCCTTAGAAAATAAGGACAATGTAAAGTCCCTTGGCATGGATTCTGATTTTCCAAGGGGGGCTCTCTGGCGCGTGAAATAGTAGTAAACAGAACTGAAATTCCACTGCCAGAATGGACAAAACCCTGTGCAAGCCGTGGAGCGTAAGAGTCTTATGCGGGAAAAATCGAAATGAACTATTTTTGTCACATGCCTTTAAAGAGACAGGTTAGCCTCGTCATTTCAAGGTATCAGACATCAGTATACTTACTAAATAATGAACGCCTGTCGGAAATCATGTTGATATCGCGGTAATGGAGGTTTGACGCGCGCAGCACAGCATCGCGCCAAGACAAACTAGTCAGATGAGTCAGCACTTGGTTCTCATAGCCCTAATTAATTTTACTCCAGGGATATCGCATCATCCCTCTGATCCTGTTTAAGACCAGCCTGTGGGTTTGCTGTGGACAGCTTCTAGTAACCATACAAGCTATGCGACGGTACTTTTATTTCCTATGAACTTTCTTATAGTATTTATGGCCTGTGTCTGGAAAATCCGGGCCCGGACGACTCCATGACGTCAAAGAAGCATCATGTTTGAATTGAGTTTGGGGAGCCATCAATATAGATGTCTCGTTCTACATCGAGGGTTAGTTTCTTCAAATTTCGTGATATATAGCACGTCGTTTGCAATTTTCAGAGAAGTCTGTCTAACATATCCTCAATGATTCGTTCTATCAAAGCCTCCCAGCGGCTAGATTCGCGAGGCAACCCGACGGTGCAAGTAGATCTTACTACAGATCAAGGTCAATTTATTCCACATATTCCCAAATCCCCACATACACCATACTAAAGATAATTAGGCACATTCCGCGCTCTCGTTCCATCTGGGGCCTCCACGGGCAAGCTCGAGGCTGTCGAACTCAGAGACAGCAACAAATCCCTCTATGAGGGGAAATCAGTTAATACTGCTGTCCGGAACGTGGAGGAAGAGATTGCCCCCGCCTTGATAGGAAAGGGGTTTAATTTGGACAAGGACCTGAAGAAGATAGACGCGTTTCTGAAAGAGCTTGACGGGACGAAGAATAAGGGCAGGCTAGGCGCAAATGCATTGCTGGGAGTTAGCATGGCTTGTGCAAGGGCTGGCGCGGCTCATGCGGTATGGCAGCAGTGTGAAGACTGGGAGTTGGGTTGTGGAAACATTTTGCTAATTCCTTGCCAGGGGTTACCATTGTACGAGTTCCTTCGGAGGGAGTCAGATGCGAGATCACCCTACGTCATGCCGGTTCCGTTCTTCAACGTTCTAAATGGTGGTGTGCATTCGGGAAATACCATGGCGTTTCAGGAATTCATGATTGCGCCGGTTGGCGCCGAGTCTATGGAGCACGCTGTTCGTATGGGAGCTGAAGTGTACCACCAACTCAAAAAGGTCATCACGAAGAAGTTCGGCCCGTCTGGTATGTGGATAATTGTTCATTTGTTCACTCCCACCTCTTGCATTATCTAGACATCTAATGCTATCAAATAAAGCCACCGGAATCGGAGACGAAGGAGGATTCGCCCCTCCAATATCCCAACCGCACGAAGCTCTAGACCTTCTCGATGCTGCCGTGCATGAATGTGGATACACGGGCAAGATTAAGTATGCTATAGATCCAGCATCTAGCGAATTCTTCAAGAATGGGAAATACGACATTGGTTTCAAGACGAAGACGTCCGACGCCAAGACATACGATCAGTTACAGACACTCTACCACCAGTTAATGCTAAAATACCCCATTATACTTCTTGAAGACCCTTTTGCCGAGGACGACTGGACCAGCTGGTCCTCGTTTAACAAGGACTGCAGCATCGAGTTAGTCGGCGACGATCTCCTGGTGACAAATGTGGAACGGGTGCAGGAAGCAAAGGAGAAGAATGCATGCAATGCTATGCTTCTGAAAGTAAACCAAATAGGCACAGTTACGGAGGCGATTGCCGCGTACGTTTTCTAATTTCCCCCTTTTCCTTCATAGATCTAGTAGCATACTAAAATGTTAGAATAGGGCAAAAAAGGCCTTTTCTTTTGGATGGAGCGTCTTCGTCTCACATCGATCTGGGGAGACGGTCGATGATTTCATCGCAGATCTCACAGTGGGTTTACGAACTGGACACTTGAAATCTGGATCTCCATGCCGTGGTGAAAGAGTGGCTAAATATAACCGTCTCATGGATATCGAGGCAGAGCTCAAGGCTGCGGGCGAACCTTGTTTATACGCCGGTTCATATTTAGGAACAGCTCATACTATGTAACTAGGGCGGGTGGCTATGCCCTTGCGAGAAGTAATGAGAATATGTTGTGATGGATATTAAAACGCTGGCTGAGGTGAGTGCATTGTATGATCAAAAGATTTCCACGGCAAGTTTATGGGTAGGAGAACTGCATACCCTTAGGACAGCAGTGGTGTGTCGATTATAAATAAATGAAGTTACTAATTTGCGTATCGTTTAAATAACTATTTCTCTTCCAAAATCTCAATTCCAAATCTTGGGCATTCATTACCCGATACATTCATTGCCTTGACCAAGATCCACCCAGTAACAAATTCAAAAGCCACAGATAACTCAATTCAAGGGAGGTTTTCCCATTCTGACTACTTGTATACCTTTCCCAGAGCCTACGCATTTATGGACAAACTATCCTTTGGTCCATTGTGTACGTCCATTCTAAGACGTAGGATTTTTCTCCTCCTATGTAGGAATGCTCTACTAGACATGGCTCTTTAAATTGGGGAGGGAACAGCTATGAAGATATTTAGAATCATAGGAGCAATTATCTTCATGTCAGTCCAATTGCCCCTGAAAACTATAGCTGTCAGAAAATGAAACTGGTTGGATTTGGAAATAAAGCTAAGGCATAGCAGTCTAGACGTTGTTTAAAGAGATATCAATTCATGTGCGTACACAATAAATAGGGTCAATCTGGGCAAATAACTTTAGGAAATGTATCATAATTCATGGCTCACGCCCTTTACCACCAGGAGATAAGCCCCCCTGAGTTGGCTAACAGGCTACCGCATGAGTGGCTGGGGTATTTTCCGTCATATTTCGAGAATGAAGACACCTTCCACGATTCAGTCTAGTCCTCCATTCATGGTTGAATGTGGTGTCCAAGAGAGGTGCACACTTGTTCTCCAACCATAACGGAGTATGCATCTAGAGATCGGAATTCGGCTCAAGTGACAAAGAGTCCGCGATTTTGTCTCCCGATGTAGGTTCCCAGCGGACGCACCGACGCTTGGCCGGCATAGTCTGATTTACGAGGGTTGAATTCCAAACCGTCGTGGAACGTTCATTGTATGAAGCCATGGAATGGGACTCGGAAATTGTGATTGTACCGTCGTGTGCTCTCTTCTTGATTCGCAGCGGTTTATGCGTGGGCAAAATGTCGAAACATTTGTTAAGCTCGCTGCGGCAGCGGTTGAAATATGACTCCTTTTCTCCATGCCCCGGCGGTCCAGGGTCTTCAAAGGAGTTACAGACCTGGTGAGTATGCCCGTTAAGGTAGGATAATACTATATATAACATCCAGGATCAGCATGGAAACATAGATCGTAGTCGCATTCAGAATGTATGTACTCACAGTAATGCCTGCCCCATCCCCAAAAATTCTCCCTGCTGAGGGCAAGAGCAACGTGACCTGCCGGTTTAGACCCAGCAAGATCACTCAAAAGTCTAGCATTTGCTTCATCGGTATATCCAGCTTCTTTCATATCCTCGATAATGTTGTCGAATTCTGCTCTGCGCTTGGCAAGTTCATGTAGTCCTATAATCCTGTGCCCAATGTCGGATCGAGGTGTGTATAGCTTTCTCAGAAATTTGCAAATGAGAGCACGAAACTCATGGAACGAGCAAACATGAGCCGGGAGCGTTTGGGCCTGGGAAAGTAATGTCTCATCGGAAATGATAGACGTGGAAGTTCTCTGAAAATAATATGTCAGTGAGGCCTGAACCGTAGCGTTTGGCCCAACTGCGCCCTTCACCCGGACAATTATGTTTCGCGATTTCCCATACTGGAGGGTCCCAATTGTCATCGTAAGATCCTTGCCCTTGTTTTCGACTTCGACTAGCTCCATATCCGTTTCACTCCCTTCTTTGCTCTTGTTTTTGCCTTCGACTAGCTCTATACCTGTTTTACTCCCTTCATCTTGCGTTAACTCAACGGAGTCTGAGCAATGAAGTGTTACTTTGGCGTGCGTGGCGAAAGTAGTGAAGTGGTCTGCAATGGCATGGTTGAAGACAGTGCCTAAGCCGATATAAGTAAGCACTTTATACCATGGATGAAGGATTAGCTTAAACTTACCGATCATTCCAGAATCAGGGATGAATGCGTATCTTTCGGCCCTTATTTCAGCGATAGACTGCAGCAATCCGGAATGAGCGTATAGGCCAAGCCAGAAAGTGTGAATCAAAGGACGAGGCGCTTTCATTTCCTGCAGAATTGATCGCAGATTCTCAACGTAGAGAAGTTCCTCTCGGAGCCCATAACTCGGCGCTCCTAGACACAGTGGTGAGTAATAAAGTAAACTAATGGAAAATCTCACGAAAGGGCTTATCCATACCATCTGTTAGAACGTAAAGAGCTTGAACATTTTGGGGTATTGGCTCTGCCTCGCCCACCATGTCAAGGCCCAGCTTCAAGCCGTCCCAGAGATTTGTCAGGTAAAGTGTCCGTAATCCCTTTACAACTTCCAATGCTTCCTCCTTATTCTTCTCGTTCATGTATGATAACTCGTACACGACCTAGATGTACACAATTAGCAACGCCATTATCAAGGGTTAAAATCAGTTAGTAGGAGAAACCAACCTTTGCATCTTTTGCAAAAATTACAATTCCAAGACGGTCCTTCTCGCCGAGAGTGCTAATGATTGTTCTGGTACCATGTATTGACAGATCGAAGACCGTCAACCCTGTTTCCACTTGTTCACCAGGCTCGGCTGTATGAAGAGGAGCACTCTCTTCCATGCTACTAGATACGTCCCACACATGACATGAAAGTCGTGATGCTGCAATAGCAAAACTAGTAAACATCGACTGCATCATCTAGCCAGCCCCCGTATCTCAGTTGCACAATACGGCCCAGCTCTGTTGTCCCGTCCTCTTGAACGCCTGTCGTCTCAAAATCACGAAGCATTTTATCGATATAATCCCCAGCCCCAGAGAGATGAAGGATGTGGGCAATGGCCCGGTGTAGAGCAAGAAGCCGGGGAGAGGGGGCATCTATCTGTCTGTCCTCGCTGATAAAGAATGTGCGAGTAAGAGGAAGTCCATAGTCCGCGGTGAAGAGCGATGGTAGGAAACTCTTAATTATATATGTATGCTCCTGCCCATCGTCAGGTTCAAAGTAAACATCAAAGCTTCCAAAAGCCTGATGGAGCCCGTGGGTAAGGGTTATTGCATTGAATGGTCGGTCAATATCAGCTCCGTCGATGAGATAACGAACATCACAGTCAAACATATTTAGGACCGCAAGCGCGGTCTTTTTGGAATCGTCCTAATCTAATTTAGCATAAGATGGAGAGGACTGCGTCAAAGGAAGGACATACCAATTCTGAATTTGCGTTTGCCTGTGTCAGGGAATGAGGGAGTATATGAGCAACCTCTAAATGGGCAACTGATTGGTGTTTGAGCAGGCCCCCTTCATCATCTCGTGCATCCGCGTCATGTGTCTTTACGCGCCGTAGTGCCTCTTCATAGTCAAACTTGCGCGAAACTACGCACCGGTGGTGGTCTCGGAGAAGACATGAACCTCGAAGGTAGGATAATCGGTCTAGGGTGGCAGTGAATTCATGCTGGCCTCCTTGCACTCTTTGAATCACTGAAAGGTGAGCTGGAGTGGGTTGCGGGGCGCGTTTGGCTGCAGCTTTGACTACGGCGAGTTAGCAGTCGTGTACCACTATAGCGTTGGATAGGGAACATACGTGGTAGATAGAAGAAATCCAGCAGGAAATCTGCAAAGGTAATCAAGTTCTCCTGGAGTTGACTATTAAAGTCAATTTCGCTACGGTCAGCGATGTCGAGCTCCACAAACTGGAAGAAGGCATGTAAAAAGGTATCCTTCGACAGCTCGGATCGTGAATATTCAAATGTGCATTTGATAAGAAGTGGACGATTGTAGCCAGCCTTAGGGGTGATGTTATTCTCAAAATGCTCTACAATGCTGTAAAATCTGCGTTCAGCGTGGGCTCGTTCGTCGGCCGCTAAGGGTTCAGGACCAGCAAGGTTGATGATACCCTCCAAGGAGGCCTGATCGCGATGATACCGGGTTGGTGAAGGCTGGGGCTGAGAGGGATCGCGAAGGTCCATCTCGCCCTCAAAGGATGACTGAGGCCGATTGTGGGACGCCATTTTCCTCAGATGAGCTGGCTGCTGTTGGTGAAATGAAGTTGAAGATCAATCAACCTTCTTGGAACCTTGGAACCTTGAGGTTGAAGCTGCCAGGAAGCACGTGATTGGAATGGTAATGTAGAAGCACAGTGGAAACAAACTTGACATTGTTATAGTATTCCAATAGTTACTTTTTCATTCTACCGTGTCAAATACCAGTACCAAAATACAGAACAATCACTAACCAGTTATGCTATACAGTCCTACACCCACTCTCGATATATCTCAAATGCGAAAGGGTAGGTAAAAAAGCCTACTCCGCATCCTTCCACGGCATCATTTCCCAGCTCTTCACACCATCATCAATAACCAACCTCAACGTCGTAAACTCGATCTTCTCATACAATTCCCGCGCCGCCGCCCGAGCCTGTTTATGCCATGGGCCCAATCCACCAAGTCTGGCATCATCTCTACTCCGCCATATACCTGACACCAATTCCAGCATGAGCATACAATTCATCCCGGAAGAAACAAGTAAGGAATAGGGGGGAAAGGAATACAACATACAACTTGCCAGATTCCTCCTCTGCTCATCCTTCGTGCCGAACCAATACTTCAACAACCCACCACTAACCGTCGCCTCCTCATGCGAATGCGCATCCAGCTCAGTTAATCTTTCCAGATCCGCGCTCCCGGACAACACGGACCGGAATGTCACTACATAAAATGACTGGATGGTCCATTCATATCCTTCCTCCTTTGCAAGCTCACGCAGCACCTCGAATACATAATCCCAGTTGAACGATTCGGTGTATGGTGCTGTAGCGTAGTCGGGACGGGTTGGTTTGAGGACTGTGAGCGCTTTGGCGAGGAGCTGGTTGGGTGTGTCGAGGGTGTGTAGGTCTAGGAGGTGGCCGGGGAGGTTATAAGGGGAGGTTATCAAGTGGGAGGAGGTGGTTGTGGCGCGATGGTAGGTGGATTGGCTGGATTGGAGTTGAAGGGAAGAAGCCGCTTGGAATTTTAGGGCGTCGAAGTCGCTGGTTATGAGGGTGTGGTGGTAGACGGGGGTCTTTAGGGGGTGTGTAGGAGGGGAGGCTTGGTGGGGGAGGGAGCCCATAGCGCTGTTGGGATTGGGATAGGGGGCGGGCAGGTATGTAGAGGGTATCTATGTGATACGGGCCGGGGCAACGATGGACTGCGGTAAAAGATGGCTTATATAGGCCAATTGGTTTAGAGAAGTGGTATTCACGAGAGCAAATCTCTATTTCCTACTCGGATATAGAAAACCGCAGCAATAGAAATGAGTTGAAAGAAATGAATCAAAAAGGAGCGGTCCCAGCCCCTTTTAACAGTCTATATAAGCAATGAAGAAATAATTAAGTTGAGAAAAAAAAGATGAAAATTGCGCAAGAACACATTGCATTGCGTCCAAAAGCAAATTTCGTTCTGAATTTCCCTCTAATAAAATTGAAAATCCAGATATTATAATAATATTCAGCGCGGATAAAAAACGAGACATATCTGTGTGTGCTCGGCGAGCCACGCAAACGAACGGCCTGATTGTGCCAATCAACCTGCCTATCACGCAAGCCGGGGCTATAAATGGCGTCGAGAAGCAAGTTGAAATCGCAATTCTCGAACGGCCAAGGATGTAAGGCTAGCTGGAGAATGTTAGGCCGTTGCACAATACATTTATGACACATAGATCATGAAAAGTCACAGTGATCATTGTATTAGTTGTCATAATTGTTGGTTGTGAGTCGTGTTCGAAAACTTCGGCAGGAAATTGATACCCGGATGGGAATAGGGGGCATGGCGTTGATATGGTCATATCTAGGTTGCACATGTGCCGTAACCAGAGGCGGAAGAGGTCTGCTGAAGTTAGAATTATGATGATGCAGCGCAAAGTGTAAATAAACACGCATGCAGCATTGATATATGACATATATTTACCAGAGGAAGAACCAGGCGGTGAGGTTGGTTGATGGTTCAAATATTGCTGCAGATCACAGCATTTGCCAAGGGTTATGAAACGTCTATATAAAATACCGCTTAAGGGAATATTTGTGCGAATGGGGTCAGCGCGCAGGCAAATGTTGCTCGAATTATGGTGTAGGACATCTTTCAAGGGGCCTGAGGGAAGCAACATGTCCATGCGGACACTTGCGGGATGTTCTTTGAATCAGTCATAAAGTAGCTATATTGTCCTATATACATCCAATATTTCGTTGGGATAAATCTGCTTGTAAAGGAATCCCCAGCACCGCTAACATATCAAACCCATCATGATCGTGAGTAACGCCTGTTCGCCATCCACGCCCACCACCCAAAAGCAAAGAGAGAAAGATGGGAAATAAATAGTAATACATCAATGAGTGACCATAAACCGACGGCAACAACATCACTTCTTTAGCGGTGGGGGCGGTGGCGCCATCTTCCCGTCGCCAGCATCGACCCGTTTCCTAGCTGGCAGTTCTGGAACCTTAAATCCTCCCGAGCCTTGATTTCCGACCTGGGTGAATGTTCCGCCTTTGAACCATCTGTCTTCCTCTGCCTTGCGCTTTCTGTTAAGTTCAGCCTGAGCCTTGGGGTCCACAAGCTCGAGGCCTTGCACCGGAGTGAAAGCAATCGAACTAGCCGTTCCCGCACCGGCTCCAAGCGAAGGCCCAACACCGGCAGTACGGAGCCCTGGCACCCGCAATACGGACGCATTCCCCGCGCCTTGACCAAAGCCACGCAGTGAGGAGGCGGTTCCGCCAACGGGCGTTGCGCCTCCCCATCCCTTGTGTGATTTGCTGAGTTTGGCTTTGGTTCTTTGATCGATCTGATTGGCACGGATCCGACCATGATCCTCCTGACCGAGCATGCCCAACCCTTTCGTTCCCTCCCCGGTTCCATATCCCACTTCCTTTTCTTCCTTTCCAAAAGCCAGCCGATTTTGTGCCTTGCGGATCTCTGTCATTGCAGTTGCTTCCTTTGCTTTACGCGCCCTTCGTCCTCCCCGCTTTCTGGATGGCTTATCATCGGGTGCAGGTAGAGCTCGCGGGCCCTTGTTCGGAGCCGGCTCTGTTAACTTCTCGAGCCGCTCCAAACAAGCTTGTTTGAGGTCTTCTCCCGTAGATCCGTCGCGACTGCTGTGCACCCGATCAACTCTGGCAGCCAAAACTACTTTCGCGGATACAATGCGCATCGCCTGACGTTTCAGGTCATTTGGGATTTCCTGGATAATAGGTGAGTTATAAAGGAATCCCTGGTGTCTCACGCCAACATTGGTGGCAAAACCCGTTTGCGTCTGCTTTTTAGATCCTAATGGCGGGATATTGCAGGATGGTGTCTTGGCCAGTCCTGTGAGACCTCCTGCGTAGTTCAGAAGCTGTGCAGCCGTGAGAGATCCGATTAGAGCGGTTAAATTCGGGGCAAAGATGTTCATTCGCGATTGCACGTATTCGGTTAGGATGTTTTTCGCCCGGTCAAGAGACAACATCATTTTGCATGCATCGAGAACTGTTTGAAGTTCTGACGCGGATAGCTCTCGCCCTCGCGTGGTAGTGCCCTCCACAGCTACGATCATCAACGAAGGTCCATCGAGAACGGATCTCAACGTTGCTCCGACCAAGTTATCCGTTGACGTTGATAGAGATTTGATATCGTCGAGCGGTCCATTTTGTAGAATAGCTACCGTCTTTGCGTAATCTAGAGGGTTTGTGACGAGAGTTTCCGACTCGGGAAACCTAGTGGAGTAGTGATCACGAATAAACTTGTGCACAAGGATCATCTCATTGTCAATCGAGGTTGAAAGCGAGTTCGCCTCAGTCAATAGATGATACTCTGGGTTATCTTCTATAGAACCGACAGAGGTGGTTCGTTTTTCGGGCGGCAACGATTGATAATGGGCGATTTTCTGCCGGGCGCAAAGCGAAACAGTCAGGTCTATTTCTCCATAGCATACAATGTAAACACAAACATCGCAGTGGTGGAGCATATAGGGCATAAATAAAAAAAGAGCACTTACGTCTAATATCGGATCTAGAGTCTTCATCAAGCTTGCCACGCTGCGGACATCGCCCACGCCGCCGAGGCGCATTTTTTCGACTCGAGCCTTGGTCGCCTCAGCCTCACCCATCTCTTCAGCGAGCTTCCCATTCGGGTCTATGGCCATATCTGCATTTGCTTCTTCATCCTCCACCTCTTCTTCATCGCCGTCGAGCTCCATCCCTTCGTTCTGGTTCTTCAGCAGCCTCTCCGGGCCAGCTTCGGCGGTGCCATCCTGGAGGAAGTCGTTGGCGAGCTTGCCCTCCTCGTCGGAGCCAGACTCCTCAAAATCGTTCAACAGCTCGTCTGCTAGCGTCGCCATGGTGACTTTCAGCTAGGTAAGAGATAGTCCGTCGGATAGAAAGCTGGACGAGGTGTGTCGAGAAATCAAAGAGTGGAGGACGTTGAGCTCGGGGAGTTGCTGAGCAACAGTCAGGTGACCCGTTCGTGCCAGAAGCGCAAATATCAGTTTCTGGCGGCGATAACCTTTGACTCTCTCAACATCACTTTTACAACCAACGGAATCAACCGTGCCGGGTCACTTTCTATCCCGGCTATTGCCCTGTGCGACGCTATTGGCAGCTTCAAGGAACTTGCCCTTTCTTTCCACACGCCCATCCGTCCCATAGTTGAGAAACACGCGCCACTCCTTTGCAGCTTTGATCCAAACCACCATCCACCATGGAGGCTTCACGCGGCCCTCCGCGGGTCAAAAACAAGGCCCCCGCGCCGCAGCAGATCTCCGCCGAACAGCTTCTCCGCGAAGCCGTCGACCGTCAGGAGCCCGCCCTCCAGGCTCCAACCCAACGCTTCGCGGACCTTGAAGAGCTCCATGAATACCAAGGGCGGAAACGCAAGGAGTTCGAGGACTATGTGCGGCGCAACCGGATTAGTATGAACAACTGGATGCGGTATGCACAATGGGAACTCGAGCAGAAGGAATTCCGCCGTGCTCGGTCGGTGTTTGAGCGCGCTCTCGATGTTGATCCAACCTCCGTCATTCTGTGGATTCGGTATGTCGAGGCGGAGATGAAGACGAGAAATATCAACCATGCACGGAACTTGCTGGATCGCGCAGTGACGATCCTGCCACGGGTGGATAAGTTGTGGTACAAGTATGTGTATATGGAAGAGATGCTAGGAAATATTGCGGGTACGCGGCAGGTGTTTGAGCGGTGGATGTCGTGGGAGCCGGATGAGGGGGCTTGGGGTGCGTATATTAAGCTTGAGAAGAGATACAACGAGTTTGATCGCGTGCGGGCGATTTTCGAGCGGTTTACGGTTGTCCATCCAGAGCCGAAGAATTGGATTAAATGGGCACGGTTTGAGGAAGAGTATGGAACTAGCGACTTGGTGAGAGAAGTTTTTGGATTGGCCATTGAGACTCTGGGTGAAGATTTCATGGATGAGAAGCTTTTCATCGCCTACGCCCGTTTCGAAGCCAAGTTGAAGGAGTTTGAGCGAGCTCGGGCTATCTACAAGTATGCCCTGGACAGACTACCCCGTGCGAAGTCTGCTACTCTACACAAAGCATACACGACCTTCGAGAAACAGTTTGGTGACCGAGATGGCGTGGAAGACGTTATCCTTTCGAAACGAAGAGTCCAATACGAAGAACAGATCAAAGAGAACCCCAAGAACTACGACATCTGGTTCGACTTTGTCAGATTGGAGGAGACCTCGGGAGATGTGGAACGCGTACGAGATGTCTACGAACGTGCGATTGCCCAGATCCCTCCCTCCCAAGAAAAACGACATTGGCGTCGTTATATCTATCTCTGGATATTCTATGCACTCTGGGAAGAACTGGAAAGCAAGGATGTAGATCGAGCTCGCCAGATTTATCAAGAATGCATAAAGCTTATCCCTCATAAGAAGTTCACCTTCGCCAAAATCTGGCTAATGAAGGCGCAATTCGAGATCCGACAGATGGACCTGCAAGCCGCCAGAAAGACGCTTGGGCATGCAATCGGTGCGTGCCCGAAGGATAAACTATTTAAGGGGTATATCGACCTAGAAAGACAGCTTTTTGAGTTTGTTCGCTGCAGGAAACTCTTTGAGAAACAAATCGAATGGAATTCGGCAAATTGCCAAGCCTGGATCAAATTCGCAGAGCTGGAACGCGGCCTTGACGATACAGACCGTGCGCGTGCCATCTACGAACTGGGCATTTCTCAACCAACACTTGACATGCCTGAGCTTCTATGGAAGTCGTATATCGATTTTGAGGAGTACGAGGGAGAATACGACAGGACGAGAATGCTGTACGAGCGCCTCCTTGAAAAGACGGATCATGTCAAGGTCTGGATAAATTACGCAAAATTCGAGATCAACATTCCTGAGGGTGAGGAGGAGGAGGAGGAAGAGGAAGAGAAGCCAGTCAGCGACGAGGCCAAGCGCCGGGCTAGAAAGGTCTTTGAACGGGCGCATAAGGTGTTTAAGGAGAAGGAGATGAAGGAAGAGGTATGTTTTTGCTTTCCCTTTTTTGTTGGCTCCATGATAAACGATCACATCAACTAACATATTATGTACAGCGCGTCGCCCTCCTCAACGCCTGGAAAGCCTTTGAGCAAACACACGGTTCTCCCGACGACATTGCCAAGATCGAACGGCAAATGCCCAGCAAGGTCAAGAAGCGCCGGAAGCTGGATGATGACCGCTATGAAGAGTACATGGACTACATGTTCCCGGCAGACGATGAGTCGTCGGCGAAATTGTCGCAGATCTTGCAGAAAGCCCACATGTGGAAGAAAGCTCAGGCTGCTGCTGGTGCGGGAGGTGGTGAGTGATGGGATATGTGGAAGGGTGATGAACGGAATGGGGATATCACATTTTCAGCGGCTCGGAGCGGGAAAGATTTATTCATATGATACAACTCTGTCGTAATTTGCTATTTGTTCGCTTATGTATGGAAAGGATAACTTGGCTCATCAATACCATCACTCTTAAATTTCTTGAGTTAATGCAGCCGTGGCTAACCAGCCACCATCAATGCTGATTTATTTCCGCCAGCCCACCGCCCTGTCCCCAACACAGCCCTACATCTTTCTCCTCACGTCCTAGTCCATCCAATAATATTAATCAAGCCACTTTATTTAAAGCTAAACTCACCCCATCTACATTGCCGTGCAGAAATGTTTTCTGTTTCTTCACAGTTTATCACACCTACCACGGGATAGCCAGGCGCTTAGCGTTGGAGGGTGGAAAGGGACGTAGGTATGGGTGGCCAATCACCCGGGCAAATTATGGAGGTACGGTGATGAGGAAACTGTGGTTTTTCTTCACAGGGTGGGTGGGTGCAAGGGATCTGTCGATTTGGGGGTGGGACGATGACGTTGAAAATATCCAAGGGGGGAATATATATAACCGGCTAGCTGGTTGGAATTCTCAGTGATGCTGTTGGGAGGTGTACATATGCCCATTTACTAATTACTTCGTCGTGAATCCATCTCAGCTCATTATTTCCTTCATGCTGCCGCTGGAGTAAATAATTCATCATCCACGACAGCGGTAAAACAATGCCCATTCGCCGGCCCCCCTTCAACCAACCATCCAATCAACACCTCACCATCCATACCATCACGAAGTTCATGACCAACCTAGCCAACAAGAATAAAAGAGAGAGTTGGAAAAACCTGTTTATTCGATGATACATTCCAGTCCACCACCAGCAGGGTATGATATCAGCCTCAGGGGTATCTCGGGATCGCCGCGGTGGGAATAAATTAGGGGTTAAATAGCCTATGAGATGCGCGCAACAAGGCAGAATCAATCCATGGATCGGCGTATCCAACGCGATAGAATTGCCGTGCTTCTCATCCTCTGGCCATACAAGTTACAACTGCGCTGGTCAGGCACACGATGAAGAAGACGAAGAAATGAGCGCAATGAACGAGGGCGCGCTGGAAGAACTAACTTAGTTATCGTATTCGCCCCGCCTAGGAATCCTTCAGTGCTATATTTACTTTTATGGTGAGATTAGCTCTGAAGATTGGGATAGCCAGGATCGCGATGCTACCTTAATTCCTCTTGTTTTCTCGTATTACTGCCGACGACGACTTGGCAGACTCCCCAACTCACTCAAGCAGGTTTATTCCGGCACTGCAAAAGGGGATCCGATCTTGCCCAGCCGAACATTGTTCAAGGGCCGGAGCTCCTCCCCGCTCTCCATCAGCCGCCCAATTCGGCCCGAACTGTCTTATCCTCTGAGTCCTGACCCATTACAAAACCACTGGCAGTCTTCGTTTGGGTTCCAATGAACCTCATATCATAGGGGAGGTCGATTATCGATCTCACCTTTCAGCCTCCTACCTTTCCATCTATCGTCATATTCTTTCTCTTCACAATATTCCTATTTCTTTCTAAGTCCCCGGAAATCTACCAGGCCATCTCGTATAAGCTCCACCCCGCCAAACAGGCCCGAATGAGGCGCTGCCGTGCGTGATTTTAACCAGCGCTACAATTGCCGAGCGAAGGACTGCGCAGTAAATCCAGGCTCTTCAGGAACGCACCAATCGGGCGCAGGGCTCATGAAGAGCGGGAAAGTTTTGATATGCTTTACCCATGCATCTTGAACAAACCTCGTATAGAGAGGAGACAAGTGCATTTTTTTCTCATTCTTTTTGGTGATTTATGCCGATATGGATGAGGATGAGGAGAAAGGGATGAAGAAAGCTTGTGAAGATTGATAATGTGTTGAGGCTTGGGTATTTCATGATTGTTTATATAAACCCCTCTGCACTTCCGTCTGAAGGCATTTTATTTAGTTGAATATCTTGATATCACATCATATTTGACTGATTACTCGAAGATACCCCATTCCCTCCTCCAAGATACCTACCTAGTTGCCTATCAAACAGCCAAATCCCTCTCCCACAATCCCAAATCCATCCTCCCGATATCCTCCTCCTGCACAGTATGTCCACACCCCCTCCCCCCTCAAACTACCAAAATAAACCCTCTCTAACCCCCCAAAAGAACCAACAAACCAAACCATGAAACTCACCACCATCCTCACCGCAACCCTGGCCCTGGCCGCCGCCCCGCTCTCCTCCGCCTGGCATCTCCAACTCTACAAAAACCAAAACTACAAGGGCGAAATCCACGACCGAGAGGGAACCATGGGCCAAGACTGCCGGAACCTCGCGGCCCGCCACAAGAACCAGGTCGAGAGCATGCACTGGGACTCTGGCCACTGGGTGACCGAGTGCCGGGTGCGGCTGTATAATAAGGACAACTGTGCGGGGAATAGCATGGCGAATAGCGGGTATGGGAGCTGGCATATTCCGGCGTTTAGTAAGAAGGCGAGGAATAAGGTTAATTCTTATAAGATTGATTGTGGGTTGCATTAGAGAGAAAAAAAGGGGGGGTTATGTATATACTAGACCATCATGATGGGCATTTGGCTTTTTCGATTAATTTGCGGAGCGAAGCGGAGCAATATATATGTTGCGTTAATCCCTGTCAATTGTGGATCCAGTCCCGATTGGGAGTCTTGGCAAGGAATCCTGCTCTCTTATTGGTCCAAATCTGAAATAGCATCACATGACCTAAGCGAAGGGCAATTGATCTTTCCCTTTGCAGCCTAGTGTGCTTCCAACGAGACCTTTCCTTTCTCGGCCTAGCGTTGCTTCCCCGTGGACCTCGCGGTCTGCAATGCCTTTGAACACTGAGAGGCTCGTGGGCAAAAAGACATTTTATAATCATTGGGATGAGTTCTTGATGTATTTTCTTTTCCATATCTGAGAGAGGTTAGCATGCATAATATATTTTATTAGATTCCTCCAGCTGTGATTGAAAAGGTTATCTCTATCAGAGTTCCGGGTAAATGCGGCCCCCATTCACTACAAGCCTTCACCCTAACTACTACTACATGCAACTACTTCACAGCTTGAAGATACATCAATGGCGCCGAAGCGTAAACGACCAACTTCACCAAGGGCCCCTACTAGAAAGTCCATCCGACTTGCCAGTCTCCAGCAAGAAGAGAGAGGGAGACACCATCAAACCCGTTATCTAGGACGAGGCACATTTCAACGATCCTTGACAATGAGCCTTGGGAGGTGCTATCCAGCCAAGCTACATACAGAATAAAAGAATACGTCCAGGCCAATCGCAAGAATGATGACAAAGTGATCCCTACACTTCTTGCACTACTAGAATGGCTCCCAGACGAAGGCAAAACATCGTTTGCCCGAGATATATTAGATACTAGTGACAACGACGATGATCTTCATGCCGTATTTTGGAATTTAGTCTGTGGTCTGCTGTCCCCAAGTAAGTTCACAAGCAAAGAGTCCTCTGTTTGCAAACTTGTTTAACGCGAACTGCCGTATAGTGAAGACTACAAGGGGGAAAACATCAGTGTCCAGCTCTCCACGTGAAATGAAGGAGAATGATGAAGAAGTTGTTGGCTCATCCTTACCAGTACCACAAAGTCGTGATCATAAGTTCCGGGAGACATGTCTTCGGCGTGATGATTATAGATGCGTGGTAACAAGGCGGATGGACACCCAACGCTGGGAGGATTTGGGCTGCCCGAGTGATGTGCCATTTGGGGATCTAGAAGCTGCACACATTATCCCATCTGTTTACGCTTCGTGGAATGATCATCTGGTATGTATTGTATTTTCATGAAATCTACCACTTACTTTCTAGTAAGCAAAATGCTGATTTGAATAGACCTCGCCGCCAATGAATGTTAGTAAGGCTTGGGAGCTGCTATACAGATATTTTCCTACAATCAAACGCGTCGGGGTTTCCGTTGAGAATATCAATGACCCTTCAAACGGCATAATGCTTAGGGGCCATATCCATAGTGAATTCGGGAAGTTCAGATGCGCGTTTGTTGCCACAGTATGTATCACTTCAAATCCAGGTGAATCTTCATTACTAATGAACTATGGCCAGGAAACACCTCATGTTTATACGCTTAAAACATTTCCCAGCTTTCCTTCTGACTTCTTCCACTTTCTACCAACAGACAGAATTGTAACTATGCAACAAGCCGTTGGTGCTGAGGACGTGGATCTACCCTTACCGGTGATTCTTGATTGTCACCATAGGATCGCGGAGATTTTGAATGCCTCTGGAATGGGAGAAGTCATTGAAAAGCTAATGAGGGAATGGGAAGATGTCAAGACATACGGAGGACATGGCTCCCTGGATCCCTTAGGCAGGTCAGATGTGTCGCGGATTTTAGAGACGGCGCTGTGGCAGAGAGTGTGTGGGTAGCGCATGGTCTCAACATTCCCCGGAGAAGGTGAAAACATACCTAGCGAGCTATGCAATCGTTGGATGGGAATAAAGCTGCTGGCTCCTCAACACCTATGGCGGGCTAAGCCTGCCTGGGCAGATCACAAAGCTACTTGCAGGATCCAGCTATGTTGAGGCGTTTGAAGAGAATCAAGTCCCAGAGCAAGGGATATCAACCTTTACACCGCACTCGGAGATGACCAAAATTTCTCCTAGATGATGTTGGTGGGTGCCCAGATGGAGGGGCTGCATGAGAGTGTCATGTGAAAAGCGAAGCACTGTTGCCAATCAATATTCTGTAGAATGAAGAATAACTAGACATTTGCTTGACTATCACAAGCGAAACAGTAGTTATATCAAAAACAAAAGGGGTGGAAGGGGGAAAATTACCAGTATCCATGTTCATTAATAACCTATATAGTTTCATGGCCGTTTCTTCACTTATGAAACAAATATAATGAACACTTGCCCTGTTTCACAGTGATGGGGGAAAAGCGTGGTCAATTGTGGGCACCAGCCCTACCACGGGGGAACAGGAGGGGGCTGGACGTGGTGATGTCATAGGCACCACACCACGCCACGCCCTCCATACTTGCTCCCAGTACGGAGAAATCATTAATAAATACCAGGCCAGGGAAGGTTAATAAGATCTGTTTGTCCCCAGCTGCGGCGCAGGCAAGAAGGGGTTGGTTGGTTGGTTGACTGGCAATGGCTGTTTGGTTATGCACGACAGGAAGGAATGGGAACTGTCGTACAGCGTTTGATTCCCAACCAGCGACTGGTCAGTCAACAAATTGATAGCTATTTCATTCCTTCTCTTCTTCTTCTGAAAGGAAGTTCTCCGCGGCAGGTGTTAGCTATTGAGAGGTTTCACATATGTACCCCCTATGATCTACCTGTTTGCATGTATTTTTATTCTTTGGTCTTCTTTTCTTCGACTCGCGGCTTGTATGTATAATTGATGGGCTATTTGTGTTTTTTCGTCTTTTCTGCTGTGTCTTCCCGGATTAAAGGGTGATTTGTTCTCGAGCTTCACGCGTCGATAGAATGGAAAGAATGGCGAGCTGCGATTCGAGAAATACGCCAAACCTCGAGATGAGGATCTGCCCATTCAGCGCTAGGATTAAGCACCATGCTCTGTCGAGCTTTTCCTCTCTCCTTCGATATTAATAAAGTAGACATGGGACCCTTGGGATGGCGTTTCTCGCGCGTGGGAGTGTTTGCTCATCGACGAAGATTCGGCCACTCTCTGTGTATTACGTGAAAATGTTGCGATGCATGCAGGCCGTGTGCAGTTTGTACAGTACAGACAGCGATGCAACAAAGGGGAAACAAGCGTCCTCGGCTGCAGCCGTAATGGGCCGGTGTGATTGGCTGGAAACATTTGCTGATGTGCCGTGTTCTGTTTCGAACACCGGTTCAGCCTGTAATTACCGCGTCACGCTCTGCACCAGGGGCTGTCCGCAGTCAAGCCTCGAGGTACCAGGGACCTGCACTGCCCGCAGAACTGCCCCACGGGCACGTGTACCTGGTACGGGGCCTGGGCTATGGTCTGACCTTGGCTGGCTGTACAGGACCATACTGCCCTGTAAGATGACCGCATGTAACCCTGACCCGCAACACGCTGACGGTGGATTCGGCCTCCCTCTGTCTGTAGTAGCAGAAGCAGCATGGCTTGGGAGTCGGGAATGGTTAACTACATAGATTGGAGGGGGAGAGAGTAAACATTCGTCAAGCCTGTCATGTTGTCTTTCTGGTGCGACCCAGACAACAGCAAAAGCATTAGCCTCCGCCACGCCAGGGCAGCGCTGCCATTGGCGTTGGGCATAGATTTGAATTTTGGAGATCCAGGAACGCAGCGTGGGCCGTCGATACATACGGCAATACCGCCAAGCCCACCAAAAATACAGCCCCTGGGATAAATTACAGGCCGGGCGTTTCAAAACAGACAAGCCCCAACCATCGCAGTCGTCTGTTTCTTCGCTCATCCCAACCTCACCTCCTCCTCTCTCTCTCCCCGTCTCTCTCTTCGTGTTGTTTCTGGCGTCCGCTGGCCTCCTTGGTGGCTCTTCCATTCCTTTGAACCCCCCCCATCGCTCTCTCGTTCCCTTCTGATATCCCTCTCTGCTGGTTTGAGATACCCAGTCTGGCTACTTTGCTGTTGATGATCTCCTCCCCTCCCCCCTGAACGCCCTGCTCGCCCTCGCCCCATCGACCCCCTCTCGACCCCCTCCCAGCCACCCCCAATCCCGAAAATACCTCTGCACCCGCAGAATCCTATTCTACGTCGACCTCGCGTCCGGATCCTGCTGTCAAAAACACCACTGAGTGCCTGTGTGGATTGTTGTGTTGGTTGTTGGTTGGACTGAAACAGGATATACATACGCTCACCATCTCGCATTGGTTTGACTGGATGCATCCCGCGCTCCATCATCGTTGCTTCGCTGTTGGGATGAAGCATTGCTGTTAAGGTGAAGGTGATATAGCTCGACTCCAGTGCTGCGGATTGCATCCTGCATTTTCTTGGATTGGACCATCGGTTGTCCTTGTGCATTGAAAGGCGTTTTTGCTTTGGCACAACCTGGCTGGACTCCATTATCGAAAACCTTTCAACCAACGGACGATTTACGACACCCTGGACCGGCTTCTACACCATGAGATAATACACTTTGACAGTGGCATCGGATCTTAGGCTCCCTTTAGCAACGCTTTATTTACTCCCTGAGTAACCCTTCCTCCGCACTCCTCCTTCGTGTCCTGGTGTCCTTGATATACCCCGTTCCGCGAAAATGTCTCTTCCTAAACCCCCTGTCGACCTCAGTAGTCACTGTTCAGTGATCCACGATGATACTCTTTATGTCTATACGCCTGACGCCTTCCTGTCGTTGCCGTTGAAACTCGATGGAAAGTGGTCAAAGCTTCCCATGGGCGAATCCGTCAGCGGCGCAGCCTGTGTAAAAGGAGGTGTAGACGGCAACCCGAACGACCCTGGTATCTACGTGGTTGGTGGAATAGGCGGTTCTGACACCTACAGTGGTGTCCAGTTATACTCCTTTAAAAACAAAAAATGGATGCCTTTGGCTCTTTCCGGCGGCAATCAAGATTTCAGAAACCGTGTCCACCATGCTGCTGCGTACCTCACCGCCTCTTCGTCCATATTGGTCTATGCAGGTGGCCAGAACGGCAATATCCAACCTTCTACCCAGACCTACCTTATTTCCGCCGCTCCTCCATATGTTGCTGAGTCCTTCAATTCAGATGTGGTACCTACCTTCGACCCTTTGTTGCTACCATGGCGCGAAGACTCGGCTTTGATGGTAGGAGGCGGTGCTGAAAACACTAGAATGTTCACCTTCAGCAAGGCAGAAGGATGGCGGGACACTGGCGTTCCATTGGTGGAGCCGCTGCCCGCCAGAGCACAGGTTCAATGTGCCCTACTTAGCGGCGCTGACGGTAGCAAGGTTCTCGAAGTTTTCGATCTTAGCAAGTCGCCCAACACAGTGAAGCAATACGTGGTTCTACGGGCAGGTGGTGTTGCTGCTGGCCCCGGCGAGGAAATCGGCGGTAGCAGCAGTCCCCCTGCGAAGAGGCAGAGACGGGACATCATTCTATCTGACTTCCCGAAGTATAACAACAAGAACGCGCCAACCGCCACTCGAAGCGGCTTCTCGCTTGCCCAGGATGGTAACGGAAAAGTTGTCATTTCTGGAGGAAATAAGAAAGACCCCATTGCTATCTTCAATCAGGCTAAGAATAGCTGGGTCGATACAGATCAGCTATTCCTTGGAGATGATAAGAAATCCAAAACCTCTACCGCCACCACTAGCAGTGCTACTGCCACTTCCACGGAGTTCTCTTCATCCGCCACGCTGGAACCTACATTCACGCCTACCCCTTCAACCACCGTTCTGGCATCGCCTCTTGACGGCGGTTCTTCGAATAGGCGGACCCTGACCATCGTTGGCGCGACACTGGGGGCCATTCTGGGTTTGGCTGCGCTCCTCATTATTATTCTTCTCCTCATCGGCTGGAGAAAGAGACGTAATCGGTACATGAAGCGCAGTAGAGAAGGCTATCCGGAGGATAAGAACCGGCTAAGCTTCCAGGACCAAGGCATGGAACCACTAACTCGCTCCGTACAGCCAATGGCAAGAGGGCCCGTGCCCTCGACTGATTCCTGGGCGATGATGGCTGGACAGTTCGATGACAAACCATCCAAGCCCGTTTCCCCTAACCGCCCGCCGCCGGCATTCAGTGCCCTGGACAAAGAAAAGGGCAGGAGTCCCCTTCGACAAATCCAAACAAATAACCTGCCCGGCGAATCACCACTTCCCGGCGATGATGAATCGATCCGGGGCGACCGTCGCACTGATGAAGGTTGGAGCAAATATTTCCAGGGTGACAATGAGCCGCATGTCGTCGGCAAAGGATCTCCAAGATCATCCGCTTCATCCTTCGAGTCAAAATCCGACTATAGAAACAGCGGATGGCCCACTATTTCTTCTGATGGCGCCCCCATCAACCTTGGTCAGCTCGCCAAACCCCAATCGGTTGGTCGTGTCGTGTCTGGCAGCCCAAGCACAGAGACCCCTCCCCGACTCGGAGACAACCTGGTCATACAACAAGGGATGAGGGCCAAAATCTCTAGCGGTGATTCTCTGAGCATCGCCTCCGACGATTATGAAGATGACAGAGTGGATGCTTTCTCATCTGGAGTACCAACAAGTATCAACGACAATAGCTGGGCTCCCATCGGAGGCCATCATTTCGAAAATGAACGAGTCGCCAGCAGCACCTACTCTAGCAGCGTGTATGCCCCTTCAAACGTTACCGCGAAGCCTGAGCGCCCATTGACACAGTGGCCTACCAACGCCCCCCCTGCTCCTCTTCAACCCAACAAACAAGGCCAGAAGAATATGACTTCAGACATGAGCTGGCTGAATCTTGGGGCTCATAAATAGTTTTGAGGTATCTTATTGGATGGAGTTAATATCGGTTATGCGTTAAATTTCACAGCCCCGGCGGTAATACTACCTATCCTGCCAACCCTTCTCATCTTTTGTCACCTATCTTGTGCTCAATCATCATATCATTCCGCCTGGACATCCGTTTCGTCTTCCATATACTCATAATTCCCCCCGAATCTCGACACTCGGACCCGCACTTTGTATCCGAACCTACCTACCACACTCGTCTAGCGCCACACCCATTCACTCAAGGACGTGGGTTAATATCTCATTTGATATCTTCCTGATCTTCATACGGAACCCGGTTTAGACTCATGAGGACTTTTATATTTTGACTGCAACCGCATTTTATATCGTCTCATTTTCTAGTTTCCGCCCTCTCTTAACAAAGCTCCACCTTTATTTTGGTTTTATTTCGTCTTTTTTTTTCACTTCTTTGTATCATTAATACCCATCAGCCAACCTTTTTTTTCCTTTTTCCTTCTTTTTCTATTCTTCTCCTTCTTTGATTATTTCCTGCTCTTTCAAAGTCCACCCGGCCTGGCAGTCAGTATATAGTATCTATCCCACCTACAACCATCGTTCGCTATCCAACTATTTCAGCCTCATTTCATTTTTATCCTCCTTTCCTCCTCTCTATATCTATCTAGCGCAGCAGGCCCAGTCGAAGCCATTCCTGTCCAGCTCGCTCAGTTCCCACTATCGTGGAAAAACACACACAAAACAAACCATTCTCTGTTTATTTCCTATCTCTTCCTCGCTTCTCCTTTTGTTGTTTTTTTGCTTTCTTCTATTTCTATTTCCCCACCTCTCCTTTATCATACACACCCTACCACATACGTGGTGGTTTGTGGTCCACCTGCCTATATATCTATCTGTCTGCGCTTTTCCATTTAACAAAACGAAACATGGGGTGGGAAGGGTCAGGATTTATCCATCTAATGAATGAAATAAGGGATCGGTCTTTGTCTGGACTGGACTGGACTGGACTGGTAGGTTGCTTTAGGTTGGGTTTGGTCTGGTTGGGTTGGGTTGGGGTTTTTGGTTCGATCGAGTCGAATCGAAACGATAGCAAGCAGGCTGACCATTGGAAGCGAATACCAATGCAATGCAATGGGGTTAAAGAAAGAGAGTTATGTGTTTGTTTGTGCGTTATGTGTCTGTCTGTGTCTGTGTGTTAGAATTCGAGAAAGAATTAAAGAATTAAAAGCGGGCTATTTTTATTTATCTTGTTTTTCCTTCCCTTTTTCCCCAAATTGATTCCTAGATGAGGAAGCGTAGGTATTGGTTGGTCTTGTTGAGTTAATCTCCGAGCCAACACTCGGCTCGTAAGGCGACATTTGAAAAAATGTACCCGAGGAAAAGAATATCAGTTCCGGCTGTGAATGAATGGATTGCTTGGGTAGGTAAGTAGGTCGGACATAAGTTCTACGCAAGCGATTTCTTTTCTTATCCTATGCCAACGTATGTATGTACGTCATGTCTCCGGGCTGAACACATCGATGCTATTTGTATTTGTACGTACGCAGATGGATAGGTAGACAGGTAGCTGGATAGGTAGAGGGGGAAGAAAAGAAGCTAATGGACGGGCACGTATGTACATACATACATACCATACCATACATTAGCTGCGTAGGTAACTAACTACTATCCATGACGGCAAATGCTCAGTGAAGGGGGAAGGAAAAGGGGGAAAGGTGAGGAGAGAGCGGAAATGGAAATAGGATTAGTTCTATTCAATTATACCGAAAGTATAAAGTAAACAGGTGTGGAATTGGTGGGATCTTGATGGTATGGCATGTTCGTCCGTTGTGCCTTGACTGTGTGTACCTGATGCGGATTCATGTCGTGTCAGTCGATGGGATAATGCATGCATGCGGCGCGGCAGATGAATATATGCCTATGTATTAGATATATAAAAAACACAACTCGCTCAAAAAATCATCCAAGCAAGAAACCTAACAAACAAATGGGAGCTGTTGTATAATGATATGTACAGTATACCTCCCAGCCTCACGATATAATCGCAAGAGTCGAAGCAGGAAATAAAAACCCCCAAGAAAAGTAACAAACACTGAAAAAGAAATCCCGCAAATGAAACGAAACAAAAATAAAAAGCGCCAACACGCTAGATGTCAATCAATATCAATATCAATCCCACCTCCTCCTCTCCTCATCCGCCTCCCTCGCCGCCCTCTCCATTCGAGACGCCTCAGTTAGGATCTCCTTGTGCGACTGCCCTTGCTGCGCGGCAAGCTGTGTTCCTAGCTTGCCCTTTTTCTTGGATGCTGCGGCTTGTTTCGCGGCTCGGTCTCGTTCCTGGGGGTTTGGTTTGGTTAGTTAGATTCATGCATATATTGCTTCTCCATCCCCCCCCCCCGGAATGAAGGTTATGGGAGAGAACTAACCTCAGCAGCCTGCGCAGCCGCACCTCGCGCCCCCTCCACTGGCCCTGGTACCTGGCTCTGGCCCCCTCCTAACGTCCTGCCGGGGGTTGTTTTTGCGGCGTTGATTTTGGGCGGGACTGCGGCGCGGGGTGGTTGGGAGGAAGGGGTGGGAGCGGAGCCGAGGACGCGGCCTGGCTGGGAGAAGGGGTCGGATTTGTTGGCGGACTTTGAGCAGATGTTTCCCATGGCTGGTGGAGGTATTGATCAATTGAGGTGGGTTGTTATCGGATTGCGGGGAAGGGTTGGGATGACGCGCATGCGGGGGATACTGTAGGGTGGGTGGTGACGGGGTTGGAAGGATGGGGAAGGAGGCGGATGAAGCGCTTTCTTGTGGCTGGGGGAGTAAAGGGGAGAGGTGAGGGTATAATTCCGTATAGATGTCCCGCATCCCCTTGTCTAGATAGATAGTAGAGATGATGATGGTTGCAGACGGAAGCTGATTAGGGCTTGCCCAACTGGGAGTTAGGGCTTAGGGCTAGTCACGTGCACAAGCAGGTCGACATCACCGTGCATCAGCCCTTTCTCTGCTGGTGAACTACATCGATGACATGACAGTTAGATACCCGCGTGGGTGGCTTCAGTCGGCGCTGCTTGATTCCACCCTCGTCGCGTAACTAAGTGGCTGCCGTCCTGCGGTCTCTTTTCCCTCTGCCACTCACTCGTTCGCTATCTAGCCAGTTAATCACGATTTGTTGCTGCACCCCCAAGGTCCCCAATGCGCTTTTCAACTCCACCTCCACCCCTCGCCTGCCACGATCTTGTCTGTTTTCTTCTCGATCTACAGCTGCCAGGTTATGGTGGGTTCGTGCTATGAAGACATCTCTGCTGGTGGGTAACACACTGCTGCTTTTCGTGCTTTGCTGATAGCTTTGACAGACACCTTCCCGAGACCAGCATCCACCTCTCACAATCCATGCTTATTGGGCTCCTATTTGTCCGCAGCTTCAATATATGCTGTAGCACCCGCACATAGGTAGATTGTGTGGCCTTCCATACCACCCGACACCGTCAACATGGCCACCGAAAACCCTTCCGAGCCAGCCTGCGTCGACCCCTCCGCCTGCTGGGGGGGTTCCCATTCAGACCATTGTCCCGTCTACCCCCCTTGTCCAATGACAGACCCTTGTTGTACTGGAGATGACTGTTCTGTTGAGTGCTCGTCCGTCTGTGACGGTTTCGTTGCCTGTAATGCCTCGACCGTCTGTTCGGAAATACACTGCGACGACCAGGAATGCCAAGGGCTGGCTCCGGTTTGCTTCGACAAAAACTGCATCAGCGAGGGCCATGCTGATATTGATAACGATATCTGTGATTTTTTGAACCAGGACGGCTGCTTCAATTGGAATACAGAACATTTCGTACCCGACACAAACCCTTCAACTTTTCAATCTTTTCATACCCAACACAACGACGGTTCCAACCCACTACACAATATGCATTCGATGAACGATTTTTTCACGCCAGAAACATCGATAGGGACAAAGAATTATGGATACCAGACTCATCACCACGGCCATGGCTGTCCCTTCGAGCAGTCTGCAATATCGGGTCCGTCAGGGTCGTCTGACCCAAATATGAACCAGCCTCTTGACCTGTGTCCGACACTCGACGACTGTAACCACCAATCCCATTTCGGTCCTGTTTTCTCAGACTGCAACCCCGATGAATTTCTCGGCTTCATACCAATGGAGTCCTACCCTCAATTCCACAACCGATACGCCCAACTCGACGGCATTCTCAAGCTACCATGCGACATCCTACCTGACCACATCCACAAAGACCCCTCTCAAATATCACACCATTCCAGCCGCCCTACTTCGTCAGGTTTAGACTCCGTACACCCAAAGTCAAGCCCGTTCTCGAGTCCGCCACCTAAAGACGTTACATCAGCTCTAACTAGCCCCGAGCTGGGACCCATCGGGGAGCTACACATTTGCAAATGTCGATTAAGGAACAAGCCAGAGAGTACGATATGTGGGGCGTCGTTTTCTGATGCGGGACAGCTTCAAGACCATTTAATCCAGAACCATGTTGGAACCATGGAGGGATCCCAGGGACATGGTTACTACTGCAGTTGGGAAGGCTGCCATCGACCCGATGAGCCGTTCTCGCAGAAATCTAAACTCCAGGGACACTTTCTGACGCACAGTAACCGTACGTTGTTACTCACTCTTAATACCAATTATGTCTTGCGCATAGACTAACCGCTTAATCCGATTTAGACAAAGGCTTCCAGTGTTCAGTTTGTAGGAAGCCGTTTGCCAGGCAGGCAACGTTAGAAAGACACGAGAGGAGCCATCGTGGGGAGAAGCCATACACTTGCAAAATGTGCCAAAAATCGTTTACGGATAGTAGCGAATTGAGTGAGTGATTCCTCTCTAAAATGTTCTAGCTTTTTCTAATCTAACAACAATTAGAAACGCACATGCGAACACACACTGGCGAAAAGCCCTTTAAATGTAACCATCCAGGCTGTAACTTCGAAACCGGAGATGTAAGCTGCCTATCCTGTGAATTACCGTTGAAAATATGCTAACGGTTACGATCTAGTCCTCCAATATGTCCAGCCACAGGCTTAGTAAGTCTAAGATTCTGTTTAAATTTAAAACCATGCAATTCTAACCACTAAATACAGCTCACGGTGTACGCAAACACAAATGCCACTTCCCCGGCTGTACAAAAAGCTTTACCCGGCCAGGTATGTCCCTGCCTTTGTGAAACGACATGAAACTCGGTCCCTAACCTATGTCATAGACCAACTCAAACGACATCTAAAAACGACACACAAAGAAGGCACCCTCTCACCGGGACCCCTATCCTCACCCAGCGTGGAACAATTCCCCCTCCCGCAATTCGAACCTCCATATAGACGCCCATCTCTCGTGGGTCCATACCAGGATACCGCTATGATGTTGACGACCAACTAGGAATTGTTTGCAATTCCAAACTTACTTACCACAATACTGTACCACTCTATTATACTCGGCGATTTTTATAAATAATACCCATTCTCCGACGACGCAGATTTTGACGGACCGTCTTTTGCATCTATCTGTCATCATTCCGCACCGATTTTTCATTTTCTACCCATTAGAGGCGTTTGTTATCCTATATTCTGATGTATCCATTTAATGGGCTGGCTAGCTCTGGATATAAAAGTATGAAGTTACGGATTTTGCATATTCCGCATTTTCTTTCTCTCTTGAGAAGAAGAAGAAGAAGAAGAAGAAGAAGAAGAAGAAGAAGAAGAAGAAGAAGAAGGAGAAGAAGCAGAAAAAGGAGAGGATGAAGGTGGGACGACAAGTGTACACGACAAACGATATAATCTGTACATACATACCCCTGTGCACAGTCTTGTACTTAGAAACAACATGTGGAAAGGAGAATATAATTATAATAAATAGTACAGCTTTCAAGATATTTGAGACGGTGGCGGGCTTTGGAAGTAAGCCGCAGTAGATTGAAGGATCTGTATTAGGTGAGTGCATCCCACTCCAGATGAAATTCATTAAGGTAGATACACGGATAAACAGATAGATAGATAGACAGATATAACCCAACCAAGATATTCCCAGCCACATACAATACAGATACCAGCACCGATCCCCTCCCCCAAACAAATCACATCAGAACGAAAACTATATACAAAAAAAAAAACACACCTCACCCTCCCTCCCTAGCACTCTCCTCCAACGCCTCCACCGCCCCCCTCAACTCCCTAACCCTCTGCCCAACCCTCCTCTTAATCTCCTCCCTCACAGCCCCCGGCACCATCTCCGGATCAAAACTGACACTCCGCTTCCCTTCCCCCATCGCGCCCTCATCGTACCTCTCACTCTCCCCCTCAACACCACCCCCTCCCTCCTCCTCTTTATTATTCATCCCTAATCCCCAACTCTCCGCCGCATTCGGGTCCTCGGTACCGATACCACCTCCCGAGGATGCCTGCTGCGGTAGTTGCTGTAGTTGGGCGATGGTTACCGGATGCGGTTTCGTGCCTGTGTATAAGGCGTAGGCGTGGTCGAGGTCGTCGAAGGCTTCGCGGAGGGTGATGCGGTCTGAGACGGCGTAGATGGTGTTGGATGCCGTGGAGTCGGCGGCGATTTCGAGCTCGTCTTTGGCGATTTCGTAGCTGTGTGAGTTGTGAGTTGTGGGTTAGGGGTTTGTTACTTGATAGGTAGGGAGGGAGGGGGGTATGGATGGATGTTGCGTGCGTGGTTGTAAAATTGATTTTTTGATAAGAAGGCTTACAGATCCTGTAGTTCCTGGATATAATCATCCGCCGTCAACTGCTCGCCGCTGGATGCATACCTCCGCGCCTGTCCTTGGCCGCAGCGCGGTGTAACTGCCGTAGCAGGTATTATGATTGGCCGGCTTGGATGTGAGCGTCTTGTTGCTGTGGGATTTCTTGATAGGCTCGAGTAGTGTCTCGCGCGATTGGGGTTGGGATTGGGCGGGAGTCTGTTATGTGTGATGGATGAGAGAGGGTAGAGTTGTCTGGTTCTGGCGGCTGGTGTTGGATTGGGGAGGCGGGACAGGGTATTGGGACTGCCTGTACGAGATAGATGAAGAATGCGGGACAATGGTTTCGTTGCCATGATGTTTTGGGTTGGATTTGTTTAGTTGTGCTGTGCCTTGAGTGCGCGTCTGTTGTTGTTAGATGGTGTTTGAGAAAGGAGTGGTTGGTAGAACTGAGGTCTGGGAGTCAAGTACTTCCTAGGTAGACGGCCAATTCGCAAAACAGGCGAATAATTGAATAGCGTTCCTAATAGCCAAGATTCTCGGGATTAATAGAAAGTGATAACATTTCTGAACTTGGAGGATTAGGGGTTGTATCGAGTTGGATAGACGGTGACGTCATCGTTGATTATCAATCAGATAAGCTGATGTCACGTGGCTTGGCTTGCCCTTAGCGGCTTTTTCGACAAAATTCAGGAGATGAAGTCTTTAAAGGCATTGTTTTGCAGTGACTGTTGATCCTGTTGAGGTAGACTGTATAAAAAGTGCTTCACTATCCGGCCCAGCAATCATTGCATCGAAAATTGATATTTACGAGTATTTAACTCTCTGATTACTGCTTTCCTCGGCCCAGTGTCCTGTTCTTCCTTGACCAGGGACTGGGCCTTTGCCCTCGATCTCTGTGACCACCACATGGTCTACAACCCATGATGCAAATGTCGCCCTTGAGAATGGTGTACGGGATAACCACAATGCCCAATTATTCTTGTCGTGCTTGCTTTAACTGCGCATGGTGGTGTCAGTTGTTCTAACCCGCGCCCTTGAACAAAAAGAGGAGTCCACTTAGACACCCCCATAAAGCCTGAGCGGCGAATATATCTGAGCTCCAAATACCAAATGTCCCTCGATTCTGCTTCCTTGGTTAGTCGAGCAGCCGAATAACAACGGAATTGATAGTTAATCAATCTTCAAGGGGACACAGATACCTTACAGACCCTTGGACCGGGCTAATATCGAATCAAAAACAGCTTGGCACGGCATAGCTTCAGTTGAGAGGGGGGGGCCACATGAAGAGACGTCTATACATTCTACTGGTAACTACGAACTTCTATAACTCGATCCAACAATATATCCAACATTCTATATATATCGCCTATAGCTTTGCCCGCAGATTCGCCGCATCCCTCTTCGCCCACTCACGCATGATCTTGCGCAAAATCTTCCCGCTGGGGGACTTGGGAACCTCATCGACCAGTACCACACCTCCGGCCAGCCATTTATGTTTGGCAACGCGTGGTTTGATCCACTCTTGGATTGCGCTGGGCGTGAGAGCTGACTTCCCTTGCTTGGCTTCTTCCTTGAGGACGACGTATGCGCGCGGGAATTCTTCGTCATTTCTACGCACAAAACTGGGTTAACTAACAGTACGGCTTTTTGGCAGAATGATAAAGGAGGGAGTGCTTACAGTGTTATACCCACAACAGCAGCATCGGCAATGCCATCGTTTTCCAACAATGCGGCTTCAAGCTCTGCTGGCGCAACTTGAAGAGCGTTTACTTTGATGAGTTCCTGCTCATCTTGTCAGCTGACATGCACAGAAACAACTCAAGGCCCAACAACAAAATAGGGGGTGGGGAGTTGGTTGCACCTTTTTCCGATCAACGATCCAAAACCAATCACCCCGTGCTATGGCAATATCTCCCGACCTCAACCAGCCATCCGGCAACATGGTTTCGCGAGTAGCTTGTTCGTTCTTCCAATATCCCATGGTTACATTGGGGCCCCGTACATAGATCTCGCCAGGCTGGCCATCTGAGACTTCGTTCCCATCGTCGTCAAGGAGCTTGCATTCACAGTTTGGATCGAGGACACCAACGCTTCCGGTCCTATCGAGACGGTCAATTTTCCACCGCAAAAAATATGCGATACATAAACTGATGAAAACTCACTCATCCCACACCCCTCCGGGAACATGCATAGCTCCCGACGTCACCTCCGTCATCCCCCATCCCTGCTGTATCGGGATCCCAAACTTCCTCGAGACCTCATTCTGCAACTCACGCGACAACGGCGCCGCACCGCAACTAATGCTCTTCACACTGCTCAAATCATACTTTGCCGTCTCCGGCCTCTTGCCCAACATGACCATGATCGGCGGCACAAGATGCAACGAGGTGATTTTATGCTTCTGAACAATCCGCAAGAAATCCTCATACACGAATTTCTGCATGAGGTATACAGAAGCCTGCATCCGCGCCGCCATGATAATCGTATACATCTGCCCGTATACGTGGTATAGGGGCAGGAAGCCAACCCATCGCTGCTCGGGCTTAAACGGCACCAGCACGTCACGGATAAAGGGCGTTTGCAGTGCCGTTGCGATTAGGTTTCGGTGGCTCACGCATACACCCTTGGGCAGGCCGGTTGTGCCGGATGAGTATAGCACTGTTGCAACGGTCTTGCCGGCCTCGTCGCCCGTTAGTTCGGGCCATTGGTAATTTTCCGCCTGATGAGATGGGGCGAGAAGCTCGCTCCAATCCCTCACGCCATTCCGCGTTGGGTTGCGCCCTCGTGGGGAGAATTGGAAAAGGCGGTTGGTGGGGAGGCCGGCTTCCGTTGCTGCGCTGATCGCGGTGTCGATTAGGGAGGGGTCGACGAGGATTACTTTGGCTTCTGTGTCTTTGATTTGATATACCACCTCTGTGTTTTTGTTTGTTTTTTGACCAAATTGTCAGCCTTCCCACCCACATTTGTCAATAACGAAAAGATAAAATAACTTCCATCCCCCCATTAGGAATTCCTCTACTCCAGCTCCAGACAAACATTAACATACCAGAAACACTATACGCCGGATTAATCCCACTAAACACCCTCCCCGCCCCAACAATCCCCATATACGCCACAGGCACAAAGATCTGATTCGGCGAGAATATCAACACCACCTCACCCCTTTTAACCACCGGCGCCCCGCTGCCGCTGCTCGGATCCTCCCTCAGCTTCTCCAACCCCATTGCCAACCGCTTGGCCCATTGCAACGCCGTGCTGGCGGATAGGTTGACGGATGGGTCGGAGGAGTCGATCCAGATGGGCTTTGTGGAGGTGCATTGGGGCGAGCCTGGGGGGAAGATGAAGGAGAGCAGGTTGCTGGAGGGTATGGGGATTGGGGCGAAGGGGGAGGTTTTGGGCATGGTGGGTTTGTTGTTGTTTGAGCTGTTGGTGGGAGGTTAACTCCTGTCGGGAGGACGTTGGATGAGAAATCTATCTATCTGTGATAGCTACGGGTAAGTCTGGAGAATATATCGTGCTGCGGGCACCGAGCATGAATTGTCTTCAATTCTTCAATACCGTCCAAAATGAAATGGGGTAGTTGACTAGCTACTTACTCCGCTCTAACTTGGTCCACACAGTCAATTGCAAACGCCAACAATCTTAACCTCAACAACGTAGAGAACGGGAATGAAAAGGGGAGGGAAAAAAGGGAATAACAAGATCAAAAATCAAAATTTAGGCATGAAAACAACCAGAAATCAACCGTAGTAAGTTCCGAAACAATTAAATATAGGAGGAAAACCTGCTCTATAAATTCGGGGTCTCTCCGCGCTCTCCCCCGCACATTCTTCCCCGGATTGGCGCTAACTATCAGGTCGTCCGGGCCGAGCTGGGGCGGAATGCCGACTGCCGAAGCCATAGCCAGCGCCGGGCAAAATTTCAAGGGAAACAAACTGCGGATAGGCTGCTATCATTTTAATCATTACTTTCGTCATTCTCGTTTTGGTATATTAACGTACATACAATATGTAGCCGGGAACAAGGAAATGAGGCAAAATGAACCTGGATGGGTATTTGGAATGGATATAGAATATAGCTGGTGAGAAAGATGGGTGGATAGGTGAGGGAAAACTGGATAGAAAGGGAAGATGTTCGTGAACGTAATTCATAAGTCATTATAAGGAGACGGAAAAAAAGAAGAAGAAAAATATTTAGTAAATCACTTCCTGGCCATGAGATAACAGGACCAAAGAGAGGAAAAACAAACCCCCCATCCCACAACCGAAAAACTCACACACTCCTCCCACTCAAACTCCTCGCCCTCATCCTCTCCCTCTTCCCCTTCACCTCCCTATTAAACGACCTATTCTCCTCATGATGCTCCGCCGCCTCCTTCCACTCATCAACCGCACTCTTAACCCCCAACGCCGCAATCCCCACGCTCGCCACATCCTTCATATTATTCTTCATGCGCTGCCGGCGCGCCTCGTCGGGACTAATCTCCCCCTCGCGCAGCTGTACGTTGCGCTGTTTCCGCTTCTCCAGGCTCTTGACGACGGTGTGGCCGGCATGCACGGTCGCGATGGTGGCGAGGCTGGTGGCGACGATTTCGCGCTTGCGGAGCTTCTTACGAGTGCGCTTTTCTTCGTCGGTGCTGAGGTAGGAGGATGTGTCAGATTCAGCTCTTTGGGTGCGAGGGGGGTGGTGATAGGGTGAGACTTGGTGATGGGAAAGGGCGGAGGAAGATGTGGCATTGTAGGGAATAATAGCACCACCACCACCACCACCACCACTATCACCGCCTCTATACGGGGGAGAAGAACGGAGGCGACTCACATCTCGAGGGTAACTATCGCGTGAGCGGCTGCGACTGCGGCGACGTCGCGAGGAGCGGTAAGTATCTGAGTACTCATCATCCGAGTCATCGGAGTCGTATCGCCGCCGGCCGTGGCCGCCTCCTCGGCTACGGGTTGAAGATTTATCTTCCTCGCCCAGCCCCAGTGCCGCCAGACCCTTGTTCAGGTACTCGGAAACGCTTTGGCTCCGCTTCTTGCTTCCGCGATGATGGCGGGACGGGCGACTATCATCGCTGGAGTAATCAGAATGCGCAGTACGGCCGCGGGATTTGGATCGGTAGCGGTCATAGGCAGATTTTCCAGCAGCAGCCAGGAGACCTGTAGCGGCGACGTCTTTCACCCCGCGACTTTCCGACTGGGCGCGACCGCGGGAGCGGGAGTGGGAACGGGGGCCGTTGACGAGACGGTTGGTGGCGAGGCCGGCAATGGTGGATTCAATGAGATGTCGTTTGCTGTGCTTATCTGAATCGCCCGCGACGAGCTTGTTAACACCACCGGCACCGATGGCGGCGGTCAATATCCGCTTTCCCTTTTCTCCGCTCCACCCGCCAGGCTCCTTGCGGGCGCGTATAGCCTCCGCAGCGCCTGCGGTCAAGGCGGCTTTGAGTGTCTGAGCGATTTCCTTCTGTCTGTCATGGCTGCGAGAGCGGGAGCTGGAGTGGCCCCGTCGATGACGGCGGCTTCGAGAATCACGGTCGTAATCGCGACCATAACCGTAATCGCGGTCACGGGCATGGTGTTTGGATGAGTGTGATGCACCGCTTCCTAGGCCAAGGGCGGATAGAGCCTGTTCGCTAAGGGACTTGCGCCGTCTAGGTCTTGGAGAGGGGCTGCGAGACGTGGAAGAGCCGGAATAGGATCGTCGAGAGCGGCGATCACGATCACCTGTTTGTGGTCAGTTTCCTTCCAGATGACTTCAATGTGCTACCGGCAAGGTGGTATTGCATGATAAATTGATTGAGCTGTCAAACTTACGTCGGTTTCCATGATGGCGGGAACGGCGGTAATCCTCATCTCGGGCATAATAGTGATGTCCATGCCGATCGCGGCCGCCGAGAGAATGCGTCCGTCTCATTCCTGAGTCAAACGTTGTTCTTCTATCATATGAGGAGGGATTGTGGCCAGAACGGTAGCCGCCGGAATATGACCCGGGAGGAAAGGAACGCTGTATTTCTTCGACCTGGGAATCATCATTGTCGTCTCGAGGGACGAGTTCGTTGCGGTCGCCGTAACGGCTGCTAGGGGCATATGAGGCCCGAGTATTTGCATATGGATGGTCGTGGAAATCGGCGGTTTGGGCCCGTCGATGTTGGCTGTATGGGTGGTTTTCATAGTAGGACGATGCCATGGCGGATGGGATGTATCACTGTCCCCGCCCGATGCGAAGGGTATTATCAAGAGCTGGCAGCAAAAGGGAGAAAGATATTTAGAACGTAACCGGCCGATTCGAATATGGGGTATCTGGTAGAACAATGCAACAGAAGTAGAGGCCGAAATAAAAATCAAGACGCGGCTCAAGGGTTTTGGCCGTGTGGGGAACAGCCTGATAGATATAGGCTCGCCCTGTCTGGAATTCGCCAGTCGAACTGCGCAAGACTCAAGAGTGACGCAAGGCGCCCTGTCTTCTGCCCCGCGGCCTCTTGGCGAAGTGGGCGGTGGCGAGAACCGAGCGGTAAGGCTGGAGAAGACTGGGGAAGATGTGGAGGGCGCCGACCGGACGGAAAAGTTGGTTTAACTTGGTGATGGTGGTGAGGATGCGGTGTAGTAGGTGGGATGAAGGGTGAAAGGATGAAAGATATGTTGTCGAGGGAGATATTGACGGATATAAAAATGAAGTTACAGGAGACAAGAGTGGTTCGATATGCGGGGCGAGGGGCAATGAGGCTGACTCGAGATATGCGGCACTGCACAACCAGATGTAACTTATATCAGCGGATGGATATAAAGAAGTGAAAATCAAAGGATATAGATGTTGATACTTGAGCTGGATATCGCATATTTATACCGTAATTATTCTGAAGAAGTAACTAGATACTGGCCGAAAAGAAAAAAGAAAAATGGAGATTGGATTCATGCAATGACGTCACAGGCAAAACCTGATACTCGAGAAATAGTAGATTATTAGTATTCTTTTATCATTATATTGTAACAGATGTATGGATGTACATCTGATATACTTTTCTCTTTTCTCTTTTGAGTTCCAGATACACTTCAAAGTTCAACCTTGAGTTTGCGGTTCCTATCCCCGCAAACCTTTGCCGTCCCGTCCCGTCCGTTCCAGTCTTGCGGGATCCAAGGTTCACATCTAAGAATTAGCATATGGGTGGAGATGATAACTCTTATATTCGAGGAAAGAAAATTTCTAAATCCTGAATATGTGTGCCCGAGCATATATGTATCAAGGATAAATCCATATGGGAGATGGCCACCCCAAACCAACTCAATAATACAAAATAAAAAAAGAGGGCGATTGAATAGAAGAGTCAAACACAGTCAATTTCTCAATTCTAAACACAAAAATAGAAAAAAAAACCAAAAGAACGCCAGAATTGCTCCATTCCCAGTCTATCTTGCGCGGTGCGCTTTGTACATGTACATACTCCCAAAGCCCATACCTATGCGTACATATTGTATGAGGTTCAAATCGACAAAAGCCCTAACCCTAACTAGACAACGAAGAAAAGCAACAAGCAACCACAAATTGCCAACACCACTTCTTTCCAATGGCAAAACTCGCTCTTCTGTCACATAATCCAGGTAAAAAAGAAACACTAAACGAAAAAGAAAATGTCCCAAAATGCCCCCTCCCCCTCTTGGAGGGGGGGATCCACCGGTATATGCATCCCCACACCCCAAAACTAGGACCCAAAAGCCCAACCGGGTATATATATGTGTATACGTGTAGAATCGTCACCGTAAAAGGCATACCCGGAAAGGTGGCGTTAAAAAGGTAACAAGGAAAAGGAAAGCTGGAGAAGAAAACGTAGAAGGAAGAAAAGAGTACAAGTTAACGAGAATATGAGTTGGGGAAATATCCAGCCAGGGATATGTGAGGTGTGTTGAACTGCCGATAGCTCAATCTCATGATCATCGGCACTCAAGAGTTGAGTAGAAATGGCATCGGACAAAAGGGTATGTAGTATGGTAATATAATGGATAATGGAGGAGCCAAGGGAAAGGAAATGAGAGGTTTCATAAAGTGTAAGAATGGGTAGGGTGGTGAGGCATCAGGGTAGAAAGACCCGGTGAAGGAATCCGCCAGCCCCGAAAAGAAAGGTGAAAAAAAAAAAAAACGAAAAACGTGGCCGAGGCGCCAAACCTGAGACGAAACAACAGCCGGAAGGGACTGAAAAGGACCTGGCCAGGACCGGGGAGGTCCATCAACATGAAACGCGAGGCATTCCGTACATCCGGAGATGCTGGGGCGAGAATCCGACGAAAAGGGACCGAGAATCGGAAGGGAAAGTCCCACAAGACACGCCCTATACGAGAGCTCCGTATACCATAATCCGAAGCAGGCTTGATATGGGGAGGATATTCTCCTTGAAGAATGCCTCGTCTGTGGTCTGCGCTGCCCAAGGTAGAGAGCTCCGGGATCCGATTGTATGCGTGAATGACGGCGCATGACGCAACTATGTCCCAAGGTATATGATTTCTCGGCTCTGTTCTCGCATCTCCATCGTACTCCGGATTGGGTTTTCGGGTTTTCAACTTTGGATGCGTGGTTGGTTTTTCTTTTTTTCGGCCCCCTTTCGCGTATCGATTCCGGTTTTCCTGGGCGACTTCAAGAGAGGCAGAGTAAGGGAAATGGAGCGCGATGAAATGTGAAGGAAATAAGAAAACAATGATAGAAAGATAAAAATAGACAGTGTGTGCAACCCAAAAAAGATACAAAAAAGAGGGAACATAACACCCCCCGTTGACTGTTCGCCTTCGTTCGCTCCAAGTTTCCGGTTCTCCTGTCCTATGCGGCATAAACCTTTCTATTGGGATATCAAACATCGTAATGAAAACATAAGGGAATAAACATAGGAAAAAAGAGATGCATATGCTGTGATGGGCGTTTGAAAATGCATTTTCCTTCTTCGTCCACATTTCATTTTTATCGTCGGTAGTGGTCGAAGTTTGACTTCGCGGCGGCAATCGCAAGGGCATCCAGGCCACCAGTAATGCTACCATGCCGCGACGTTATCGTTGCCTTTTTCATGGGCTCTGAGGCCACTTCGTTCAGCGAAGAATAGGACCTCCCACCGTGGCTGCGGCTCGTCGACCGGCTCGAGGTTTCGTCTGACCTGTCGTCCGTTGGGGAAATTGGGGACTCGATGCCAAGATAGTCGTCCCTGTCGTATTGCTTTCGTCGAGACCATTCCACTGGCGTGGGCTCGTCGTCTCCCCTTTTCGATGAGACTTCACTGGATATTGACAGACGGTGCGTACGTCGGTGCTGCTTCATATTGTCCTTTCGGGTAAATGCCTTATTGCATACGGGGCAGTGAACTCCTTTCTCCCCTGTGTGCTTTTTGCCATGTCGTGCAGCATGGCCGGATGTTGTGAACGTTGCAGAACATGAATGGGAGGCTGCATATGGACAGGGATATTTGTTCTTTTTGTTGACTTTGGTTGTTCTGATATCGCTGGATGTCTGTGGAGATGGAGACTCTCCAGGAATTTCGTTGTGCGTGATCTTCTCAATTGATAGCTTCTCAATCGGATGCGAGTAATGCGATCCACGGCGGCTCATTGAGCCGTATGGCAGATGGCTAGGAGGAATAGGCCCGTATGGGTATATGGAATGCTCGGGGGACTGGCTCATTCCATTGCTATGAGGCATTCCTGGTTCTATGTGATAAACTGGGGGAGATCCTGACGAAATGATCGCTTGGTCGCCCCGCACAGGGTGATGATATCCACCCTGTGAAGGCCATTGTCGAAGGTGCTGGTGTGTGTATGTTACCGATTGCGGCCGGCATTTTGTAGCTTTCGTCGGTCGAACCGCGAATGAAGGGTTGTCGTCGTTGTTCAAAATAGATACCATGTTGGATTTGCGTGAATCCATAGCGGAGGTCGCTTGTTCCTCTGTGCAGAGTCCCTTATATATCAACAGAATATACTTTTTGCCCGTCAATCAAGCATATGTGGAAGATCTGGATGGGCGTATTAGAAGAGAGTGCAGGACGAAGATCCGACAGAGAGATGCCGGTAACGATGGAACGCACGCACCGCTTATTTGAATTCGGATATGCCTTCGCTCTGTGTAACTTGGCCCGTGGGGAAGTGACGTACAGAGGTTCGTTATCCGCGCACCAGGCTGTAAGTTTGGATTCGAGGCTTGAACCTTGGCTGTGCACAATCCTACTCGGTTCCGAGAATTGACGAAGTTTCCGACACGAGGATATTACAGCGAAGGGGGGGTTAATTTGAGTGTCCCGAAATGTGGGAAGATTAGGGATCGGGAACTTGGTGCGATGGCGTCGTTTCCCGAACAGCAGCGCCCTCGACAAGCCGGAACGAGAATGATCAAGGGTCGAGACTGTTTAAGGGAGGGGAGTAAGGTCTCGAGGGAACACAGTTCTGGGACAGAGATTGGAAACCAGTCCAAAGGCAGATGCAACACAAATGACAGAAGGGGTTCGTGCACACGCGGGTATCAACGTCAATCATTGAAGGAGGGCTTGATATAGATCAATAGGAGCCATAGCAGGGCAAAAACGATCGGTCATAAAAAAATAAAGATGGGTTGGGAGAGGTAGGACTATGTAGGCGCGTGCAGGCGGAAGTACTCAATGACCAACCAAAAAAAAGATAATAATTGAATTAATTATTATTTTTTCTTTCTAGAAAAGAAAAGGTCCAGACAGGAATGCGGGCACAAAGAGGGAAGGCAAAAGCTCAAATAGGACCAAGAAATTAACTACCGGAGACGTGGAGTCCGGCGCTGTAGGGGAGCTGGCCGTCAACGATACCAGGTATTTAGTGTGTTTTGGAGGGATATGAACGACGAGCCAAAGGATGAAACAAGCAGGTGGAAGAGAAGCCCTGCACAAGGCGTCTTCATAGCCGGACCCATGGCGAGGAACCGGGTAGATAGCGCGAGGAGTGGAGCGAATAGCAGGCTAGAAACGAAAGAATCTTCATAAGCCTTCTATGGAGACGGGGGAGTCGGCAGCCTTCAGCCTATACTCAACCAAGAGCCGGAGCATCGCGACGGACGGGGCTGATCATGGACAGGGACCGTTGCATGTGACCTTTGTACATTTTACGCCTACTATTGACCGGGAAAATGATGGAGACTGCGAACCAAAAAAGTAAAGTATCAAAGGAAGGGTACAATCCGCGCCAAGGGATTTCAGCCTCTAGCATCGTGGCTGGTCGTCGTCATCGGTTAGAGTGATACTCTGACATTTTCATCATGCCAGGGTCCTGCTCTGGAAACGATAATGTGAATCGGCTGCCAGCGAATAAGGGTGTCAGAACTGTCCTCATTGGCCGAGTCCCCTAGCTAATTGCAAAATACCCATGTCGTGCCCATTGACTCAAGGGCTCGGAAACTAAAAGAAAGGAGGGCGCTTCAGGTAGGGCCGTGGTCCGTATGGTGGGTGTGAATTCAAGGTTCATGACATCGGGCCAATCTCTCGCGGGTTTCCAGTCGCATCCAGGCCAGGCATGGCATCAACGCGGCCGGCTATATTTGTTTGGGAGACTGTCAGTCAGTGTCAGACAGCGAGAGCCGCCTGCATTGTAATCAATGCCCAGAGGGGAATTTCCGGTAACAACTAGCAAGTGGAGAGGTGTGCCAGGAATATGGTTTCGGATTTCGAGCCACTGAGCCAGGCTTGTGCTTCGGAGGCTTCTGCTCGTCAGTAGCGAGCTGGTTGGTTGGCTGAACAGCCTGGCTGTGGCTATTTACCACTAAAAGATACGTTATTATCAGGGCCGGGGTAAGGCAAATCCTGGGCGGTTTTGTCGGCCGTGGTCCCTGACTACTCGCTTCCTAATTGCCTAGATGCATATCCCCGAGTATTTTCATTCTGCCCTGAATTCACTACACGAGCTGTCTGCATGGAGGAGTTAGTCATCTCTGGATATGTGCATAGTAGCCTACTCACAGCTTGCTAGGAATCTCTTACCACAACTTTTCTTTTGTTGTCCGCGTCCCGGCCAGACATTGTTTTTCCATGGAGATACGCCACCTGCCCCCACATGGCACACCCTTCATCCCAATGAACTTTGGGGCTTTTATTAGCTGTCCCACAAGCGTTAGGCTCTGGTCCCCTCCTGGGCGATCCCGAGGGCCCTGGACAAATCCTTCAACAACTACAAGGGTCCAGCCGGACGGAGGATGACCGCCAAATAATGTGATTGCTTGGGGTCGGCATCGGCAATTCCAAGCCCTGGAGGGCGTGGGTATGAGGGATCTCATGCATGCGGCTTGCGCTATGACGGTGACACGAGATATTTTGAGATCGGAAGATGCAAACATGGGAGAATTGAAAACAGATCCAAATCTTTGCCATATTGGCATTCTCCATAGCTCTGGGGTTTCGGAGATAATAATTTAAAGGCGTCACGAGAGAAACACGCGTTGGCTGAACCATTTTCGAGCAGTAAAGTCCCCTTGCTACGGCGATGAAGCTTTCCGTATGACAATCACATTCTCGTCTCGTCTCGTCTCTTCCTTAGCCCTCGTAGCACCGCTCGCCTTTTCCTATGTAGGAGAAGCGCCTTTGAAGTTCGAATCTTGTCCTGGGCGAGAATGCGTATCGGTGTAGTTATCGTAAACTCTCTTCATCCCCACTCGAGGTGTGGTGGTTAGTTTTCGTGGGCTCGAAAATAAAGAAACCCAGCCATGCGCGTTTCATGTTTTTGCCATGTATCAAATTGAAATCGTGCTTGATGGGCAGGGCCTGCTGCACAATGCTGCGCTCATCACAGGGACTTGGCTTTCTTGTCTTGTCCCGATGCCGCGCTCTTGGATAGATACATTGATGTTAATCAACTCAGGGTCACACGTGAGAGCGATGCAGGACAAAGAGATCCAGCGCGTATTGTGGCGTCAGCGGGCGAATCCTTGGATAGTTATTTAGTTACGATTTTTGGATGTTCGACCTGTTGCGCCAGGCGGATGTTTGCTGCTCTGCTGCTTCGGCCATGCAAAAATGCTCGAGCAATCACATACAATTCCATGGGCCCTTTGTTCAAGGAAACCCTGAAACCGTGATCGTGTGATGCGTCTCAAAACAAACCGTTCCGACTTCCATTATCCCCAATTGACGCCCAGCTCTGCCACGATCGACGTGGAGAATAGCCGACCTGCGCAAGCAAACAGCGCGATTGTTCGGTTCCGCTGCCACGCGTTTTTCGGAGGTGATAGAGGCGATATTTTCAGCCTCGGGTCTCGGACGGGCGTCGTCTTGTGATTCGTTCCCGGAATCCATGCAAGTCCCTTGTTTTTTTTTGTTGTTTGAGATCCTGCAGGTTGCGATTGATAGGGGTGGAAAATGGGCGTGCGTCCACGAGGCATCCAAGAACGAAAACTCCCGCCAGCCACCATTGTCCGGGAGGCTGGTGGCGTATGGGGAATAATCCCGCTGGATGATAATGGTCCGGGCTGTTATTGTCTGTCGTCACCTCGGCGGTCAACACTAGATGACTTTGTTCAAACCTGCCATACTATGGGTTTGCCCGCCCTTGGTTTCGCCCTGTCCTCAGATATAGCACCTCGCCTCAGCGCTTGACCTCCCTTTGGAGTTTCTACAATAAAATCACGGAAGTTAGTCCGTCCATACGATTAGGCCCCTGCTGGGGGTACTATTTGTGATTCAACCTCTCTAGCCAGGTTTACTTTGCCTCGGATTTTAAACGCGGGATAGATGTGGCTAAGCCCCCAATTCGAATATCAACCACACCCCTCCCAGCTATGGCTGCTGGCGGGGATCTTGTGATGTCGCCAAAATCGAATTATCCCTCCCAAACTCTTTTGTCTCCTGAGATACGTTCCGAAACTGGCATGATCATCGGGATCTAGTGGCGAATGAAAGCCTTGCTCGTCCCGCAAACGAGGCTACGATAGACTTTTTCCTCGGCGGAGATTGATGAATATTATCTGATAATGCTGCGGGAGCAGAGGATCGCACGATCCCTCGGACCATGGTCAATTTGTCACCCTTCAAAGCCTCTAACCGATGTTTCGTTTCTTGCTGCTAACAAAATTTCACGAGGGCGGAATGGAACCCTGGAACCGTGTAGAAAATACCCGCAGATCTCCCTACAACACGGGCGCACGTGGGGGAATGTCTCTCGGGGTTCAATGCAAATTATCTGCCCTCTTTCATGAAACAATGGGGTTTACAGCACAGAGAAAAAGAAAAACCATCTGCAGACGAGCCAATCCGATCTCATATTTGACTCGAAGCACAGGCTCTCCTTGCGGACAATTTAACCCCGAGGACACGGGTAGCGACAGGGTCTCTGAGGCTGTGGTTGCATGAGCAAAGTCAAGGAAAAAAAACAAAGTACATGTACAAGGAAAAGGAAAGAAACTTCCCGACCCTAACGATTAATCCCGTCAATTCGAACTCAAAATCAACCCAGCAATCGCCGCCTTTCCTCAAATTGGGCATTGGACTAAAAGTTTAGTGACCCTTGACTACGATGAGACCCGACGCGACCTGTTTTCGGCGGGGAACGTGAACCCTGCATTTGGTTTGCTTGGGCACGGAGCTCCACTGCCTGGTCCAGTCGGGATTCTTCGCAGCCTCATCTTGTTGAAAGCTGATGTCAGTTTTGCATCGAAGGCCCCCCTTTCCCATCTGTCGTCAAGGCTCGGTTAGGTTAGGGAACTCTCGTATTCGGCTGGTATTATTATTAGGATCCCAAATCCATTGACAAAGTATCAATAATCCATACTGCACCCCAACAGAAAGATACTGGAGATCGGGTATCAAAACCTCGCCCCTATCAGGTCCATATCTCTCCAGACCACAGCCAAGAAAAGACGAACCTTCAACTGAAAATGAAGGAAAACTCTAAAATATTCGCAAGGCTGACTCTACCCTTAGTATGCAATCACGTCAGACTAACTTATTAGCTCACTCCAAAGAACTCAGCTGCCGTTCAACAGCCGTTGCGTTAGTAGGAGTTCCAATGGAACCTATTTTTAGCTTCCAGCGGACAACACCCGAGGGAACTTTCAGGTGATCCCGATTCATCAAACTATTTCTTATTTATACTTCAAAATATTACCACTGGTGTCGACGTCTTTCTCTCCGACGTCTCAGAAGCTTTACTAGCTTGACTAGCCGTCGCAAAAAGGGGACGAGGCGAGGGCATCTGGAAAACCCGCTCAAAATCCATCGAATTGGATCAAAGATCCACCATAACATGTAGCTAATCAACTAATAAAAAGCCAGGCCTTCCTACCCGAGGAAGTGTTTTTACCTTCTTAAACCCTGACCTCCAAACTAACATTAAGTTACTGTTCGTGTACCGGAAACTTCTGACAGTAGTGAGCCTCCCATGTCTTTTGAGATAAAGAACGGCTGCCACATGTTTTTTAATATATTTACTTTCGAGCCCCATGGAGAATGCTTGCCACTTCGCGATGCCTATAAGTTAGTAAGACATCCTGCAATGGCGAAGAAATTCGCGCTGTCCCTTACGTACACCTCCGTGTGCACATGCACCCTGACCTTTTTATCCATATTGGCTTTCTCACTTCAATGTTGGAGGACGAAGAGCTTGATGGATTGAATCTAGCTACGTGCGACCCAAGTAGTGGAAGGAATCCGGGCATGTGACCCCAGGGGCCTGACACCCCCACTCACTATGAGGAATGAACAATTATTTAC
>JANTQI010000105.1:0-70302 GCA_032988985.1 Emmonsiellopsis sp. PD_5
ATCATGCATTCTGCAGACTCCTCTGAAATCTGATATTTGACTCCCACAGTGCTGGTGAAAGGTCCACATGAGATGCCAGTTTTGTACAATCTGTTATACTATTCCACTATACTGAATGCCATGTCAGTGAAAGGTGCAAGAGCCCTAATGGTCCACATCAACTCACCAACTTCTTATGAGATTTACCTTCAAATTCTCTGACTCCAAACAATCCTACAAATCCACTGCTATGGATATGAATCCATCACTTGATAATTACTCTCTGCAAGAGATTGAAGCAGCTGAGCTTCACAAGCAAATTTGAATGCTTGCCAAGCAGGTCCAGAGCCTTACAAATTAGGCTTGGACCCCTGCACCATTGCCCATTCTGACAGCTCCATCAGGAGACCTGCACAAACACCTGAAAGAAAAACTCAACTCTATCTTTACTTTTAATGAAGAGAACTTCTCTGACTACCCAGGATGGCACCTTAAGGTCACATCCAAAATATGCACAGACAGTGCAGCCATCAGGACCTCAGAAGACCAGGCATGGTATATTTACAACAAGTTCATTAGAACTGCTGTTACCTGATTCCATCTGTGGATGAAGGCCAACAAAGATAACATGCTATCACCTGAAATTATTCTTCATTAGTTAGACATCCTTTTTATTGACCCCTTGTATGCCCAGAAAGCCCTGAACTGGCTCCAAAGTGTCTGCCAGTGCAATACACCAATTACTGCCTTCATCTTGCAATTCAACCAGAAGATCTTAGAGGTGAACAGCCAGTTCTGGGATGATATGATCAAGAAGGGACTCCTTAAGAAGGTAATCAATGTCAAACTCCTTCAACAGACCATCACCCTCTCTGAACCACTGTTATACCATAAGTATACCACCAAGTTGCATGAGATCAAGAATAATATGACCCAGGTTGAAGCTATTCAGAGCCAATTCTGCTGCAATCCTATGACTCCTAGCTTCTCCACACTGCCTGCTGCTCTGCCTGCTGATCCCAATGCTATGGAATGGGAGTACATCACTCATGCAAATGCAACCTGTGTTCTGAACATGACTGCTGCTGCTGTCAATGACTGTTGTGCCTGAAATGTCTGTATCAATTGTGATAAACCTGGCCATCAGGCTGTAAACTGTTTGAATCTTTATATTCCACTGAAGCCCACTCCAAGATGCACTCCTGTGTGAGCCACTCCCATGCAGATAAAGACCAAAGAGGAGGAAGACTTTGAAGACACCCAATCAGACTTGGGAAAAGACTAGCTTCTACCTGAAATCACAAGCAGAAGCATCTGGAGTTAGATAGAAAAACCTTTGAGATGAAAATGACTGTTCCTGTAATCCTTGTGCCTACTGTAGTAAATCATTCCTTTAATATGAATGCTATGATAGACAGTGGTTACTGTTACTACATAATGATTCATTCTTACATGATTAGCTGTCATAAGCTCCTGCATATTCCAATCCCTTTCTGAAGACTTAAAGGTGTCAATGGAGACACTGGCAACTTCATTTAAAACATGATGAAGCTTGATATTAATGTTGGGGGACATCTTAAAGAAAATGCCTATGCATATGAGATTGAGAACCTCTCTTGTAACCTCATGCTTGGCCTCTCATGGTTATCCAACAATCAAGCCCTGGTTGATGTCTGCAACTGATGCATGGTATTCCCAGGAGACTTCTGCATCTCTGAAGACAATGTCTATAAAACTGCCTCTGACCTTCATCAGATCTCTGCAAATGCTTATGACCTCCTTTGCTGCTGTAACCAAAGGACTAAAGATTGATTGCCCATTGAGATTTTCACTGCCAGCATGGCTGACATAGAAAAGGCCCTGTCCCAACTCTCTAGCAAGCTAAAGACTGACCCTGCAACTGTCCTCCCTTTGCACTACCATGAATTCCTTAATGTTTTTAACCATAAAGCTGCTGATAAGCTTCCACCTCACCATGGTGCACACAATTACCATATCAAGCTTAAGAAAGTAAATGGCAAGGACTTGCAGCCCCCATGGGGATCATTGTACAATATATTCTGTAATGAGCTTCTGGTGCTTTACAAGACTCTTAATGACCTCCTGGATAAGGGTTTCATCTGAGTCAGCAATTTGCCTACTGGCACCTCTGTGCTGTTTGCTAAGAAGCTGGATGGCAGCCTTCAATTTTACATTGACTACCATGGTCTCAACCACCTGACTTATAAAGACTGTTACTCACTACCACTGATCAATGAGACTATTAAATGAATCAGATGAGCTAAGTGGTTCATGAAGCTTGATATCATCTTTGCTTTCTATAAGATTCACATCACAGAGGGAGATGAGTGGCTGACTGCTTTCCAAACCTGATACAGCCTGTTTAAGTGGACAGTCACCCCCTTTGGCCTCATGAACACTCTGAGCACCTGGCAATAATATATTAACTAGGCACTGTATGACTACCTCCATGAATTCACCTCCATGTACCTTAATGACATCCTTATATTTACTGATGGATCCCTGAAGCAGCACTGCAAACAAGTCTGGAAAGTGCTCATCTGACTCTGTAAACATGGCCTCCCAGTTGACATTAATAAATGTGCATTCAAAGTCAAAGAGACAACCTACCTTGGCTTCATTATAGAGGCAGGGAAGGGAGTCCATATGGACCCCAAGAAGGTCACTGCCATCATAGAATGGGAGGCCCCTACAACAGTGAAAGATGTACAAGGCTTTCTAGGCTTTGCAAACTTCTACCACCATTTCATCCACAATTTTTCTGACATTGTCTGACCTCTCACAGACCTCACATGAAAGGACCAGCCATTCCAGTGGACTAAGGAGGCTGAGACCACCTTTAAATGCCTCAAGAAGATGTTCATATCTACTTCAATGCTAATCTTGTTTAACCCTGACTGCCTGACTGTAGTTGAAACAGACTCATCTGGCTATGTCACTGGTGGCACCCTCATGCAATGGGATGACAAAGGCATCCTGCACCTGTGTGCATTTATGTCCAAGAAACTCAGCCCTGCCAAAGTGAACTACAAGATTTATGACAAAGAACTACTTGCCATCATCTGATCCCTGGAGGAATGGGACTCTGAGCTCTGTAGTGTGAAAGAATTCAAAATTATCACAGATCATAAGAACCTCCAGTACTTCACAACCACCCAAAAACTCTCAGAATGTTAAATGTATTAGGCCAAGTTCCTGAGCTGCTTCCATTTTATAATCCACTACCACCCAGGCACTGAAAACTTAATGGCTGACACCCTATCCCATTGTGAGCAAGATATGCTGTCAGAAGACTCCAACACCCATTAGGCAAATCATGAACAATGACTCCTTAACCCACAGATTCTTAAGGGATCCAAAGCAACTGCTCATGGCACAATATGCACCTCATCTGTGGCCCTTGCAAACCCTAAAAGAGACCCATCTGAGCCTTACCAGCTATCACTTCAGGAACTGTGGAACATGTCTGCAAACTCCAACAGCCACCTTTACATAATAACTGACATCATGCAGAAGAATGCCACCCATTTCCCTCCAGAGCTGCAAGCCTGCATTGACATCACCAAGTGCTCTCTTGATGCTGGAGTGCAGCTCTGCTTCAGGGGAAGGCAGTGGGTTCCTGATTCTGAACCACTCTGTATGAGAATCATCCAGGAAACTTATGATTCTCTGATGACCAGCCACTTAGGCTATAAAGTACTCTACTGAATTATATCCTGAGATTTCTATTGGCTGAACATGTCACAGGACATCTGACAGTTTGCACAGAACTGTAACCTCTGCTGATCAGTAGTAGCATGGTACAATTGCTACCAGGGCCTCCTTAAGTCTCTTCTGATCCCTAAACATGTTTAGTGCAATGTCTCTATTAACTTTACAGTAAGCCTGTCTGAAAGTAATGAATGTAAGAATATCCTTATCATTGTTGACCATCTGAGCAAAGGTGTCATCCTGGAACCCTGTAATAGTATAAATGCACTAACTGTAGCTAATGCCTTCCTCTGAAGCCTATTTTACTGCCTGCATGATCTACCCTGTATAATTGTCTCTGACCATGGAACCCAGTTCATTGGAGCTGTTTGGTTCTAAATATACTAACTTCTTAAGATCATCTGATGCCTCTTAACTGCCTACCACCCTGAGACTGATGGTAGCACTGAGTGTATGATCCAGACAACTAAAGACTACCTCTGAAAGTTCTGTTTGCACACCCAGGATGACTGGAATGAACTATTACCACATGCTGAGATTGCCATTAATGACTGTGACACAATTAGCACTGGAGTCAGCCTGTTCTTTCTATTGCACAGTTATAATCTTAAAGTCCTTGACCTCACTGAGTCACCTGAGCCTTCTTTGTCACCCTGCAGCCTGATCCAGATAGCTGATATCATTATCACAAAGCTCAAACAAGCCTGCAAGTGGGCTGAATTGTTAATGGCCAGCACCCAGCAGGACCAGCAGGATCACACAAACACCCACTGACAGCCTGCCAAATGGTATGAAGTCAGAGATAAAGTTTAACTAGACCTCTGCAACATCATCATGGACTGCCCCTCTCACACACTTGATTACCACTATATGAAGTACACTGTAATCAAAGTTCTGGGTAGTTATAACTACTGCCTTAATACACCACCTGGAATCCATAATGTGTTTCACATGAACCTGCTCTATAAGGCCTCTAATGACCTGCTTCTCTTACAGGTAGTTTCTGACTGACAATCATCTGGCATCATTGGTGAAGATAATGAGGTGGAATATGAAATTGAGACCATCCTCAACTGCCACCTGCACAGCTGTGGATTCCAGTACCTCATGAAATGGCTTGGGTATAACACCCTAACATGGGAACCTGCCTCTGCCCTGTGTAATACCATCATACTTGCCTGATATGAAGAACTTCATCTGCCCAAAGAGGCCCTGCCCTGGAAGTGCCTCTGATTCTCTGAACCTGAGCTCCTGCCCGCCTGCCCTCCTATGCATAGGGGGGGATAATGTGAAGGGCTCCACCCTTATACCCCTATTTTATAGCTCATTGGACCTTGCAGCTCCAATCACATGATCAGCCTGAATGTTCTCTAATTTCCCAGCCCTGGAAATTGCCTGGCCAATCAGAGGCCTCCATGCTAATGTTAATCCACTCTGACCTTGTGTAATTCCTTTCTCTTATATCACACAATCTCATGATCTTGTGCTCTTCTCTCTTTCCTTTTCTCAGCAAATTCAATCTTGTTATATAGCATAGCTAGCATTCAATATATTAAGTTAGCCCATTACAGCATGGAGAGTAAAATATCAACAACTGTCCCAATTTTAGATTAAAAGGAGTTATTCAATTTGGATTTGAACAGGGACTCATATAAAATTATATATAAAAAATAATTGAAGCAATTCTAGTGCTTAAAAAGAGCACAAACTGGGACATAACCTGTTGGAGGATGAAGAGCTTGATGGATTGAATCTAGCTATGTGCAACCCAAGTAGTGGAAGGAATCCAGGCATGTAACCCCAGGGGCCTGACATATACATATACATACCATGATGAACTGCTGATATGAGTGAGGTATGGGCTATGTTGGTTCTGTGAGAAGGGGGGGTAAATGCTTAGTTGGTTGGTTATGGCTATGCTTCTGTCAGATATTGGGTTGGGTAGAATGGATGGATGGATGGATGGATAGGGGGGGTTTAACTGGGATTTAGTTTATTATTGGGTAGGTTCTCCTGTCTCTTTGAAAGGGGTGGGTGGGTGGATGGGGTTATTCTATTTTATCATGCTATTATATAATATGGTATGGCAGGACTTGCCCTTCCCACATTGGATTAATATTGGTTGACCTTAGCTAGTACTCCTTCTATCCTCTCCTAACATCAATAATATACATGTAAAATACAAATTATCTATTCTGCTAGCTAGTTAGTTAGTTCATTGGTTTGTTGGTTAGATACTGTCCACCATCTATGTATATGCTCCATTACTCCGTTTATATTTATATTGCTATTCCTATATTTAAACCTTCCCCTCCCATCCTCTCTCCTTTACCTGACTACCTGCCTCCCTACTCACTTACTCCCTACATACGTACATATGCAAGCTACCCACCCTCCCTCCCTACAAGGACCGTAATCATGTATGCCCCTACGGACGAATAATCCCTCCGACGCGGAGTAAAAACGGCGAAAATTCCAAATTCCAAATGGTATATAGGATCGCAGATTCGTTTACGGAGTTTTTTTTGATTGGGTTTGGGCTGGACTGGCTTTGGTGCTGTCCTGGGTTAGTTACTGCTTGTATTACTACCAACCCGGTGCCAGTGGCGGTGGCGGTGACGTTATGGGTGGCCCGGAGTCAGCATTTATCTCCGGAAGACGTGGGTGTCTGTCTTGTTATGCGGGGCGGACACGAGGGGTAGGTAGGGGGGTTAGGGAGGGGGACGGGAAGACGCGGATGGAGGATGGAGGATGTGAGGATGGTGGGGGCCGTGGTTAGTTAGATACGTACATATATAGTTTCTTTCTGGAGATAGGTAGGTATATAGGTAATCAGTGAGGCTGTCTGTGGGAGGTATAGATGGTATCATATTTTATAGACGTATGTATATATCTCGGTTGGCGATGGGTTTGCGAGACGGGTAGTTACATGTGTAGATGGGTTGGCAAGGAAGGGTAGGACATTGATGGTCGGGTGCCTCGGATGAAGACTGGAATATAGAAACTAGCTATCATGAAATGGCATGGTAGGTAAATAGGTAAATAGTTAAGTAGATGGTGGATATAGCAAGGATGCTGTCTGTCTGTCTGTCTGTCTGTGTCGTACACCTCTCCCTACCTACACCCAGGGACGAACTATACGATCATCAAACTCCCGAGTAGCAAGTGTATATTCAATTTCTATCCTCTATTTGAAACGAGGACTTGTTAGCTCCAGCAGCAAAATGACGATGTCGTGATGTTTTCCGATCAAGGATCAAGAGGCTCAAGGGATCTGCGCCTCCACCGTCGAGTCGTCGACCGTCTGGAAGCTCGAACACCCCGGACTGGTACTCAAAATCGGTAGCCGGCTCTCGTTATTGGTTCTTGGGGGGATGGGGTGGGCGTTATGTCTTCGTATTCGTTATTCAGCAACAAACAAACCCTCGTTACCTACCTTATTAACTGGGGCGGCCTGCAGATGATACGCGAGGCTACGATGTTAGTGGATATCAGAATCCCCTGGTTCCAGGGGGTGTATATGTATGTGATTATGGATTTGCCTGATTCACGTGCCGTTTTTTACCTTTTGCTTCCTTTTATATATAACTGTAGAGCTTCAAAACGGGCGTCCTGATTCTTTTTTTAGTTCTTATACGGATTCTCATCCTTGGACTCCATACGAGTCCCCCAGGGGGAGGTGAGGGGAGAGGGGGGGGGTATTCAGCATCTGTCCCAGTCCCCCCGAGCTCCGATTCGCTGCATACGCGGCTCCTCTTCATGATGAGCCTCTTCTATTCATCAGATGCCTGGATCAAACAGTGCCCCCTCGCACGTTTCGAGTTTGCTCTGCTTGTGGGGATGCAGCCAAGGCCTGTCGTGTTCCTCTATCATGAGAGGATATACGAGTTGTTTGCTCGAGATTTGAAAGCGAGTTTGCTTTGCGAGGACGGTCATGATGACTGTGGGACGGGGCTGTACGGAGTCTCGGGAAGGGGCAATATGTTGGGACCGTATGGGAGAGAAAAATTGGGGTATAAAAGGATCAGATTGATCCTGCTTCAACTGGAGTTTTCTTCTTCTTCATCAGCATTCACCAAAACATTTTCAATCACAGGGATCGGAAATAGCTTTTTTCTCCTTTCCTTTCTCTCCTTTCCTTTCCCCTTTTCATTTCTTTAAAAGAATCTCCTTTCTCCTTGTGCATTGCACACCCACCCACCATGCCCCCGGAAACCATCTCCAGTCCGCCCCTGAAAAGGGGCATCCTCACCAACAGGAAGATACTCATGCTAATCCGCCTGGCCGTCTTCGCCCTAATCGTCTGCTACCACCATGCCGTCGTCCAACCCGTCGACGCCATCAAATTCGTCAGCCGCAAAGAATGGGGCGCCAAACCACCCAAATCCTCCACCCCCGCCGTCGGGAACCCCAAAGGCGTAAAGATCCATTACACCGGCGGACCCATGAGCAAAGGCGGCCACGCCAACTGCGCGGGCAAGATGCGCCAGATCCAGATCGAGCACCAAAACAACCCCACTGAGGGCTGGGGCGACATCGCGTATAACCTGGGCGTCTGCCAGCACGGATACGTCTTCGAGGGCCGCGGGTGGAAGCACCGTTCCGGCGCAAATGGCAGCAAGCAGTTGAATATCAATCACCAGGCTGTCGTCGCGCTCGTGGGGAGCTCGGGGGACACGGAGCCTTCTAGCGCCATGGTCCAGGGCATCAAGGATGCTGTCACCTACCTACGCAAGCACGGCGCGGGCAATGAAGTACTCGGTCACAAGGACGGCTGGGCAACCCAGTGCCCTGGCGGTCCGCTCTATCAGCTCTTGAAAGCGGGCAAGCTCACTCCCGGCGGCGGCGGCGGTGGTGGTGGAGGAGGTGGTGGAGGAGGTGGAGGCAAGCCAGGGTCCGGAGGCAAGGGGAAATATGTCGGATTCCCTGGCGCTTCGTGGTTTAGAAGCAGGCCGAAAAGCAGCATTGTGACGGCCATGGGCAAGAGGTTGGTTGCTGAGGGATGCAGCGCGTACAAGGAGGGTCCGGGGCCACAGTGGACTGATGCGGATAGGAAGTCATATTCGCTGTGGCAGAAGAAGTTGGGGTATAGGGGCAAGGATGCCGATGGGTGGCCGGGGAGGACGAGTTGGGATAGGTTGAAGGTTCCGAAGAAGTAGTTGAGCATTGAAGCTGTACAACGGTGTTTTGGAGGGAGGTTTGAGTATTTGTTGGTTGGTGGGAGGGCATTCATTATATTTGGGCGAGTTTTGTTCCATTTTCAACTTGTGCACCTCTGCTTGTCTCTCTTATTCTGTCACTGTTATTTCATATAGTTATCGCATATCGTTCGTCCTGGATTGGCGGGACTTTTTTTCAAGATCCCCCGCAAATGTGATGATAGCGAGAGAGTTAGATCTGCAACTGGAGTTACTATGCATCTTCCATATTTTGGATCTCAATGTCTTCTCTCGAGCAGAAAAGATGAAGGAGTGTCCATGTAACATTGACTGCGCTTGTTCAATCAAATGGCTTTTGTCCATGATCCTTCACGATCCTACTGTCCTTGCAGTGTGGGCCGTGGGGACAGAAGGATCTAGAGTTCTGTTTAGTATTTAGCTGCTGGAATCCAGTTCTTGTTTTGCGGAGGAATTCTCGGAACTCTCTCCCCTGCTGGACATCGGCTGTCAAGTTGGCGAGGTTCTTAACTAGTAAAAGATGGCCTGTTGCCAGTTGGTGCGGGGAGATACGAGGACTTGAAGTTGAAGCTTGCAACCCAGCCATTCCCCAGGAGCGTTACATGGACGATCCTCTTGGAAACCTGAAAGCTAACCAGCTCCGTCCTATCTTTGCAGACAAAATGGACGAGGCTCTCCCGCTAGTAAGCTGCTAATGGCGATACGACTGCACCGGCCTTGTTCTATCAACCCCACGGCCAATTGGTGGCCAAACAAGCTTCTCCACACGAGCACCGGCGATGCAATGGCACCATGTCATGCAAAAAGGCACGTCCCTGGTTACATCTTGCTCTCCACATTTTTTTAAATGAGCTTGATCTGGAGGGTTCGTTTCATCGGGAACCGGAAAAAGAAAAGAAACGATAGCGGGATGATGGCACCGGACTGGTTGGTTATATATCGCTTGATTCCTCCATTGGCAATACCTTCATCGTCAATGCAAGCATAGTTCCCTTGGTCAATTACAGCCATGAAGCTCACCACCGCAACACTCACCACCCTCCTCCCCGCCCTCGCACTGGCAGGTCGAGGCGGAGGCCACGGGAAACACTACCCAACGGACGATGACCTCGCCATCGAAGCCGGCAAACACGTCATCTACTCCTACGCAGGACTCACGCCGCCCGACAGCCTCCTCGAGCTGACCCGCCAGGGCAAAGTCGGTGGAATCATCGTCTTCGGCGAAAATGTCGACGAGAATCTCGGCAACGTCATGAAGCAGTTCCAAGACGCATACGCCCAGGGCCCCGCATACTCCGGCTCCCCCCTTTTCATCATGACCGATCAAGAAGGCGGCAAAGTCCGTCGACTCCCCGGTGGCCCAGAGGACACCGCCAAGGTTACCGGTCAGTCGGCCGATCCCGCCGCTGCGGGCGCCGAAGCGGGCGCAACAGCCGCAGCTGTGCTCACGCAATATGCCAACAACTGCAACCTCGCCCCCGTGCTGGACGTGTATCGCACCGAGGAGAATTTCTTGAATAAGGTCGGACGGTCATACGGCAATACCTCAGAGCTCGTCAGCACGTGTGCCACAGCCTACCTTTCCGCACAGCAGTCAGCGGACGTGATCGCGGCCGCGAAACACTTCCCCGGCCTTGGTGCTGCCGGCGATGAAAACACCGACTTGCAGGTCGTCACCATCGACACGCCCCTTGACGAACTCCGCAAGGTCGACATGGCCCCTTATGAAGATGCCATTGCCGCCGACGTCGGTATGGTCATGATGTCCTGGGCCGTCTATCCCGCGCTGGACGCTGAGAAGCCCGCGGGAATGAGCCGGGCCTGGATCCAGGGCGAGCTCCGGGGCAGATTGGGATACAAGGGGGTTACTATTACCGATGCGCTGGAGGCGGCTAGTCTTGAGCCGTTTGGAAACGATGCGCAGCGCGGTCTTTTGGCTAATGCGGCGGGTGTTGATCTGTTGCTTGCCTCGGGGCGGAACGCGACGCAGGGCGAGGCGGTTGTTGATGCGCTGGTGGCTGGGTTGAAGGATGGGAGTGTGTTGAGGAAGGAGTTTAGAGCCGGCACGAAGAGAATTGATAAGTTGAGGAAGAAACTTACCTTCTAGATGGATTTGACGAAAGCTGGGAGTTACTACTTAATCTATGTTGAACGAATTTCTTGATGTAACTATACTATCTTGAATCTAGCACTATGCTGGCGGAATGGAATTTTATATATGATGATCTATACACCCAAATGGCAGCATTAAATCTCGTTATATGCCAATAAACAATTTTATATAGATATCTAGATCCCCGACCCTTTCCCGAAGAACCCGACAAAATCCCGAACCAACCAATAAGCTGACTAATCGCCCACGTGCTTTCGCGTCTTACCCCGCAACGCGGCTAAACCTTAATTCAACCCTCCCTTCTCTCCGCTTCAAAATCCACCAAAAGAACAACCACCCAACATTGCTTGCACAACCAAACATCAATCTCCACAAACCGAATCCCAATCCCAAATTAAAACAAAAACAAACAATGTCCCTCTCCACCCCGCGCGTCCTCCCCGAACACCTGCACGCCTTCGTGCCCGGCCCCACACACTCGGGCCCAAACACCGTCCGCATCCTCGGCACCGTCACGGCCCTGCGCGGCGAGTATGCTACCATCTCCTGCGGCTCGCATGGCGATGTCACGTTGATTTTGAATCGGGATTCGCATCTGCAGATGGGGCGGGTGGTGGATGTTGTTGGGAAGGTGGCGCAGGTTGATGGGGTGAGTGGGCGCTTTTTCTAGGGGAGGGGAGGGGCGGGGAGGGAATGTGATGTGCTGACTTGTGGATTGGGTGCTGTAGGGTCTAGGAATTCGAGTTCTCGGGGCGGCGGATTGTGGGGAGCCGGGGCAGGTTGGTATGTTAAACAGGTTTTTCTTTCTATCTGTCTTGCACAAGGGAATCTGGGGAGGGGAGGATAAGTGAATAAAAGAGCTAACGTTGAAAAATCGCAATAATACGATCTAGACTACAAAATATATGAACAGGTCGTCGACGTAACGCATCGCGTCAAGGGGATATTTTATCAATCGAACGAATGAACCTTTTTTCCTTCCGTCGCTAGACTAGTGAGGCAAAGGATGGAGATATAGGCCGCTTATTCATTCATATGAGGGTCGATTTTTCGCAATTTCCGTTTCTCACCTTTTCCGAATTCTGTCCAAACGATCGCATCGCATCCCAGGGCTAGATCTGGCATTTGGATGTTTGGTCGAGTTGATAATACTGCATCGTCTGCATTGTGGGTAGGGGTGAATCGAGGCGGATTGAAGTATGGGCAATTATGGGGTTATGTTGGGGATGGGGATGGGGAAAATGTGTGACTGATATCTGTCGGGCAGGGCAAAAAGGCAGGGTGGGGGGTTTTCGTGAAGAATTTTTTTATGGAAATATGGGTTTCGGAGTTGTTTGGCTGTTAAATGCTGTAGTTGTAGCAATTTCCTTTCCCCTGCGTTCATGACTGGCGTTTTTGCCGGTAGAATCTAGATATTGTGGGAAGCAGAATTGAGCAGGATTGATATGGGCTGCTATGGATCTGCCTTGTTCAGGTAAAATAAATAGAGAATAGGGAGCCAATGTTTTCCACTTTGAAATATCCCTGCACTGGACTGAAATTAGAGATAGATTTACTACATACAAATCATTGGACGAGGATCAAGTAGTAGTTCCAATCACACACAATGTATTCATTGAAAATAACTAGGTATGCATGGTGAGGACTGACATCTCGTAATCTACCATTGAACCATAACCCAACCACCAATAAATAGTATCCAACAACACAAGAAAAAAGTCAAATGAGGAGCAGCAGCATGAAAAGTACCATACCATCGACCAGTGGCGTCAAACGAATTTCATAAACATTGCAGATAATCATAAGGAAATGGTCAATCCAAGAGACCAAACACACAAAAAACCGACGAATGCGATTCGAATCAATCAATAATAGATCGACAACTCGGATAAAAAAGGGGGGTATCCGCATGAATAAACCACACAAAAAAACGCCATCGCTATATTTTATTCCCACACCATGGTAAAAGAGAGGAACGTAAACAGGTCGTGCTTCTGGGACATGAGAGATAAAATGCTAGAAAAGGAAATGGGGGTCGAAACACACAGCAAAACTTAATTAACTTCCTTCCCACTTGACGAAACGGCATCTGCTTCGCCATTAACCTCTCGCATTATCGCGGACATAAGGGCGGCTTCATCAAGGCTCTCCTCACCATCAATGGTCTTTGACCGTGCTGTGGTTAGGAGGCCAGGATCAACCAACGTAGCGTCGAAAATATCCGAATTGGGAATCCCGGAGGTATTATTCATGTCATCCGCGTTGGTATCGCCGAACAGGAAGGACCTGACCTCTGGATCGTTGGGATCAGCCTGGAATAGGTCAGAGTCCTTCAGGGTCTGGGCGTGGTTTTCGCTTGTCCGGGGATCCGGTGAGGTGGCCTCGCCATTGCAGCCAGAAGGCTTTGGATCCACATTGTGGTTCCCTTCTTGCGCTGTAGCTCCCATCACCTCGCCTAGACCTGTTGGGGAAGTATTGCCATCCGCAGCCCAGTCTACCCAACTGCCCGAAGGGGGACATCTTGGCGCGGCAAATGGATAAAAGGAATCGGTTTGGGCTATGGAGTCGTCATCTGAGTCAAAAATATCTAGAACAAGACCGTCGATTGTTTCAAAACTTTGCAACCGGGGGCTGTCCTGGAGCGAAGGGATTTCTAGCGTGTCGTCTTTTAGAAGGTTGCTGATTCTATAAGCCCGGGGCGTTAATCCTGAACCTTCTCGGCTAGCTCGTTTTAGTTCTTCAGCAGTCAACCTGGAGGGCGAAGAAGTGATACCCTCGAGTCTTTTAGAAGCACTTCCATCGCCTGCATTCGAATTTCTGGAAGGTGTCAACATAATACGCCTATTATTTTGCTTCGGTGTAGGGCTACCCGGAAATTGCAAGAGATCATTTTCACCATCGCCCATTTCAAAAAGATCGTCGAGCCCGTCATTCAGCCGTAGAGGAGTGGTCTGCTTCGTAGGTGTCACCTTTGTCGACTTTGACGCAACCCTTGGGCTTCGTCTTAGTACATTGACAGAGGAATCACTTAGGGTTCTCATTGCATCATCGTCTTTGGAAGAAGAGGAGGGAAAGAGAGATCTGCGAATGGGTTTAGGATTGAGATTCGCTTCCATAAAGGGGAGGTTCCTGGATTCCATGTTTCGTGCTGGGCTGGATTGGATTGCTCGGCGCAATGCCTCAATAGCATCTCCTTCCCGCCATCGGTTTTCACGTTTGTCTGCAGATTTTGGCGGCTCAGCGCTGTTCGCACGTTGACTAACGGATCGAGAGGGCTGAACGTCGTCGTCGTTTGGCATATCATTGTTTTTGTTGGCAGCCGAAGTCGTGTCATCTTCGCCAGCTGGGGATGAGGCTTCGGTGGGCCCGGGCGATGACTCAGAGGGCTTGGAAAGCAGAGCTTTACTTCGAGATCTGGTGGATGCACCCGCGGTAGTCTTCTTTTGTCTCGTCTTCCTTTTTCTTTTCTCCTTTGAAGGTGGTTTGTTCCACATATTTTCGGGTCGCATCGTTTTGAACTTATGGAGCCATAAGCCGCAAGCTGCTTAAAAGTTAGCTAGGTTTGATAGATAACATGTGTTGTGATACTTACGGTTGCATAATAAGAGTTGGATGAAATCCTTATCGGAGTCCGCCAACGTCTTTTTGAACTGCTTGAATGATGTAACAGTTCCATCCTCAGCAGTCTCTTCCGGCCTCCAAAACAGCATAGCCGGATCGTTGTTGTGAGAGTTCGCATCTTCTGCACTGCCTTGCACAACTTTCGACCAGGCTCGTCTCCAGGTAGGTGTTTCAATTGCCCCGCAATTTTCACAATACGGCGGGACAGTTCCCTGGCGGATACATTGTTCAAGTCGCGCCTGGACCTGTTTGGTTCTTCTGGCTCCTGCTCCGCTTCGAACCTTTACATCATCAGAGGCCATTGGTGCCGGGGTACCAGTGGGAAAATCACTCATGGGACCATTCCATGATTGGGACCGGTGCTGGGAATTGCGTGATGGGCCCACTGGGTCGCTTGCTGGAATCCCCTGACGATGTAGCTGCTCTGCTTCACTTTGCGATATAGGCGCGGGAGCAAGTGGTTTTGAAGGTTGCCTGGAGCTCGCTCGGGAGGAGGGTCGGGATCCGTTTAGCCTTCCCGGAGGAGGTAATGTGGGAGGAACTTCATTCGTGGAGTTGTCAACTACGCTATCGCTCATTGGAAATGCATTCGGTCTTATAAGCTGTGGAGCTGGATTTTGGTGAGGCAATGTTGCTTTCTCCTGCCGGGAGTGGTTTATCGTGTTCATTTGTCTTCCTTGACCGGCGGGATTCTCTAGATCATCAAGAGTATTTCCGAGGCAGTTATCATCGAGGAAAGACTCTAGGTTGCCACTCATAAAACCTGAATCATGATCAGGGAGAGGGGGAAGAATCGGACTTGAGGTCTGAGGGTACATGCTCTCCATTATGGGAGGAGATGATGGCATGTTAAACGGGGTGTCGATAGCACTTCCGTACCGAACATCTTCGGGGGAGGTTGCGGCGGTTTCTGGGAGTTGCGAGTATGGGGATGTGTACGGAACATGGCTAGCGCTAGACGACTCACGTCGGAGGTTGCTCTGACTTGGGCGGATGGGGCGCACTGCACCGGTAGGGCCTCTAGGAATGGGAGTGGGTGGGCGAACGGGGTCATCATTGGACGCTTGAGCCAAAGCGGCTGGGTTCAGAGGCATGGGGCGGTGAATGCGGACCGAAGCAGCAGTGCTAGCCGCAACACGAAGGGAGCCAGGCTGCCTTTCTATGTTCAGATTGGGTTTGTCTTGTAAATCTGCCCTCAAAAGTTTTGCTCTCTTTGGGACCGGAGCATCTAGTGCCTCGTCACCGCTTCCATATCCAGAAAGAGTTGAGTTTCGTCGCCCCATGTGTGTAGCAGGTTGTCGGCGGGAATCAGTGTCATAGCCAGACGCCCGCGATGCAGGCCGGAAGGCGTCACCAGCAGGTCTTTTCTGCTGCTGGCTTGCTGACCGTGTAAGCCCAGGCGTGGAGGTTCTACTAGGTGCACCATGCGTTGAGTGAACAGGAGAATCGGCTCGGAAAGATTCCGCGGTAGGTATGTTCGAGAAATCCCTCGGGGTTGAACCTTCGCTCAGCATTTGGTGTAGTCGTTCAATCCCTGATCGGTCCATAGGCGAACCAGCACGTTCTGATGGAGTTGGAGCAGATGCGCCTGCTAAAAGACCGGGATTAGACTGAACGAAGTTGGCCCACGATTGGGCATCAAACTCCTGCGGCATATTGCTCGACTCTCTGTATCTTTGCATATTGCTGAGATATTCGTTCTGGTAAATTGTCGGGACCGGTACCAGTCGTAGTTTCACCTCAAGAGTTTCCTGTGCACCTTTCGAGAAAAGACCGAAGACATTCTTGCAGACCTTCCCAGTAACCATAGTTTTCGACTGATGGGCGGGGGCATCGGGTGTGGGTGAGGCCGAGGCCAAAACCCAGGATAGCATTCCCTGTCCAACCAGCGGTGTCTCATATTCGGAATAGTCGTATGCATAAATGGTATAATCTCGACCAAGTTTGGCAACCAATTCGGGACTGTTGGTAGAAATAAATTAGGCTACCACTGGATGGGAGAATATGCGTATGATGCCTACCTGGCGGATACGATAGCCTGAATGCATGTTTTGAGTTCAATAACCCCAACCTGCGTCTCTTCGTCGATGAAGGCTGTTTGGATATCGATGAGATGTGGCCACCGGGCAAGGCAGTTTGTCTTATTCTCGCTGTCGAATGTGTAGAGGACCTTGACTGTAACAGAATTAGTTAGGAGCGGATTTAATGCCTAGATGGTAGTTGTCGTCCAATCACGTACGCCTCATTTGACGGACCGAGATGCCATCCTCAGATGCCATCTTGGCGGAACGCCGTCAGCTGGGACCAGCAGCTGCAAAACGAACACGGACGTTAACGGGTTTGGGTAGGTAAGGAGATTTTGAAGCTAGATATGCCGTTTGAAGGGTCTGTATCAGGAGTTTGGTGTGGGAGTTGGGTTTTGGTTGGCATAAAAAGGAACGCTTTTTAAGGTCGGGCTAAGCTGTAACGCTCAGGATTGACGAATCGGGGGAGAACGTAATCGTATAGCAAATGATCAGGTTGATGCTAGGATTCTAGTGAATCGAAAGACGGCCGTGGCAGAAGAAAGACGGAGTGAATCGAGGGTATCGAAGGAGATATACGAAGTCGCGTTGAACTGATTGATACACGCGAACAGGTACAGGTACAGCATAAACAAACGGAAAGCAATTGAAATCCAACAAGAGCAGTAGCAAGACAATCCTCACCACCCCGAATTGCTGGCCGGGACAACAATTGCAAGAGGATGGGAGGCTGGGAGGAGGAGAGAGAAAAGCGACGAGAAGAATTGACGTGAAGAAGGATAGGAAGACGCGGTTGGATGCCAGCCGCTGACATAAGCAGACCAGCCCTAACTCCGCGTTGAGCTGGACGCGTCGGATCACGTGCGCGTATCTCGGCACTCGCAACAACAATACTCCGGCGCAGGTCTCGTGATGCGACGCTAGGCTGGATTAGGCAACCGGCAACCTCACCTCTCAAGAGCCGCGAATTCTCTGTTGATATCAACTCTGCCGTCGAGAATCCGTTCCTCCAGCGCCCTTTTATACTCGCCAGCCACCATGTCCGACACAAAGATCCAGTGCGTAGCTCGCCCGCCCCTGTCCCCGCATGACTCACCCTAATTCTCCGCTTCACACCACCACCATGGTGTGCTGCATCTTGGTTCGCCCGTGCTCTGACTGCCGGTACATGTGCTGACCTGCTATCCTTTGCTTTTCCACAGAGATCTTCTCAACAAGCCTCGCAGTGAGCTCACGTACGTTATCCCCGCAGTCGCCTTGGCTTTATTATTATCGCCACCTTGCCATCTCTCACCTCTTGGCCCACGTTTTATCTGATGTTCTGCTTGGCATCTATTCTCACGCCTTCTTGCCATCCACGCCCAACCATTCCCCAGCGAACTATGCTATCTGGCCAAAACTAACCCCGCACTTTTGCATGTCTATACAGGGAATACGAAATCGCTGTCTTGGAAGAACATGAGCTCACCTCCGGCCCCCTCTCCATCCTCCAAACCGCAACCCGCTCACATTCGCAAGTCCTAATCTCATGCCGGAATAACCGCAAGCTGCTGGCGCGAGTCAAGGCTTTCGACAGACACTGTAACATGGTCCTAGAGAATGTCAAGGAAATGTGGACAGAGAAACCAAAGGGCGGAAAAGGGAAGGGTGTGAACAAAGATCGGTTTGTCAGCAAGATGTATGTCCACCCTCCATTGGGTCGCGATGCGGCTGTTCGATAAACCCCACCTGCCCCTGATATCGTTTCATCAAATCTTCACAGCCTCTAATGACTTATTTGCGTCGACCACAGGTTCCTGAGAGGCGACTCTGTTATTTTGGTCCTGTTGAGTTGATCGAATGCCACGATGCTTTCTCCTTGCCGACAACTTCCCGCATCTGTCGGATGGTAGCGCCATCCAGGCCACCGTGCTGGAAGATACCTTCTACATACTACATTATACGCAATCGGTGGCCTTGGATCAAGCCTCTAGGTTACAAACTCCAATGTAACTGACGCCATCCCCCGCAGCCAACGCCATGCTCGCCATCCGGAAGCAACCGAACAAAGCGAAGGAATCTCCTTTCCTCCTTCTGGAATTCTTCTTTCTCGAAATACCCATGTACCGAATATGATCAACCCAATTCAAATTCCTCATGTTTCTGGCGTCCGCGGCGTTGCTGTCATTTTACATTTCCCCCCAACGTTTCTTTCTCCGGTCATATATCGCCGGGTTCAAGATGTTATGATCCAGGTGGCGTAAGGAAAAGGAATAAAACTCTATGGCTGTTGGTCGGAGAGGGGAAACCAATATTTATTTTATCTTTCTTTTTCTTTTTTTACCTAGCTCACTTTCATGCCAATTAATCATACCTCTGTTGAGCTATATAACATTTCATATCCATTGTAAGACTACTTATGCCCGGTTGACCTGCCGGCTCTAGTTTCTGGTGCAATGCACAAATGAATCGCAGTATGATAAGGGGTCCTTTGGACTGAGGCCAAAATCGAGGCGGGGCATTAGCAAACAGGAAAGGGAGCGATGGTTTGATCCGTCCCATTCTTGACCAACCTCTCAAAGCCAGGCAGCAGCGCTGATGGACATGGCGAATACTTAACCCTGCAATGATAATCGCAGACATCTCATCATGCCAGGGCTACCAATAAAATCCTTGACTTCCTCGCCGCCCATACACAAAACTCACAAGCAATTCCCCTTACCCTAACTAACTAACCCCTGCATCAGCAAATATTAAAAAAGGATAAACTGTTTCATGTCATCATTCCAATATCTCATTTTACAATATATATAGAATAAATATACACCCCAGATAGATAGATCGATAGAGGCCGCACCATTTCCCCCCGTTTTGGATATCATACATCGTTCAATCGCCACCCCACCCCGCCAGCACACGAAAACACCGGTACCGTAGTTAACCAAAGGAGAGAAAAAAGAAAACCAACCGCCTTCTCCAAAAAAATAAAGAGGACAGTAGAAAGACAAAAAGCATACGCCGTGCCTCATGCAAAGTATACATTATTACCCCGGCAAATCAGTGGCCGAGACAAATATATGGGTGTGTGTGTGTGTGGGGGGGAATATTAAATAGGAAAATAAGATGTCCGGGAGCCAGAGAGAAAACATATACAAACGAAAGTTAAGTGACGTTTTTGTTGAACAGAGAGCAATCACAACCCAGCTGAAGGCCGAGGTTTCCACGCATGTTGCCGGTGTATGTTTAAATGTGGTGACTTGGTGAAAGAGGCAGTACTAGAGGCACCCTTCCCGGTATTTAGGAGAGCAGGCTGCACTTCCATGAGGAAGGCCCGTTGCGGTTCGGCATGCGGTGGCACTGTGGATTTTGTGCGAGATTGGCGGGGCGAGCGAGTTGATGATGACGAGGAAGTGTTGGTAGAGGAAGGCGGGGGACTTTTCTTTGTTAATCCTCGGATTATTTCACGGAGTTCTTTGTCGTCGCTGCAAATTTGGGCTTTGATGAAGGTGGGATCCTTCGAGTTTTCGAGCGCGGACATTACGGGTTTTCGGGGAGAGTAGGGGTATTTTTCGGGCGTTGGGGGGAGGATAGGAGTGATGGAGGGGTCGAGGTATGCTTCGGAGCCCTTTTCGAGAAGTTGATTGATGTCCAGGCTTTCGCCGTGCGGGATTTTGTTGGGGTGGGATGGAGTGATGCAGTCCATATCTACTTCCTTTCGTAGGACTTTGTCGATATCAACGGCCGAGAAATAAGCGCATGATTGCGGGAGGTCGTCAATGCCCATTTGTTGCGAGAACATGGCACGTGTCCAGAGATTGGCGATTTGTAGGGCCATGGCTGCGCGGTACTGATCGTGTTCTTTGACGAGATACCGAATTTCATCGTGCACTGTGATTGCAAGACGGGCATCTATGTCGAAGCGACGGATGAGGAAGTCCATGGAGATAATAAGTAGGTGCAGGTAGTCTACGCCTGATGACTGGATGGCCCAGTTGATGCGCGAAGTCATGAAGCTTCCTTTGTTGATGAAGCGGCGCATGAGAGCCTCCGTAATCCCAGCTCCGAGTACTGGGGTCCTCGGCCTTTCTTGTTCTGCAAATTCTTCTAGTTTGTTGAAGACGAACGATTCAGTGCCTCCTCGCCAGAAGGGACTGTCACTGAGGATCTTTCGGTTTGTTCTTGAACCTTTGGTTTCCTTATAGAGCTTGGCAGCAACTAATTTTGTCTCCTGCTCTGATATAGAAGGGTTGAATTGTCGAAGGAGGGTAGCTGCGAATTTAAGACCCGCTCCGTATATTCGTCCGTAGTTGAAGACCTTGGCATCATTCCGAGATATGCCTAAGATCTTGGCTGTCTTCGAATGCAGATCCGTTCCAGCCGCCTTGGTGCCTTCCAGTGTCATGAATCCGATAGCGTTACCTCCATGAATCTGGAATTGCGCGTCACCAACAAGGCTAGCAATCCATAATTCTTCGGAATCCACATCAGCACCAACAAATACATAACCAGGAGGCGCTTTAACCATAGCCTTAAGTTCGGAGCCCACTCGGTTTGCCTTCGCGTTGCTCGCAGTCAGCCAAGTGTTCTCCACGGCACGTCGAGTTATGGTCCCCATGGGGATGATTTGGGGTAATATGTATCCCTGCTTTAACGATGGATTGGATGCCAATAGCCCCTTGACAGCTTCGATATCGTTCTCGTATACAACCAGCTGGCTCATGATCCGATCCCTTGCGCTGATCCAGTACGAGCACGATGCATTCATTTCCAGGGCCTCTTTCGCTAGAGGGAATTGGGAAGAAAGTTTGCCCCCTTCAAAGTACTGCAAATAGCCTTTTGCAAGGGGATTCGTGCAACGCGCGTCTGGGCCGTCTTTGTGCGGGAGCTTGAAATATACATGTTTTCTATCATCACGAAGAGCCAAGTTCTTTTCTTCTGCCATGTTGCATGGCACAACTGCCTGGTTATCGAACTGTTTCAATTCTGTCTGAGGAACACGAAAGGTCCAACCATAAGTATCGGACCAGAAGAGAGGATACCCAAGCCAGGAAAGCTTAAGGAGAATCGGTGCTAATCGTGTGCGAACGCTGAGATTGATACTGGAAGTCGAAGTCGGGAAAAGGCCCTTGTACCACTTCGGCATACCAGGCATTTTTTGCCTTGCTGCAGGACGGGGAGGGTCACCCTTTTTCTTTCCTTTGACCATTTTGATTTCCTGGCCGGACCAGTCCAACTGCTGCAGCCACGGATCGTTCTCGTATATTTCAGGCTTGTCCTTGACGGCTAACGCGGCGTCGCAAAGATCCACCAACCTTTTTTGTACGTCCTCCAGACGCTGCATATAGGTTTCCTCCGCGTTCTTTAAATACTCCTCCCACGTGTTGTTGACCGGTAGAATCACAGAAGACAGATGTCGCAAAGCCCCAAAATTGACTGGGTGTGGGCATACCTCTAGGAAATTTGGGAAAACTTTTTTGTAAACACGGTGGGTAATTGAAACATCGGCCGCGCAATAATCGAGAAGCTCATCCAGGCGCTCCACAATACCCTCACGATCGAGCTCGCCAAAATGATCTCTCTGCGCTTTGTCAATAGTAACATTGCAGTGGAATTTAGCAACATCGCGTAATGAGTTAATAGAGCTCCTGCCAACCCAGAGTTCCTCTTCTTCGTCGGTAAGAAGCTTATTTTCAAGCAGAGTAGCAAGTTCAACGGAGTTATTCTCTCTCAGCAATTTATCCCTTAGATCACGGTTTTTCTTAAGCCGCATCCACGTAGGTCTTTGCTGGGAACACATTCCGTTCACGGCAACATGGAGGGACATCGTGTCTAGGAAGAAGTTCCGAGTTTGGTCCATGCTGTATTCTTCCAATACCCTTGCGCGATCATACCCAACATTGTGTCCCACAATAATTCTGGATTGTGATGGCGATCCGAGGGGTACGAGTTGTCGCTGGTTGCTGGATTCGCCGAGGAGATACGGCGACAACCAGGCATACCATGCATCCGGGCTCGCGGCGCAAGCCATAACGGCAAACGGAGACTCCTTCCACATCACTTCCGTATCGAACGTCAACATCTCTGCGTCGGGCGCATCGACAGCTTCGGTGGTCCCGTCCGGATAGTACTTTGTCCATCCACTCCTTCGCACCCACTTCAACGGCGCAGGTGGAAGATCGACTCTGGCGTACGTTTTCGCATTGCTCAGATAGGGTTCCGCAGCGTCCATTCCCAATTTGTAAAAGTGTTCATCCATCGACTGGCCTTTTAGCGAAGGGATATCGAATGCGATGGGATCTGAGCCATCCTGGGTTCTGCCTAGCAGGTCGTGGCGCGAGAGATGGTCCTTCGCAAGGGCGACCAAATCCGGATTTGGTGGTGTTGGATCCTTTAAAAAGACTTGCGAATGGACATGGCTACTCAACTGCTGGACTCCGATCTCGTTAAACCGTGCCGTGGATGGAACTGGTATGTGTATATTAGTTACAAGGCCGCAGTAACAGCTGAATCGCATAACATACTGGCTAGAGACCGGAGCTTTCCACCCTCGGTAGGGGCAGCTGAAGCAGCATTAGCGTACCATCGTATGCTCGAAAGCCGGTATCTATGATGCCGGACTATGACGGAGAGGCGAAGAGGACGTGGAGATGCCCGCAGCACACCCCTCGAGGTTGTACATGATGACAGGAGCATCCTTGGGTGGGTGGAGAGATTGCCGCTATAACATTATGGTGGAGCTTCAAATGCCAGCGCGCAACTCAGTTCTCGACGACGAAAGCACTGACACCGTGGATCGGGTTCTGTTGTCTCGTCCACTCGTCTTCTTCTTTCCGTCCTGTCTGGATGCGCAAAAAAGGGAGAGGGCAGATTACGTAACCTGGAGACAGGGAACAACTATTGTCCGATTACCGGGTCATGTGACCTAGAATTCGCCACTAGCCCGATTCGGCACGCATATTGCCGGGCGGAACAACGTTGATCCAGCCGGCCTTTGAGCCGCCTCCAACGTCCTCAAAATCTCGACGACGACGACATCATCTTGTCTGAAGTTGTCTGCTTCATCTCCCGGCCGTCCCTGTCGCTCAGCTATTAGCCGCATTCCCCGACCGCCAACTCCCCCTTCTGCTACGGCTCCCCCAATGCAATAGCTGGCCCCCTCGCCTCCTTGTCCTCGCTCCCTTCCCCCGCTCGTCTGGCCATCTCCGAGTTTCGCACTCAGACGCCGCCTTTTACCCCGAATACTCCCAACGATTCACAGTGCCCAGGCTGCCAACTGTCCGCTATTCCGTCCATATTTGGCTTGTGCCTTGATCTGCATGTGCCAATCTGCACCAACCAACGCTTTACGGATATTCGCAGCCAAAACCCGTTGTCGCAGGATATCCCCCGAGGAAACATCCGCCAACCCTTCCTAATAGAATATCAACTACTTGGTGCGGCTTGAGCGCGGGCCACTTTACCTCCCAGAGTCAAATCCGTTTCGTTTCCTTCGACCCCCAGCCTGAATTCTGGCTTACCTCCCGACTCTTGCTTTCCTTGTTTGATCGGCGGAACTCGCATGGCATAAACATTTTACTGGGTTTCCTTCTCCCTGTTAGCTTGGATAAAGGGTGTATACACTAGACTTCCTACGGTTTCGCATGGCCTGTCATTTCCTTTGCAAAGAAACCCCACCCACGACCTGACCCCGGACCGTCAAAACGACGCCACTATTAGCCCTTTCAATCTGCCGCATTGTTGCTACGTCAGCCCTCTTTTTTCCCTCATGAGCGACTTTTCCTTTGTCGACCTCACATCCTCACCGCCATCGTCGTCAGCCGACCAAAACCTAGTGACTATGTATAGCCATCATCCCAGAAGTCAGCTATCGTTTGATGTGCCCGAGGGTGCTCGATCGCCCAAGAGGCGGCGGCTGGACCACTCTTCTATCGAATCGATCGACCTTACAGAAGTGAACGATGGGCGAGCGTTATCCAAAGCTCTAGCGAAGCAACGAGCCGACGCGATAAAGGCACAAAATTCGCGTGCAGATGAAGCTCGCTCAACTTTGACGGCTTACAAGTGTCCCGTTTGTATGGATGTGTGCACTGACGCGACGTCTACCATATGCGGTATGTACTCGATTTTTGTTTTTGATGCCACCATTTGACGATCATTGGCTAATATAAATATTTTTCTAGGACACCTGTTCTGTCATAAGTGCATTATAGACACTCTACGTTTTGGCGAAGAGCGACGGACACATGATGGACATGGAAAGACACCGCGGGGCAATTGTCCAGTCTGCCGACAAGTACTCTCCCGTGTAGATGCTCCTGGGCCGAAACGAAACCTCGTTCCGCTGCAACTGAACCTTACGACGAGGAAACGAGGATGAAAACGAAACTCGTAATGAAATTTTGCCATTGGATCGGCCACCTAACATAGCGATACTGGGAATTGGGTCTTGCATATTACGATGGCGTTAGCACTGGAATACGGGCATAGGATACAAGGCGTCCCACACTTGGTTGTTTTGTTGTTGCGTGGATTTTTTATTTTATTGCTTCCAGATACCATTTTGTTTTTCGGCGGATATTCTGTTTATTAACCTCGCGATAAACCATTGGCAATATAGCTTCTATTTTCTATTTAACCAACCCAGCAACATATGTAGAACAAACCCCTGAGTGGGAAATAACCTGATCTAGCCACCAATACTAAGGGACGTAAATACGTCCCCAGCTAACCCAACGCCTTGAGCAAAAAAACCCCCCCAATCATTTTCCACTTCCATTCCCCCCAACCCCCAAGGGCTCCAACGTATTCCGCCTACTCCGCACCGCGCCCAGCCCCCCTCTAACAATCGCATCCCCCTTCTTCCCCAACACAACCTCCAACGCCTGCGTCAATGCCGTAGCATCATACCTCATCCCAACAACAACCCCATCCCCATTCTCCACCTTCCGCCCATACAATCGCATACACTCAATCCCCATCTCAGTCAACCGCTCCCGCTCCACCTGCGGCGTCCCCGGCCCGTCCAGATGCAAGAGATGCGTCACATACGACGTATACGGCAAGGAGACAGACGGCTGGGTACTAGATAGTAGGTGGCGGCGATAGCCACGGCTCTCCTCGCCGGCGCGCACAATGGCCTCGATGAAATCGATCGCCGTGAAGGGCCGCGTGCCTGTAACTGGCCCCGTCTCGCGGTCTAGCGACCCGTTCAGGATGAGGATCTTCTGGCGCGCGCCGCTGTTGGCGATCGCCTTGCCGACGCCCTTGAGGATTAGCGAGGGGACGAGCGAGGTGTAGAGGGAGCCGATGCTGTAGATTATCGCTTGTGAGGTGGATAGGGCGTCGAGTACGCGCGGGTTCGCGGGGGGCCGGATCTCCTGGCCGTATGGGTTTATGTACCAGAGGCGGGAGATGCGGGCGGGGAGGTCTTCGGTGGTGGTTTTGCTGAAGGTGATGTTTTTGTTGCGGAGGGTTGGGAGGGAGCCTGGGAGGTGGTTTTCTTCGAAGGGGAGGTCGGATGAGTCTGAGTCTGAGTCTGAGTTTAAGCCTTCGTCGCCGTCGGCTAGGAGGAGGCTGGGCCGGCGGAGGGAGGGGATGGGTTGGATGGCTGTTGCTTCGCTGGGGTGGGAGATGCTGTTCTGGCCGACGATTACGGAGCCGTCGGCTAGCGAGACGGAGATGTGGTGGGAGAAGTTGGAGTTTATGGCGGGGATTACGCGCACGTCGTCTAGGGGTACGTTGCAGATGCTGCCTAGTAGGTAGATGCCGCTTTCGAGACTGCCGCTAAAGAGGCGGGCGGCGGTTAGGAAGAGGTTGCCTACGCTGGCGGAGGTGAAGTCGAAGGTGGATGAGGGGGGCCTGGCGCGCTTGAGGATCTCCAGGTTCAGCAGGTTGAAAAAGGAGCGGATCAGTTCCTTTTTCGCGGGGGAGATGGCATCCCAGAGGGCCGAAGTGCCTTCGACTATGGAGTACCACTCTGCATGCGCGGCGCTTGCTGATGCGGCTAAGCGGTGGTTGATGAGAGTTTTGATAGCACCCAGCTCTGAGTATGGCGGGCAATCGGGAATTAGGCGCACAAGTCTACCTGTTAAAGCATGTTAGTGTATGTTGATATATGGATTCATGTGATAACAGATATATACTCACTTCGAACATCTCCAATCCCAGGGCCGCCAAACACCCGGATCAGCTCGGAGGAAGAGCCGCCATTGTCGGAAATAGGGATGATATAGCTCAGTGGGCAATCTTTACTCTCCCTGACAGCACTGAAAACATCGACAAGGCTGTTCGCTGCGCTTCCGCCGGAAAATACAACGATCCCCCTGTTGGTCGTAGGAGGAGAGCTTGACATTACGCGCCAATGTACGCCGGCCCAGTAATTGGAAAGTTTCAGAATAGATAAAACAGGAAACGAGAAAGAGAACGAAGAGAGATGCAGGAGAAAGGAATTTATATAGATCAGTATGGCTGTGCTGCTGATCTAAGAAGGGGTCAAAGGACACATTTACTAAATCAAAGGTTAACGCCGTTTAGTCGCCACCGGATGGGAACAGATTAAACTTGTTTCAGACACTCACTGGAAGAGAATGGAAGGATCCTCTGTACAATAAACTGGAAATAGTGCTCAAACCGAAGCATAAAAACAACCTTGAAAGCGAGAGTGCGGGAAGGTTAGAAAGATCCAGGAGAAAAAAGGTTGAGATAGAGAGGAATACGGGGTGCGAGAAATACGAAAACGAAATACGAGCTGAGAAAATAGGGGGTTAACCACGAGTAAAAACACACTCACCCTTATTAAACAGTTAAACTTACCTTCTTGGCCCGCATTATTTTATATGACTCTCATTTTTACTGCTTCTTCATAGGTACTTCAGATATATTGGCAAAAATGCTATTTTCTGGAAATATATAAACATAGTCCTTTCCATGGCGCATCAGCTCAACGGCTTATGTTGAGATGATGCCCACAATTTTCCTGCGCAGTTGGACTCGCTGGCTGCGGCAAAAGGTACATGTATGTACAGCTAAATAAAGAAACGACATCGGAAAAGCAGAGTAATTGAATACCATCGCTTTCAGGGACAACCGATCCAGGCCAGCCAGGCATTTAGGTGCCGCCGATATAAACCTGAAGAAGCAAAAAAGAGGGTGTTAGCAGATAAACCAGGCAGACCACAGGCGAGAATAAAAGAGGAGCAGCAAGAAACTTACTCTGCTGATGCCCATGACAGGCATCGGCCCACTTCCGTCCATTTCTTGGTCCAACGGGTGCTTGCTGGTATCATAGCCTGCCCCGATAACCAGCTCATCTCCTCGGTTGAGCTCACCAAAATCCACGCATCGCGTGGCTCCAATCATGGACTCGGGCATGTCCATTTGGCGGCGCGTCCTGGTCATATTCATCCCAGGCATATCACCGCCCTCATGGCCCTCATGTCCCTCATGGCCGTCACCGCCAGGCATCCCGACCATCCCATACTTCATCTCCGAGACGCACACGGGGTCGCCGTTGAGGTAGATGGTGGTCTTAGTTCCGCCGCTGTGTTCATGGCCGTACGCGAAGAGCAGGCGTCCGCTAATTGTCGAGCGCCATCCGCGGGATTTGAGTTCATATGCCCCTTCTTTAGCAGGCACATAGGAGATGGGACAATTGCCTGTGACATCGAGCCAGGCCACAGTGACGGGCTTGTAGCCTGCAGCAGCCTCGCCGGATACCGTTTCGTACGTCTGCAGTCATCGGTCAGCGTCATTTCGTAAAAGTGTGCATATAGATAGATACTAAAGGACGGTAAAGAACGAGGGCCCAACCAACCATTGTGACATAGTACTCCTGATCTTGGTCAGACATATTCATCAAATCAACCAACATGCCAAGTCGTCCGTCGACAGGTATTCCGTACTTGTCGACGCCGTTTGTCCGTGCGGTCGAGCGCTCATTACCGGAGGCGTAGATGCGCTTCATGGGTATTACCGGGCACACAGGGTCGAACTTCATCAGCCCGTTCTCGGCCAGAACCATGTGGTGAAGCCAGCCACCAGTGTCACTGTTCGCCACAGTCCCGTTCTCATACTCCAGGCCTGCCTGGAGCGCGACAATGTAGCAGTCGCTACACGGCTGGTCGATGTTGAGTACGGGCCTGTTCTCGATCATGTCCATCGCGTCGACCTTGAAGGGCCCGCTGCGTGTTTTAATCAGCTTGGCTCCTGGGGTTGTCGGTTCTTTGTTCACGTCCAAACTTGGCTCGACTATTTGATCCTGTGCATAGGCAAGGGATAGGGAGCACAGGGCCCTCAGAAGTAGGGATAACTTCATCCTGGATGGTTCCTCGTAGTTGGGTATTTCCAAAGAGACGAAAGAAAAACCACCTTCACGTTCAATTCAAGGCACAAGTTCTGGGAATCCGGCTCTCTGTCCTGTCCCCTTATCCCCTTGTATCTTATATAGACAACAAATCCTCCACCTCATTCTATGAGCGGACAACACTGCCTAGGCAGAGCCAGATGATCCGAGGAACCAGGACTCAAGGAACAGGGGTATAACAAGCCTTCTCCAAGCTTTCTTGTCATGCTTGGCTGGAAAGCTTGAGTAAAAGGGCCGTTGTTTCAGATATTGGGATATAGCGAAGCCACAAAATCGGCAAAAGAGTGCGGGGGAATCATTAAGGCTGTCTTATTGAGGCTATTGTTTGATGTTGATGATAGCGCATTCCATCAATCGACGTGAAGCCGAGGCCAAAAAACCAAGAGATTCTAGGGAAACAAGCCTCATTGGCACCTTAGCATTAAAAGCTTAAAACGGTTTCCAAGACTCGAAGATCCTCGGCGCAGGTGGAGAACAGCGATATAAATGCTCGGCACATCAGGGGGACAGGGGGTGTGTTTGTTCGCCCGATGGTATCACGACGCGAGATGTAAACCCCCCTCTCATCTCCCGTCGCACACCAATTTGGTCTGGATTCATGACCCGGGGTGTGGCAGGGCGTTCACGCGAAGAAACAACATGGCGGCCAGCTGAAGAGAAAGAACTAGTTAACTGTTAATCACTGTCTGAAGAGTTGTCACTGAAATAGAACCGGGGTAGGCTGGGGAAGGGCGGGGAAATAGAACTAAATAAATTTTGCATCCTTTCAGTTCCGAACACCATGAATATACATGATGGCATTATGTGAATGAATTCCTTTGACCGTGGGGGTTGTCACTTAGGAAGTTCAACATGAAGAGTTAAATAGATTTGTTTATTTCTTCAATCGTACTGCAGTATCGCTTGTCCCTTGCACTGTCTTAGTCCTTAAGTTTCAATTATCATTTATCAATATGCCATCCAATGAACTTATGAATATAAACACAGCAGAAGTTACAACAACCCCCAAAGACACCTCAAACTTCTTCCCGTCAATAAATACTACCCGGAGTCTCAAACCTCCGCGGGTGGCTTCACTCAGGGATTCTTTCTGCACTGCCCAACCGCTAACGAACATACGGACATCTTATATCCCTGGTCCGGGATTTATGAAATGTGGAACTATCTGATGAGCAAGCCAAAAGTATGGACAAACATTAAGTCCTATACATGGCGATTCAAAAATTCTCCCACTAGATAACCCCACCCAATATATTCAGTCATAGAAAGAATTATTTACGCATATGCGGCCCAGCCTAGAAATCCAGATTGATTAGCGTCTTTTTAAGAGGTATAGAGCCTAGGAACAGGAACTTACCACAATACAAAACCGCAAGGTTTCGATCATCCGTCGCCTGCTGAATCAATTCATTAACAGTAGCAGCGACACTGAGCGTTTTGCCCAGTTTTTTCGCAACCACCGTTAACGCACGATCCGCTTCGCTTGGTTCATTTGGGTTCTTCGATTTTCCGCCTTCGCTGGCTTCAGCCGCGCCCCCAACAGCCTCCTGCGTATCCTGCATCTTCTTAATTCGGAGCGGGGAGAGGGACCAGCTGTACAGGGGATCGTAACGGAGGACATCTAAGATGGTCATAATGCTGTATGATTCCTGGCGGAGTGCTTCCAGGGTAAACTCGCAGCAGCGACGGAATACACCTTCCGTCTTGGCGATACCCATTCCGTCGACTAGATCGCGCGTTAGGCGGAATGGGACGACCTCGGGAATTGGTAAGACACGGCCTTGCTCGAAGGCTACGCCCAAATCGATGTGGACAACTTCTCCGGTCTTTTCGTCCAGAAGGATATTGTGCCCATGTCTATCGCCGAGGCCAAGAACGTGGCCTAGCATGGAGATGGCTGCGGTACTTCGTGTGTACGCTAGCCGTTTGCTGAACCAGTCATCTGGATCCTTAAAATTTTCCATGAAGAAATATTTCATGACTGGATGGAAGTGGTCTGTGACCTGGCGGAAAACCTTCACACGGTGCTCTAGGGTTCTTGGCTGCGCATCGTTGATATTCTTCCGGCAGGCGTTGGGTTTCATGTCCTTGGGGAAGTGTCTTTGGTGGGCAGGCATAAGATAATCGTGGAGTGGAATGGTGTTTTGGACGAATTCGATAATTCCGGCATTGGCCGTCAACGGAAGCACCTTATACGTCCGAATACCCAATTTACGCTGCTGAGTTGCCCTATGATCCCGGAGTAGGTTGCTAACTTGCTCAAAAACCTGTTCCATAATGGAATCTTGTCTCAAATCGTCATTCCCTCCTTTGAACTAAATGTGGATGTTAGATGAGATTATTTAAGGCAATGAGATGTTTCCATCACTTACAAGTTGCTTATACTTCTGACCATCCGAAGCAATGGCGGTGACAATTTTGGGAGCGCTGACACCGGAGGCCACTGTGAATTCTGGAAGGTACTTCTGAATGTGAGGGATGTGGCTATAATCACAGTCTAGCCGGAGGTCAATTTTCATGGTTGGGGGCGGGATATGCTGTCTCCTAACGTCCGTTTCCAAACGCTGGCCAGTCATCGATTTTCTGAGCGAAACTTTTGAACCACTCTTCATCCGGTCGTCCAATTTGTCCATTGCAAACCTGACATAGCTGATATTCGCGTTGTGTAGAGTGACCCACGTATTCCCTGCCTTCGCGTCGTTCTTGAGCCGATCTACCAGGTCATTGGCTGCTCGATGGCGTGCAATCGACATATGATCTTTTCCGCCTCTAGATTTGCTGCTGGTAAATAGTTGATACATGCCGTGGAATGGGTGTTCGACGCAAATGCGGAAAATGAGTTCTGAGAGCAAAGGTTGGAAAGTGTCTTCAACATCAAGAAGTCGAGATGATAATTGATTCATCAAGGATGCAAATTTTCGGCTTGGGACTGTGCCAATATATTTACCCACAGCCGCGTTGGCAGCTTCACTCTCTGAATTGTCTAACCAGAGTGCGCAGAATCGCAGGACGTCGTTCTTGAACGTATCAGAGGCTCTCAAAGAAAGGAGATAGTTCTCTAAGCACTGGCGCAGGAAGGCTACCCGACTCTTTTTCAGTCGTTGATACTCATTATCGTCAAGCTCGAACCACTGCTTTGCTTTGGTCCTGTGTATTCGGAGTTGATCTCTTTCTTTACCACTGGCTGATTGCATCATTTGATCAAGGTCCGTCACCTCTTTCGCCTTCCGGTGGCGGATTTGCTCAATTCTCCTAAAGTCTTCGCGTCCATCTGGGTTCTGCAGCTGTTGGTCACAGAACGCCGCAAATTCGTGGAAAACACGTCCAGCTTCCTCACCCTCGGTGTTACCCTTTAGTTCCTTCATCGCAGGGACCAGGTAGTCCTGGATGATTGTATCTGGTTTCTGCAGTCTAGCTTCTGCAACGTGATGGCCCTACAAAGTACAGAATGAATACGTTGAAACTTCCAGTGAAAGGGCGGGACATGGGGTTTACTTACTAGGCTAGCCAATACCTCTGCCTTGTTCACTGGAATGGACTGTTTCCCGAGATCGTTTTGCTCATTGAGCTGCTGCAACATCTGAATTGACGTGGTCATTTCTCCTTGGTCCCAAAGCACATTTGCCAAATCAAATGTAGCTGCAGCATCAATGAAGACACCCAGTTCAGCACAAGGCTTAATTAATTTGGAGAGTAAGATTGCTGATTTTAGGGAGGCCTGGTGCTCATCATGCTCTCTGCTTATCCTGAGAGACTCTCGGACGGCCTTAACTTCAAGAAGCTGCGCTTCACGGGAGCTCAGGCCAAGCATATTCTTCAGTTGCGGTTTTTGGTTAATCAACGAGAAGATTGCTTCATGGCTCGATAGGATCAAGTTAACATCATGGAAACTAACAATGTGTCAATATGGTATTTTTGAAGGCCTTAGAAACACACCATGACGTCGAGGATAAAGGGCATACCTATCAAACTTCAACCAGGAGCTTCTTGATAATATTCTTTCCCATTCATCATGTAACTGGGCGTAGCTCTCAGAAGACAAGACCTCGTCAATTTCAGTTAAGATCCCTAGGGCTCTCATCGTTGCTCGAAGTTCAGCCATTGATCGATTGTCTTGTAAAAGATGGCTGAGGACTTCCAGGAAAGTTCCGTCTAAAGCCTGTATGAGATGTGTTTTATCCTCAGATAGATTGATACTCTGCAAAACCTTGAAAATATTCCCAGCTGCCGAGGGAGAGGCGGAGGGTACCGGGATATCCCACTGTTGCAAATACAGCGAAGTCGAGAGCATGCTCTCAAAAACATCCGTGGATTTGCCATTGCTGCCAGGGCCTCTGAACATTGCACTTGCCGCTCCTTGGAGGTTTGTCGCATTTAAAGCTCTTATTAGTTCGAGAGAATTGCTATCCCCCGTTCTGCTGGAAAGTTTTACGTCTGTGTCATAGTTGGCACTTTGAAAGAACATATTTTTGAATCCAGCGCTTTCGTGTTGTAGCTTTTCTAGGACAGAATCGAGGGAGGTATTTTGCTGGATACCATAAAATAGATCGGGGTCCTCGATATTCTTGAAGATATCATGAAGAAGCACGAACGAATCGGGTGATTTGGAGATGGAACCTCGTCGAGACATAGAGGAGTGTGAGAAATGTATTTCAACGAAAAGAAGCGATGTTTTGTACATCTGGCACTGGGTGGCTGCATTGGCCGCTTCCAAATAATCTATTTCAAGCCAGTTATCCCGCTGGTTCATGGTTGTCTCGTGGGGAATCTTTTGGTGCCTGAGATAGAGAATACAATCGATAATCAATCGTATGTGCGGTACGGTAGCTTCTCGAACGTCGTGGAAAGCTTGATGAAACATATTCGAGACGGCTTGACGAACCTCTCGGTTGCCTTCGAACTCTGAAAGCAACAAATCATGCACAATACATGGTAAGAGTTTCATGGCGAGGGCTGGTATTTCAAAGAGTATCTTTGGCAAGGCGCTAATGACCGGATCGCTTCTTTCCTTGATCGTTAAACAAAGGGTGACATCACGAGCCCATTCTGCTACGGGTACGTCGGGAGTCCATTGAATATTGTGACTAAAACCAGCCTTTTGAGAACGATCCAAAGACATGTTAGGGCATATATAAGGCGCCCATGTAAGCGCCTTCACCAATGAGGCAGGAATGGCCGTCGCGCACTCTTGGAGTTCAGGATTAGCAGACAGGTTGGTAAATATGGCCTGAAGAGCCCATTCTGCGAGACTAATGTCTTGGCGAGTGTTCGAAAGCAACGAGTCACAAAGTATCTGGATAATGGAGAATTTGGAGGTGAGCTTAATGGACTCCGGGATATCGTTAACCGAGTGGGGTTGTAACTCTTTGAGCATAGAGTCGCTAATTACTCCGGTGGATGAATACGCCCGTCCTAACACCCGGGCAGCCCAGAGGCGATAGTTGGAACCATGTCCTTGGTGTTGGATGGATTTCCAAACAGTAATTGCATTGGCGGCTGCGATCTGATCTTCGCCCATAATATCATCCCGGAAGTCGTCTGGTCTTCGGAAATCATTGCATAAGAGCGAAAAGACCAACTCAGTTGCGGGAGCACTCAACAGTCCCCTACCGGTAGTGCCATCCCGCAAAAGATTTACCATTAGTTCACCTTCATAAGTTCCTTTAGATGCGTTCCCGACCAATTGAATGCGCTGCGCCGCTTTCATTAGATTCTGAAGGTCCCTTTGTGACCCTTCGCTAACCTTTGCGGGGTGGTACTCATCCAAAAATTTCGCAAACCAGTCGTGAAATTTTTGGGCCTTCGACAACGAAGATCGAAAGTGAGCTTCTTGCGTAGTGCTTTCCTGGGAGGAAGACAGGAACCCGCGTAGGGAAGCAAGAGTTGATACTCCGAGTCCCGCCATGAACGAAGGGTTTTCTAGGAGGTACGCTTTGCCGTTATCAACGAGGTACCAAAAGATACCAATTGCGTCTTCCGAACAATGGAAGTCGGAAAGAAATGACCTCAGGCAATGTAGAAGCATCTCTAAGGGGTACTCCTGGAGAACGATAGATCTAGCTATAGAGACGAGAATTCTCAGTTTGCGGATAACAGAGCATGCATGGAGCGAGCCCAAGGATGGGTGTATGGATTCGATCAATGTCCTTGCAACAAAGCAAACCAAAGCAGGAGTCCACATTGTTTCCAGGTCGTAACCCGTTCGTCGACACAGGAACTCAAACTCGTCAAGAAGATATCTTGCTCGGAAGGAAGGCTGTTGATTGGCTGGAAGTATAGCTGTCGACGAACTTCTCCCCCCTATGTCCTTCCAAATGTCAAGAGCGAATTTAAAGGACGGCCGTTTCTCAAAAGCTCGTTCAATTTGCTCGGGTTGATCTGCACATTTGAATAACACTGCCACGGCCTCAGGGAAGGAATTTTCGGCCAGCGAAACAAATTTTTCCGCACCCAGTATCTTTTTGATGCGACTTTCTGTTCCTTTGGGTTGGCTATCCTGGGAAGGCGGAACACTAATGTCGCGAGCGATGCAGTATGCTTCAGCTTTATAAAACGAGTCACCTAGCAACTCTTCAAAAGGAACACCGAAACATGTCGAAATTTCGGTCATTTCATCGTCTTTGCCTCGCATCACAATTTGCGCTACAATTTCATCCTCAACATCCACCAATAAGTCATTGAGTGTGTGGTAGCCGAAAATTGTAAATGGAATAGACCCTAGCGATTCGGTCTCAAGCCATGTATAAATCATTTGGGGTGCAAAAAGTTTAAATATTTGCTTAGAATCTTTGAGTTTAAGAGAGTTGGCGACTTCTTGTAAGCAAGCCTTTGCGTGAGGAGCTGATTGAGGGACCTTGCCTGGAGTTTCGAATATATGGTAGATTCCTCGGCGCAAAAGTGTATGCCATCTGGACGCTAATTGAGAGAGGATATGCAGTCGGAGTGCGATTCCCTCAATCCAGTCGGGGTCCGAAGGAAGGCTGTTTAGAACGTCGTCGAAGATGGCGTCGTGCTCTTTGAGAATGAAACGGTCAAATACGGCAGGGATTATCCCGGCCAAATGGAACTTCACCGTCAGATCACCGTCATGTAGGATCTTAAACAAGCTCGTACGAGGTGACGGTTGGGAGTCGTCTCTCGAAAATGATGGATTGGCTTGCAGAACGCCTTTCATCAACCGAGCGATTCTTACCAACACCCTTGAAGATCCAAGCCGCTTCTTGAGAATGACGCGTACAAACCAGTCGTAGAGGTCAGAGGCAGAGTCGAAGAGATCATCCTCTTCATGGGCAGTCCATAGATCAGCAAAGGACGTCATAAGGTCAATGCAGGTGGACAAAGCGGCCTCGCATCTCTCAAGCTCATATGACTGCAAGCACTTTTCTCCAAAGAACTCCAATAGACTGCATGCGTCAGATCTAGAAATATTGGGCCAGCTTCCGAGAAGGTTTGCAAAGTTCGGCCTACAAGCGAGAATGTCGGCATCATTAAGAGAGGTGATGTAGCTAATCAATTTGTCGTTGGTAGGGGCTTCAAGATTCTTGTTTGCTCCGTTGAGGTGGTTTAAGATGTACAAATGGGATGCAGTCGCACGACGGATCGAATTCTGGTCGCCGTATGCCGGGGTATCTTCCCGGTCGAATTTCGGAGTCGGATCATAATCTCTTGCGCGGCTTTCTTGAGAAGAAAACTGAAAATCGATGTCCATAGGCTCATCTGCGGGAAGAGAGGAGTCTCCCTCTACCCCACGGTGTTGATCCAGGACGGAAACCAGCTCAGGAGCGATCTTATGGACTGCTCTCAGAATAGCATCCTCTACTTCCAAGGATGGCTTCAAAGGCAGAACGATTGGAGACAAAATGTCGAGACAGGCATGAAGAAATTCGACTTCTTTCCTCGCAAAAAAGCCGCACAGACTTGTCCACAGTTTATCAGTGCATTTCTGTAGAGATTGGCACCGAAACGAAGTAGGCAACGGAAGCGATTCGGTGAAAATAGTACTAGTAAGACACAAGGAAACAAGAATCTGTATGATCTCTGCGGTAACATGCTGACGCTTATCGTTGCATAACTGCATCCAGATTTGGCCGAAACCGTCAATTTTTGTCTGCAACAGCTCCAGAATAAGCTGATCATTAGGGTGTTGCTTCATGGAAGTTTCAATAGAGAGATCAGCCTTATTTTTTCTGGGCGCTTTGCGTGACTCCTCTCCTTGCTCGAGCAGAAGCAGATACTCGATCAGTTCCCGATCCTGAGACAGGCGAAGAAATGACTTTGAAATTCGGCAAAGCGGCCCCGGAAGAGCCACGCCTGGAAATCGGAACGGCCTCCCAGTGCAGTTAATCAGGAGCTCCAATAAGTCTAAAGGACGTGCGAAGGTTGCGATTTGAATAACATGGACTCGGTCAGTCAAAGTGCCTGTTTGTGGTATTAGTCTTGTAAAAGTTAAAGTCCAACATTGGGGAACTTACCCAACATCCAGTTGTTTCTTATCCACGCACATATCAGTTTCGCCATTTCTTGACTTTGGGTTGGATTGACTTTTGCTCGAAATTCTACCATCGTTGACCACATGACTAGGGCAGTATCAGTCAGGCCCGCCGGGCCGTTGAGATCCACGGATGATGTTATTAGTTCAACGCCATCTGCTATGCTCGAACAATCAAGCAACTTAAAATGCATCATCGCGGTCATCAAATTACAGGCAGCTCGAGACGTTCCGGGAGAGGCAATTGTACGGGAAGCTAATTCCCAAACCTGAGTCCAGATATGTCGTAGCTCTGGCGACGCAGCAGCTGGGCAGCTAGCTACACTACAAACACAGTATTAGCACCTATGTATGCCCCTAAATCTGGTTAACGCACCTTGCAATCGCAACCATGGTCCACGAGGCAGCGGAACTATTTTCATCTAGGATGTTTGGAGCAAGATGCTCTAGTGTGGGCAGCAACTTTTCAACTTTGCAGTCATCTTCTGACAGTACAAAAGGAACTAATTGGAGTGCGCATATCCTCGTTATACCTGTAGCAGATGATGCTTCGTGCAAAATATCTGAAGTCCTCGAGAGGAGCTGTTGCTTTTTATTGGGCCTTTCAGCTGATTGCAAATCAATGTTTGGGGCGAGGCAGATCTTGTCAAGGAGCGCTGAAAAACTGGCGATTAATTGCAGGATTGTCCAATTTTGTTCGGATCTAGGGACCCCAAGACGTGGGGCCATTGATTTTATCCCCATGGGTAAAGGGTCTGGGTCAAACGAGAATTCCAAGTCATCAAGCTGCATCATATCCTTCTCCGGTTGCCTGAGATACTCTCCATGGAGTCTTTCTATTAGGCCTTGTAGTAACTCGACGAATGACTCTGGTGGGGATGTGATCCCAAGCTTAAGTAAAGTAGATCTTCCAATGGTTAGTGTTATCAGCATTTCCTCCTTCAGCGTGGCCGATTTTGTACGCCAGAACCGCTTGATAACTGGAATAAGATCCAACATTGTATCTTGAACTAGCACAGTGTCATCCGTGATCGCTCTCGCAAGGACCGAATTTAGCGCATTAAATGCTGCATGGGGAGCTTTAGAAATGGCATTAAGCGGTAGTAAATAGTCAATAATGCCATTGAGCAGCTTTTCGGCTTCATCGTGGATCGGGGCGCACGGGCAGGAGCAAAGGAATTCTAAACACGCCTCTAGTTCCTCTGTATTTACGCTGCCTTCAAAGCGCGCATTTCGACTGCGACTAAGCGAACCTGGCTCCACGGAGCCAGCCCGGCTGCCTTGTTCATCTGGGTTCTCGGAGGGAAATCGAGAACGACTTCGAATGCTCAGCTGGCTTCCCTGGTTAGAATCTAGGACCCCAATGGCCTGAAGGCAGAACCCGACGAGGTGGCGCCAATCGTCCTTGCCCAGGTGTTCCACATGAGGTGGATATTGAAGGAGTGTCCTCAGGCTTTTTAAGTAGTCTCCGCTCAGCGTTGCCCATAGGTCCTCTCCTGGGGTTGGGAGGGTATCGGTGATATGACACAGTACCGCCGTCACCGTTTTCGATTCGATGCTATATACGCCCACCTCAACGGTAATTCGCAAGGCCGATGCGCAAAGAGCCAGTCTTGACGTCGTTGTAGTTTTCTTATGGACCGTGTTGGCGCGGCTGTAGGCGGACTTCTCTATGGATGCGAACCGGAATAAGGTCTCGAATATCCGATGGTACTCTTTGTCTTTCAGATTGTCCCTGCGGTCGACACGCCATGTTAATTATTGCAGGACGAGCGTCGAGAGGTAGAAGCATACAGCTTTAGTGTCTGCCTGTTTTGAAGAAGGATGTGCTTTAAATCTGTAGGAAACAGCCGTCAGTTTGGTGCCATAAACCCATATACCAAGACGCGAGGTGTTACCTTCGAGCCCATCTGCGCGTTCCTTCACTCTATCAGAGCCTATTGCCAGCAGGGCACCATCGAGCGCGACTTGCTTCATTGTTATTATTCCTCGAGCAGCCGCATGGGAATAGGTATCCCCGGCTTAGTGTAGAGGCTGGTGGTATGAGGGGGACGGGGCGTCTCGTTGCGGAGAGCCATGTAGTTCAGAATTCGAGAATCATCTTGCAGACAGAAGAAGCTCAGCCAGATCAGAACCCCAAGAAACAAGGCAGATACTTGCTGAGAATTAAATATGTGGGCGGGTCAACAAACAGAGGAATAAATACGAGATGTTGACATGTCGAAAAAGAAACCGGGGAGCTCTGCGCAAAGCTCGGACCATTTTTGGTGCGCCAACAACTTTTGGACTTTGGGGTCGCGTTCCCGCATCCAACAACATCGATTTCTGCTCTCCCCAACAGGACGCCCTCTGGTCCGCCGGTCTGCAAGATGGATGGCGACGATGATGTCGAGACCCTGAGAGGCATCTTCCTGGACCTCTCTGCTCTTTCTCGGTCTGCTCTGCCCGCTGTTGACAGGCTCGTTTTCGAATTGGAGGCGACGGTGCAGGACTTCCGCAAGCTGCTCGACAAGCCTGCGAAGAATAATGAAAGCCGCCAATCTGTGCTCTCCGGTATGGCAAACAGCTGTTTTCATTTTGACACTGATTTTTCCATGAGAGTGCCAGCTAACCGTTTGGTGGTCCAGGCAAAATCAAGCTCAACGACCTCGAATACTCCATCAACAAAGACTTTCAGCAAGATGTTTTGCAGGTTGCGGACTTCTTGGACGTGGATGAAAAGGAAGCAGCCAGCCTCTACCTTCAAGCGGAAACCTATGCGAAGAAATTGGACCGTTCCCCTGTTATGAGTACCATAATACGCTTTCACGAACGCCGGTCATATCTCCTCGAATGTCTGCGTCTGGTGCTGTTCGAATCGTTCGAGGTTGAGAGGGAAGGGACCCAAGCCGTCATGCAGGAGTTCGTCGCAAAAATACTCGAAATCGAAAATGGGCCCTTACGGAATGGATCTCTTTATGCGAGAAAGTGCATGGATTCTATGGCCGATATCGAAAAATGGCTGGTTCGCTTGGGCGAGCTTGCTCAAAAGGCGGCGATCGTGGGAATAGGCCAGGACTCAGATGTTTTTGAGATTATAGAATATCAACGTGGTAGTCTTGGGAAACAGCACGAGTCCCTTGGTGCGATCCTTTGCTACCTTTTCAAGGGCACTTTCACCAGCTCTGAGGATCTCCGGTTGCTGTTGGACCGATTACGGAAACTAGACAAATTCGACATGTTGCTGGTCCACTATCTGCCAGCAATAATCTCCTCGATGTCTCAGTATGGCTCCCCAGAGGGCTCTGGATCCCTTCGTGATGCGAGGTCTCTACACCAGGCCATTACTTCTTCCAAAGACGGCCTAGAGTGGGTTTTACCGAAATTCCATGCTGCTGTCAAATCACTATGGCTGGCTGAATACGCCGGTTGGTATTTTGAGTCAGGGCCTGCATCTCCTCTTCAAGGTGTCAGCCCTGAAAAGGAGGCCACTGAACTTTCTAAATTGTTTGTCACCGTGCTCGATGATGGAGCGTTGGAGTTTATGCTAGAGATATGCGCCGGGGTAACACACGACGAGTGGCGCGACCCAGCAAGGACTGAGCTGGTTGGTCTACTGCTCAAAGACAGCGCTCCGCTAACAGTCGAACCGGATTCTGCTTCGTCGCAGTTTTACGCACTACTCTTGGAGTATTTCGAGATGTTCATAGAGTCACTCATTGCAAATATGCCCGATGCGATACGAACATTAAAGTCGGAGGAAGACATTCAACGACTCGATCAAATCACCGCCCTTCGAGAAGGCCTCACATCAAATCTACACCGAGGGTTGATTGAGACACGCATGCATTTCGAAACCTTACTCGTGATAATGGCGTTTGCATTCGAACATAGAGTTGACGCTGCCCAGGAGTTTTGGGCAGACCCGGATGGAAACTTATACGGATTTCTCCAGTGGGCATCCAAGCGGCAGACAGTTCCTCGGGCCAGTGCTTTTTGTGAAATGCTGTGCTCTATTTCAGAAGGGGAAGAGAACTCTTTGTCGGCGCACAAATTCCTCCTAGATGAGGAAAAAGCATCCTCCGCAAAATTTAGGAGATCCGCTTCGATGAGTTGGGCCCAAATGATCGACGAACTTCAACTATATGCCACCAAAGCTACAGAACGGCCCGCAGCAGCGTCACCATCACTTTTCCGTATCCGCAAGCTTGAGCCAGCCGATATTGACGAGCCCGAGAGCCCAGTGATGCTTACTTCGTACTTGAGACTTATCAGTCATCTATGCAAGCAAAACTGGAAAATACGAGAATGGGTCCTACAACACCCGAGCGTGAACCTCGTCAACATTCTTTTGACGTTATGCAACGCTCCCATTCCAAGCCATTTGAGATCCAGCGTATTTGCTACCCTCCGGTCCCTGATGGTCGATCGAACCTCCTCTCATGGAAACGAGATGTGGACTGCGCTTGATCAGTGGATTTCTGGTTCCGGGACTCAGACCTCCTTGGTTAAACTACCTGTTGTATCTAATTCTGCCGGGTGGAACGATCGTCATGCCTTCCAGAAAATAACAGAAACCTTCGATCAAATATACTCGTTTGTGGATCTGCTGGACACTTTAGTATCCCCTGCCACTGATTTGGTTGATTCCCAACTGTCTCTCCCCTTCCCAGAAGCGTTGGGTTCTTCCTACAGAATGCCTGGCATAGAACCCTATATCGATTTTGTTATGGGCCAGGCTCTCGCTGGTCGATCAATCGACCTGCAGGAGACGGAAGCACGCCTTCTGCAGTTAAACTGCTTCAACTTCATTGTTACGTGTCTAGGGAGCTTCAACGAAAACCTGATTTCTATCATCAATCAGCCTTCGATTCCGCTCGACTCTAACCTACGGTCTCCGTCTGTACAAGCATATATTCGATTACACCCATTTGCTAGAGTTATGGAATGGCTGTTCAATGAAGACGTGCTCAAAACCATATTTGCTGCAACTCACCAAAATATCGATGAGGTTTCGAAAGCTCCCGCTGATTCGATCCTACTCCGGTCCCTGCTTCGAAGCATTGACGTTATGAACCTCCTCATGGACCAGCAGTCGACTTATTTTGATGTGGTGCGGCCTTTGATCAAATCGCAAGCCAGACAGACCGCCAATACTGTAGCAAACTCGTCCCTAGCTTCGTTTGAAGATAGTGTCATCGATAATCTTCGTCTGGTAACGGATCTGTGCCTGTACTGCGGAACTGGCCAGCCGCAGTTAACTCTCACTTCGCTAGCCCTTTTGGAAAAGCTGTCTAGTTCTCGAAAGTTGAACAAGGCCACTTCATCCACTTTATCCCGCTGGCAATCATCCAACCAGATCGTGGAATTGCTAAACACCGATGTGGAGGCCGACCGTATTGGCCGCTTCCTTACCGGCCTAATGAGGCCTGATGTACGGGAACTGGAAGGCGGTCCACAGTCCTCAGGTTATCTCATCAAGCTAGGGCTCCTAAATCTGCTCGATCGTTGTCTTACCATGAACCACGAAAAGCCAAACATGGCCCATCTTCTCCTTGGGTTTTCTTGCCTTGGCAACACTCTTGACGTCGCAAGTGGAAGCCTCTTCCAAGACAAGATGTCTCTGCTCCATAGCATTATTGACTTCGTGCAGAGCTTTCCGTATGGTGATGCGGCCATAATGTCTTGGATGATGCATCTGAAACAATTGGGCTTCCGGGTACTTCGACATCTTTGGTCTTCAAAACTCTCGTCTACACTAGTCCTCCCAGAACTTCATTACAATCGGCTGCTTGTTTTGCTCTTCTTGAACCAACCCGCTGTGGGCCCTGAAACTCTTTGGGATGGTTACCAAATGAGCGACACGGAATTTTGGTACTCAGATGCGGCAGGCTCCCTGTCAGAGTTTCTGAGCTTTCGGAGCGTACTTTTTGATTACGCTGTGACAGAAATCCGTTCTGCTTCAAACCATGGCTCGCCATCTCTGCAGAAGGAGATTCTCTCCACCCTGCTTGGAAGTTCCACGGATGAAACCAATCAAGCTATATCTCACGCTTCCTTCTTTGATCTCTTCGATTTTGCCGATCTTGACATTGAAAACGTATACGGGCCGTCTGGTCTGAGATACTTTAACGACGTTGACGTGGATTTGTGTGCCAAGCTTCAGGATGACGGAGTCCTCGTTCTATACGATCTGGCTGCGGTAAGAGAGTTGCTGGAGCTGACGAAGCAAGAACTATTCCGAGCAGGAGTAGTGACTGCTCAAGACGAAGAGCAGCTGATCGCAGAGCGGGAAAGTCTCCTAATATTCCTTCATGCCACCAACCAGAGCCGGAAAATCCAATTCTATCGCTTCCATGCGGTCCGGTCTTGGGCCGAACTCGCAACGACGATCGTGGTCACCTGTCAGATGGACACCGGAAGAAGGGCTATGCTGATCCTGCATGTTCTGCAAGTCATCCTTCCCAAGCTTGAAAGCTCTATTGCGGATAACGCATCGGAAGCGATTGAGTTGGCCCGTTTGGCCGAGTCCCTGATTGAAAAGCTCGGCACCACTTCCTCCAACGAAGCGTCGGCCAAAGGGGCAGATATTATTGACGAACGACTCTACCATCTCTTCCAGACATGCGCCAGAGGAATTCCGCTGGTGCTGGAGAATACTACGCTTAGAGAATGCCTTTATAACATATGTTCCCAGTATCTTTCGCGCACTACTGGCAAAGGCTCTGGCCAAAATCGGTTTGGGAACCACTCGCAGCAAGTTGTCAAGTCCTCAGGGTCCGCCCTGGTGGAGGCCATATGCGACGATGCATATTCTGGACAGGAAACATGCAGAGTATCCGCTCTGCTCCTCCTAAATCTACTTGCTGTTCTTGACCGCCAGCAATCTTCGTCTCTGCTCATAGATTTGATTGCGCAGTCAAACTACTTGACTATGTTCGTTGATGTTGTCCGAGCAATACCTACTGAGTTCCGGAATACGCAAGCTAGCGGTATGTATCATTGTCCCTTCTCTTTTCCTTGGGGCACTTCTAACAATTCGCTACAGAAACTTCGCGGCTGTTGACCTACTACGAGGCCCAACTGTCGTTGCTTCAACAGTTGTCCCAAACACGAGCCGGGGCGGAGCGCATACTAGACGCAGGCTTGTTCCAAGCCGTCAAAGAGTCCCAGCTTTTTGCTGCTGACCCCGATATTGGCATAGGTACAAAAGCCACGCCCCCACTTTGTTAGATTCCAACTAACTCCATAATTCAGATATCGACAACCCAGATGCGCTTCGGAAATACTATGAGCTTCTTCTTTCTGTCCTACGCGTGATTGTGTCGACCGTCTTCTCGCGTGGTCTGCACAACCAGCAGGTTCTGGACCAAACGCGGACATTCCTTTCTGGAAACCGACAAAGTATGGTTGGGATATTCAAACGATATGCAAAGATTGGGGGACTGGGAGCCACAGAGGCCACCGAGACTCTGGACGATCTGGTTAAATCATACGTGGCGCTCATCGCTGCGGTTGGGTTTCTTGAAGTAAGTCGGCCACCATGCGTTTTGCGGGCGTGGACGAGAAGCTGATGCTAACGACGATTGCAGTTTGAGGATACACAGTCGAGCCAGAGACGGGGGCCGCAATTGTTTTCATAGATGTTCTGTATATAAATAATCAATAAATTCGGGAGGATTAGCTAGGGGCGCTGTGGCGGGAGCATTTAAAGGAGGAACTGGAAAATACGATATGATATGTCTGACGATACCACGCCCCAGCCGGTGCTTTGTAGATTCCCTGCGATTTAAAAACTCGAAATTAAGTGATTTCATCTAGCATGCCAATCCGCGTGTTCTAGACAGATCATATGTGCGTGAACGGCCCTTTGAATGTCTCTATATAGTCCATCCATTCTCGGGCAGGAAAGCTGCAACCAACAACAACCAACACTTTTCTTCGCGTCTGCTGCTTTGCACCACTCCATGCCACCGTCTTTGTTCCCAGACGCTTTCATCTTCAAATACCCATTGCTTGTCCGTGTTCATCTCGGTTGCGTGTTCACAGCAGTCCTGTCTGTCCATCTACACGCGGAGGTAACCCAACTTATCTCCGCCCGCTGACTTCAGCAACGCCAATCCGCCATCAACCCCGACTTCACGCCATATCGCCCGCCAACAGCACAGGTAAAGCCCCCCCACACCGCACCGCCATGTCCTTTCTTTCCGTCAATGACCAAGGCTGAGCTCTGATGGACGCTGCGTGTCAGTCTGCGGACCAAAGTAGATGCAGAATTCCAAACCTGCACCGAGGGGTGGCCATCAAAACAAATCCGTGGGCAAGCGGAAACTCTCTGACCAAGACTCCGACGGCGCCCACCACGACGACCCGGGACGCAAACAAGCAACCATCACAGACCTCTTCTCCTCCGCCGGCGGGAACAACGTGTCGAAGAACGCCAGAGACGACCTGCTCTCGCCCAATAGCAAGCGCGTGAAGCGCGAGGAACAGGCCGGCCTTTTGCCACCCCAGTCCCAGTCGGTTCCCCCCGATCCAATCGACGTCGACAGCATGTACAAGTTTGAGCGTTCAGAGACGAGTAAATCGGGCCGCGGCGGCGCGGGGCTGGATTCGTCGCCGTCGAGCTCCTCTACTCCCGCCCAGATGCTGCCCCCAGCGCCGTCGCCGTCGCGTGCTTACACCTCCACCCCCCGCGAAACCAACTTCACCCCACATACCGGAGCGAGGAAGCTGGTCGTGAAGAACCTGCGGTCTATCTCGCGATTGGACCAGGATAGATACTTTGATAAGATCTGGGCGCAGCTGGAGACCGCGCTGACTGCAATCTTTGCAGACGAGAAGCCGCGACAGTCGCTGGAGGAGTTGTATAGAGGGGCCGAGAATGTATGTCGACAGGGCAGGTCGGCCGCTCTAGCTAGGAAATTACAAGATGTCTGTAAGGACCATGTGTCGGGGAAGGTCTTGAGATTGTTACTGGCGAGATCGCAGGATGCTGGCGATATAGAGGTTTTGAAATCGGTGGAGGAGGCTTGGAGGGCTTGGAATGCTCGATTGGTAGGTTTCTTCAGTTGGATCAATTCGATGTTTTGGACGCTAATAGTTATTTTTGCTGAGATAGGTTACGATCCGTTCTATCTTCTACTATTTGGATCAATCCTTTCTCCTACATTCGGCAGACCATCCGACTATTTACGAGATGGGACTAATTCAATTCCGCGCGGCGGTCTTCAGAAACGAGATACTAAAGCCCAAGATCTTGCAAGGGGCCTGCAAGCTCATTGATCTTGATAGGAAGGAGGATAAGACATCAGTTGATCCCACGCTGCTCAGACGGGCCATTAAGTTCTTCCATGATCTCGGTGTCTATACGAAAGATTTCGAGCCGAAAATGCTAGCTGCCACTGAAGAATATGTCAGCAGCTGGGCGAGTAAGGAGTCAACCAATAACTACCTTGCCACGTACGCAGAACGATGCCATCGTCTATCTGATCGCGAGATGGCCAGATGCGACTTCTTCGCGTTGGATAGAAGTACCAAAGTCAGCATATCGCAACTGCTAGATCGCTACCTTGTTTCCGAACAGCTCAAAATTCTGCTTGAGGAACGCGATATCCTTGGCCTTCTACGTACCAACGACAAGCTAGGTCTTGAACACCTATACTCGTTGCTAGATCGGCAAGACCTAGGAGCAAGGGTGAAGCCCGCTTTTATGGCATACATTGTCGAAGAAGGCTCTACCATAGTATTTGACCAGGAACGCGAGAGTGAAATGGTCCTTCGACTCCTAAAATTCAAGGAGGATCTGGATGAAATATGGAGAGATTCATTTCACAAAAATGAAGTCCTTGGCCACACTCTCCGAGAAGCGTTTGAAACGTTTATCAACCAAGGGAAAAAGACTGGCGCAAGCTGGGGCACGGATAATCCGAAACCGGGCGAAATGATTGCGAAACATGTTGACTTGCTACTCAGGGGCGGGGTGAAGGCGTTCCAAGGCTGGGACGCCCAGTCTAAAGGCGGCAACTCTGCGCTGGCTGATGAGGATGCGGAAATCAATAAACAGCTGGACCAGGTGTTGGATCTTTTCCGCTTCGTGCACGGAAAGGCGGTTTTTGAGGCGTTCTATAAAAATGACCTTGCCCGACGACTTCTTATGGGAAGAAGCGCAAGTGATGAGGCTGAGAAAAGCATGCTTGCCAGACTCAAGTCAGGTACGTACAGTATACGCTTTAGGGTGTAGTGTTGGTTGCTAACAAGGCTGATAGAATGCGGATCAAATTTTACGCACAATCTCGAGTCCATGTTTAAAGATATGGACCTTGCGCGTGATGAAATGACATCGTACAACGCCCTGCAGGGCCCGAGGAGAAACAGACCAAAGGTGGATCTCAATGTACACGTTATATCGGCGGCGGCTTGGCCGTCGTACCCAGACGTGCCAGTCATGATCCCCAAGGACATTTCCGCTGCCATGGACAGCTTCGACCAGTTCTACAATAACAAGTACAACGGCCGAAAACTCCTATGGAAGCATTCGCTAGCGCACTGTCAGTTGAAGGCAAGATTTCCAAAGGGCGACAAGGAAATTGTCGTCAGTTCGTTCCAGGCTATTGTGCTTCTGTTGTTCAATGATACAAAGGACGAGGCTCTATCATACCAGTATCTCAAGGAAGCTACTGGATTGCGTACGTTATTCAACACCTTTGTATGCTTGTGCCGCATTGCAATGGACAAGACTAACCCAACTCTTGCTCACTTACAGCCGAGGCCGAACTAAAACGCACACTCCAATCGCTCGCATGCGCCAAATACCGCGTCCTAAGTAAAAAGCCCAAGGGCAAAGACATTAACGACACGGACACATTCACCTACAACTCGAACTTCTCCGACCCCAAAATGCGCATCAAGATCAACCAGATCCAGCTCAAGGAAACGAAGCAGGAGAACAAGACGACGCACGAACGGGTGGCAGCGGACCGGCACTACGAGACGCAAGCGGCGATTGTGCGCATCATGAAGGCGCGCAAGACCATTAGGCATGCGGAGTTGGTGGCGGAGGTGATTAATAAGACGAAGAGCCGGGGGGTGTTGGATCCGGCGGATATCAAGAAGAATATCGAGAAGTGAGTAGTACTGAATACCCACCTGTCTATCTATATTTTGAGCGAGGGAACTGACATTTCAATCTTTAGACTTATCGATAAGGACTATATAGAGCGGGATGGGGAGAAGGGTTATCGGTATCTATCATAAATTTGAGTATTGCTTTGTTTCGTGTAATGGTTTGTCATTCATTATCCGGGTATTAAAACAAACCTACATACAGTATGAGTGGGAGTTTTATCATGAAATACTATGCAGGATGCTATTATTTTATTTTATTTTATTTTTTCTTTCGTCTTTTGTTTTCCCCCAAGGATATGCCAGTTTGCCTTTTTGCCTTTCACTTTTTTTTACTACTACTAGCTACTGTGGGGATATCATGCTAGTTATGTTTATGTGTTTTAGAGAAGATGGAATTTTTTAAAAGAAATGAAATGGGAACATGAATACAAATAAATAATTAAATAAACCCAGATAAAATTTACTTGCTTTCCTGGCGTTTAGTTGCGTTAATTAGTTCCTCGTCTCGTGGGCAGGTTGGTGTGGATAGGTACGGAGTATGGAGGATGACTTTGTCTTTGGTCAGAGTTAATACGTAGAGATAACGTATGCGTACGGTAGTGGCGGGATCATCCTTCCCTCCCCCATTTTTGGGGGGAGAATAATAAGAATAGCTGGGGAAAAGGGGATCTATGGAGATTCAACAAGTTTAGTGGATATAGCTGATACTATGGGGATATCATGTGCGGTGGTGGAGGCCCCTTTTTTAATTTTATGGAGCAGGGAGGAGCTTGGAGCAGGGAGGATTGTTCTAGAATTAAAGACAGTTGACCGTGTGATGAGAAAAAAGAATTTGGATAAATAGTTCTTTGAAGCTGAGATTTATAGATGCGATAGGGGTTGGATCTAGAAGTCTGCGCGGAAATCCCAAACAGGCAAGCCGGGCTATCCTGCTGGATTATCAGGATTATCTCAGGATGATGCGATGCGATGCAGCTGCTGGGAAGTGGACATGGAATTGATCAGATGTTGGCTTGGAAATAACTATTCTCACTATTCTCACTAACAAATCTCCATCTATTACGCGGCGATGGGGCAAGCTGTGTTCCCGTGATTTGTTTTCGACGTCAATCTCTGCTCTATACAACTTGGAGTAGAGTTGACCCCCACGACCAGCACCGTCCTGTACAGACAGCCCTCTATTGTTATTCTTTTGCTGCAATGCGTGTCTAGCTATTTATATTGTTATTATTAGTGTTCGATATTCGGCCGACAGCCCGCCCGCCACCCGTTTCTGCCGCGCTGACCCCCCGCACGCCCAGCATCTAAATACTATCTCCAACACTAGCCCAACCCCACCGCCATCCAGCATTCCAGCCGCCGAGAATGCCCAGCGGTATCAGCCCGTAAGAAATGCGCCGGCCCTTGGTGTGCGCCATACCGCGGCGGCTGGTGCGAGCAGCGGCCACCCAGCGAGGTAAGGTCACACCCGTACGCCGTTAATTACGCCGTCCATGCCAGGGCAGCGTCAACCCCGCGCTGGATAAATAGGAGAGGGACTTATATAATATAAATAACTATATCCTGGCTGATATTAACCCCTCTCTCTCTCCTCTCTGCATCATCGTATTGTCTTCGTTGTTGTGCTGCTGTTCTTCCTCTGCCATCCCCTATCTCCATCTCCATCTCCTCTACCACAATGCAGAGTACGTGCATGGCTCTACACTTCCGCATGCTTACTTACCCTTCCGCTGCCACTGCTAACCTCTCCCAGCTAAACACTTCTTCTCCGATCCCACCCAGCTCGTCAACTCCGCCCTCACATCCCTCACCCTCACAAACCCCTCGCTCGCCTTCGACGCCCCCAACAAGATCATCTACCGCCGTCCAACCCCCGATGTCCTCGCAAACCCCAAGGTCTCCATCGTCTCCGGCGGCGGCTCCGGCCATGAGCCCGCCTTTGCCGGCTTCGTGGGCAAGGGCATCCTAACCGCCTCTGTGGCCGGTACCATATTTGCCTCCCCCTCGGCAGAGCAGGTCAGGAGAGCCGTCATGGAGCGCATCGAGACTTCCAAGGGCGTTCTGGTCATCACCATGAACTATACCGGGGACGTGATGAATTTCGGCATGGCTGCTGAGAAGGCTAATGCCGCCGGCATCAAGACCGAGTTCTTCGCCATTGGCGATGATGTAGGCGTGGGTAGGAAGAAGGGTGGCAAGGTTGGGCGCAGAGGCATTGGCGGTGGCATTTTGGTGTTGAAGATTGTTGGCGCGCTGGCGGAGTCCGGGTGAGTAACTAGATATTTATAGTCCCTGAATACTTTTGCGCTTTATACTAATCTTTGGTTATAGTGCATCTTTGGAAGACGTATATCGAATTGCACAGCTGACGACGAGTAACATCGTCTCCCTTGGAGCTTCGCTTGAACACGTCCATGTCCCTGGACGACAGCTGCCAGACCCAAATTCTGAGGAGTTGGTGCCCCATGATGAAATTGAAGTTGGCATGGGAATTCACAACGAGCCTGGCTCCCATAGAGTCAAGGCTACCGGAGAGGAGCTTGTCCGGGGAATGCTTCTGCAACTTTTAGACCATAACGACAAGGACCGTGCGTTCATAACCTACGCTCCATCAGACAAGTTTGTTCTCTTTATCAACAACCTCGGCGGTGTTAGCACGCTCGAATTGGCTGGATTGACAGCCGAGGTGTCCCTTCAGCTGGAGCGGGATTACAATATCAAACCCGTCCGGACTATTCAAGGCACATTCCTGACCAGCTTGAATGGAATGGGATTCAGCATTTCACTCCTGAAACTGGCAGACACCGGTTTGGGACAAGGAAGGTCCATGCTTGACCTTTTGGATGCGCCCTCAGAAGCCGTTGGATGGGCTGCGCCTGTGCAGACCTCGACCTGGGAGAAGCGTTCAGATGCTACCTATGACACCAAGAAGGCAGTGGTGGCGGAGGAGAACCCGTCTAATCTCAAACGTATGCCCTAGTCTGAGAAAGCATTTGAAATGACCTCTTACTAACGCATTTATAGTGGATCCTACGGTCCTGAAAAAGGTTCTTACATCTGGTCTCAACAGTGTGATCGCGGCCGAGCCTCTTGTGACCAAATACGACACCATCGTCGGTGACGGCGATTGCGGAATTGGCCTCAAGCGCGGCGCCGAAGCGGTCCTCGCCTTCCTCAACGACCCATCCACAAACCTTACCGACGACCTCGTCACCTCGGTCAACAAAATCATCCCCATCGTCGAAAACACCATGGACGGCACTAGCGGTGCCATCTACGCCATCTTCCTCAACGCTCTCGCCCACGGCCTCCGGGAACAAGCCCCCTCCCAACCCGCGCCCGCGACTGCTCAAGCCTGGTCCGGTGCGCTGCAACACTCCCTCCAAGCGCTGGCGAAATACACGCCCGCACAGGTTGGCGACCGGACGCTCGTTGACGCACTGGCGCCGTTCATCACGCAACTGACGGCGTCTGGAGATGTACATGGCGCAGCGAAGGCGGCAGAGGATGGCGCGGAGGCGACGAAGCATCTCAAGGCCAGCCTGGGACGGACGGTGTATGTGGGTAGCGAGGAGGAGTGGATTGGCAAGATACCGGATCCGGGAGCGTATGGGCTGGCGCAGTTTCTGAAGGGGGTTGCGGGTGCCTCGTAGATGGGGGGGTTTTTTTTTTTTCTGTTATTTTTATGTAATGATTTTCCGTTCTTGCAGGCATGTATTTGTGAGTTTTATAGCTTGGTATTTTTTAATCTTATATCCATATCTATCTATATACGGAGTATTTGGCTGTGAATAAGGGGGATGTATAGTTAACTCTTAGGCAGTACGGTAACGAGGTAACTTGATCGAAGATAATAATAAGTTACCTACATTCATTAGATCTGTAGGTCTCGGTGAATGAAGACGGTTTAACCCATGTCATTGAATTATCCCATCGACAACTAAATAGCCGGTTTGTCAGTATTTATCCGCAGGCTGTTCACAGTCCAACAGGGGGGTTGCTTAGCTAAGTGAGTTCGCTAGCCCGATTTAGTTAGCGGCCGACGTCAGAGCTGGCATCCTTCCATCGAGCTGAGCTTCAACTTCAAACATCTTCTCTGATATATCAGTTTTTGATACCCCTTTTCTGCCCTCTGTCTGTCGCGTTGAGTGGAGTGGCTTTGAGCTTGTCAGCTAGGAAGATAGACTGCTGTTCCCAAGCTATGGTGGTCCTGCGATTCGTCGGGATTGGCTTTGTTGCTGTTTGCAATTGAACAGGGGAGCGAGAGAGAGAGAGCGAGAGAGATAGGGAGACAGCCCGGAGATTTGTCTGTGGTGATATATTATATACCTGCTGCACACTGGCTTGCTACGCGATGGTGCTGGTGGTTTGGAGACATATATATATCCTGCTGTTTCGTCCTTGAGCAGGCAACGCGCAATAGCTACGAACGAGACCAACTATTCAACCAACCCTTTACCTTTATGATACCCCCCAAACAAACCCTCCCACCGCAACCATGAGCATCGAAGTCCGCGACTACGCGCAACGCGACGCGGTCTCAGACAGCAATACAGACATCGAAGCGCAAGCCGCCCACCCGCACCCGCACCCGCAACCCATCACCACCGCCTTCCCGCCCCTCGAACGCCGCTCTACCGTCCCCATAACCCCCACCGACCTGAACCCTCCCCAGCGCATCGACACCCAAGACTTCATCCGCCGGCGCGCCAAACGCTCCAACACCGCCCGCTCCTACCACCGCGATGGCAGCAGCTCAGACGTAAACGACTGGCGGCCCGGCGAAGAGCCCGGCTTGGACCCTAGCGGCCCACTGCCACCCTATCGCACCGGGGGCGAGACGCTGCTGCAGGGCACCCATGCGCGGTGCGATGTGACGGTTGTGGATTTCTCGCAGGCGGATATGCGCATGTATCATCTTGACAATGACACCCTGGGACCCTTCCTGGCCAAGGAGCGGGAGCCCTGGGTGCTGTGTCGCTGGATTAATGTGAACGGGCTGAGTTGGGATGTGGTGAGGCTGTTGGCGAATTATAGGGATTTGCATCGGTTGGCTGTGGAGGATTTGTTGCATTCGGTCAATCGGACCAAGGTCGATTGGTTCTCTGATACCACGTTTATTGTGCTGGCCATGCAGAAGTTGGTCAAGTTGAGGGCTGATGGGGTGTTTGGTGGGGATGCGGAGATGGAGGGGCCAAGTGCGAGTGGGAGTGAGAGCGAGATGGAGGCGGAGCCGTATCCGTCGGATAAGGAGAAGAAGAAGAAAAAGAAGAAATGGAGGAAGTCTCGGCGCCGGGGGGTCATTTTGTCCGCGCTAATGGACCTGATTACTCCGTCAAAGGACAAGAAGCGACTTAGGAAGCAATCCAACGACACCGGAAATGGCCAACCCCTAAAAACCCCCACTGATTTCTCCGCCGACACCGACAGCACCAGCTCCCGTCTTAAGAAACTCCGCACCCTACAACGCTACCACGGCGGACCCAACGAGGACCGCATCGGTTTTATGGAACGGCATGCCGTCCTCGCTGACCGCGGTCTCGGCGTCGCCATTGAACAGGTCTCCATCTTCCTCCACGCGGACAACACCGTTACCTCCTTCTTCGAAGCGAGCGCGGACGACATCGAGACTCCCATCGTCCAACGGCTCAGCTCGCCGGATACCATCCTCCGCCAATCCTGTGACGCCAGCATGGTCGTGCAGGCTATCCTGGACGCGATCATCGATCTAGCCATTCCCGTGACGACGGCGTATCAGGATGCCATTGGCGATTTGGAGCTCAAGGTGCTAACGGATCCGGATATCGAGCAGTCGACGGATCTATACATTCTCACCTCGGAAATCGCCGTGCTGAGGGGCGCCATGCAGCCGATCATTGGCGTCGTGAATTCCCTACGCGATCATAAGTCTGAGGTGCCTGTTTTTCGGCCGGGGACGAAGTCGAATAATAATACTAATAATAATACCTCCTCCTCGTCGGGCACGACTTTGCCGCTCATGCTTGTCCCAGAGCGTGACGGAAATAACCATAACCATATCCACCGACCAAACACGCCGGATCCCGAGGGTGTCAAGCTACCGTCTGTGGTGCGGATTAGCATGATGACGCACACGTATCTGGGCGATGTGCTGGATCATTGCATTACGATTACCGAGGGGTACGATCAGATGAGGCGGTCGGCGGATAATATGATTGATTTGATTTTCAATACGATTGGTGAGTGGACTACTACCCCGCGAAAAGAAAAATAGCGTGCAAGGCAAAGGGGGTGGGCCAACTACGTGCTATGCTAATCAGATGTGTTTTGCTTAACTGTAGGAGCGTATCAGAATGAAAGCATGAAACAGCTCACGATTGTTACTTGCATGTTTCTGCCGCTGACGTTTCTTACGGTGGGTTTGTTATTCTTCCTATCATTCTCCATCCATCCATCCATCCATCCATCGATCGTTGTCGCACCACAGCACAGAGCACGATTGCAAGCTAACAAGTGGAATGATGACACAGGGCTACTTCGGAATGAACTTTGACCGCTTCGACGGTGTGCAGAAACATAGTGATGCGTATGTATTCCATCCATCCATCCATCCATTCATCCATGCATTCAAACCCCGTGCCCCCTAACTAACACCCTTCCTCCAGCTTCTTCTGGCCAATCGCCATACCCTTCGTAATCGTCACGACGGCGATATTAATGTGAGTTTCATCCCTACCTCTACCTACCTACGCCCGTTATTTGTATGTTAGGCACAACAGGAACCGTCAACTGATTTTTCTTTTTCTTTTTTTAAAAAAAGGCGCGATATGATCCAGCGCTACGCGATACGGCTCGCTCAGAAGCGGATTATTCAGGTATCGCGGAAGAAGAGGAGGAGGCGGGGGAGGCTGGTGGGTGGGGATGGACAGGGGGGTGGTAACGGTGATAACGGTGGAGGTGGCGGGGGGTTATGGGGAAATAGGTAGGCAGGTGGAGGCAGTTCTGTAGCTGACTCTATGATGTACAAGGCGGCTGTGTTTGTCCCTGTCGTGTGGGTGGGTTATGTATGGTTTCGTTGTGTATTTGTATGCGTATATGGATGGGCATGGATATGGATATGGGCATGGGTATATGTGGATATAGAGAACCTGGTAAAGGGGAATGATATCCATAATATATACAGTGATACCAGAACCAAAACCAAAACCAAAAAAAATCAAAATATTTCTAGAAGAAAAGAAAAAGAATGTCCATCTATCTATCTATCCTTACCTTGGCTTCACTCCCCGCACTCCCTCGCATTCCTTTTAACCTAGCCAATCATCCCCAGCCATATATAATAGATTCAAAACATCCTCCTCCGAAACCCCCAATACGCCCTCCACGGCAACCTCCAATCCGCCACCCTCAACTCAGGCCGAAACACATCAAAATCAACCCCCTGCAACCTCTCCAACCACAACCCCGTCGACACCGCAGGCATCAGCACTCCAAACGCCCTCTCAACCTCCTCCAATTGCCTGCTCACCGAACCACCACCACCCTCCTGAATACTATCATCATACTCATGCCCCTCCTCCCCCTCATGCTCAAACGCATGCCCAACCTCCTGCCCCGCCCGCAGGTTCACCAGCATCTGCCGCGCGGTGATGAGGTGGTCGCTCGCGCGCGTGGCGACTGTGAACACGGCATCGCGCAGGCCCGGCGCGTCCGCGCCGTGGCGGAAGACGTCTTCTTCCTTGACGCCTGCTTCGGCCATGACGTCGAGGGGGAGGGTGATGGCGCCTGTTCTGGCGGCACCGGCACTAGTGCCGGGTTGGTTTGAGTGGTGGTTTGGCGGTGGGGGGAAGGCGATTAGGGGGATGCCGCGGAGCACGGTGGTGATGCCAGCGGCCTTGCCGATGTGGGAGGCGAGGTGGTCGGCGGTGAGGGAGGTGAGGGGGAGGGAGGCGAGGGTGAGGTAGAGGAGGGTGGAGTAGGTGGCTTCTGCGTAGGATTCGAGGGTGGAGAGGGAGGTGTAAGGGGTGTTTGTGAGGTATTGTTCGCGCGCGTTGATCATGCGGAGGAACCAGGATTTGCTGATGCGGGCGCGGCCGTCGGTGCGCGTGGAGAGGTCGGAGATGGCGGAGGCGAGGAGGATGGCGATTGGTTCTTTGGGCGGGTGGCCGGAGAGCGTGCGGGTGATGGTGTCCCGCCAGAATTGCAGGCGCATGAGTCCGATGGTGGGCGTGCTGGTTGTGTCGGGGATTTGGGAGAGGGAGATGTTTAGGGCGCGAAGGGCTAGGTGGAAGTTTGTCGAGCGCCGGGGGATGAAGGTGGAGAGTGTGTAGGAGGGACGGTCATATTTGCTGTCCGTTTATGTCATGGTTAGTTTAGTCATGTAGGAAATGTTTCGGATAAGGGGGGGGGGGGTGTGGTGGCTTACCGGACAAGATCGAGACAGTATTTATGTGCGGATTCAAATTCTGATTTTGCCCTCCCAGAAGCCAGCACTGTATCCGATGATAGATACGTTGATCGAGAAAAGGAACGGTTTGTTTGTCGTATATGTCTGGGAGATTGGCGTGGTGGATGTGTTTGCAGACGCCGCGATGCGCAGCGCAAGCATGCGAACTGAGGTTTCGAGGCCATATTGACAGTGGTATAAGTATCAAAAAGCCGTAGAAGTGCCCAGTATATTGGCAAATGCGAATTAGCCCAGTCTAGTGCTCGATATCAAGCTTAATACTAGAATCACTGGGATGAAATGGATGTCTTTGGACGGCTCCAGTGTCTTGACAGTGTGAAATCTAGACTGCTCCCGCGCAGCATAAACAGCCAGGCTTCTTCCTCTGCCGCAGATTGCCCGTGTATCGCCGTATATCGCCGTGAAGCCCTGACCACACCAATTGCCGCTCCGTATCTCTCAATGTTGATGTTGTCGCAAATTGAAGCTTGATATTTTTTCGCGATGACGTCGAGGTCGCGTTTTAGCTTGTTCCCGTGACTTTCCATTAACGCGTCTCCCAAACTCCGCAAAAATTGACATCTCCAACCTCGCTGTCCACCACCACCCGCACCAACCCCCCATGTGCGGTTTCTGGCTGCTATGGCTTATCACGAAATGAGTAGCACCGATGATGACCGGCGGCCAACCAAGAAACGCCGCTTTTTTGTCGAGGACGAGAGTGAGAGTGGGCAGAATGAACCCGCGCAGAATGCCGACGCGTCGTCGAGTAAGGCTGTCTCTGCTATATCTCCGCCGGCTGCTAGTTTGACCACCGAAATACCTCCTTTAGGCCCTTCTGTTGCTGCTGGCTTGGTATCTGGGGCTAATGGCGAGGGTGACGGTGGCTTTGACTGCGAACTTTTTGCCAGCATTGTTGGGCAGCCCGTCGAGAGGAGCACCATCCAGAAAATCCGAATAGCCGCAAAGAATGATATGCAAACAGCGATCAATATCTATCTTGATGGATCCTGGCTCAAGGAAGACACGCCAGAGCCTCCCCCAACGCTGCCTATCCGTGAAGAAATTCCCTCTCAGCCCATAGATAAACTAGATATCGACATGCCTGAGCCGCCACCTGCTACAACCGTCGAAACTAGAGACAAGATTGAAGATGACCCTAACATCTTGTATGTCGATCCCGAGTCACGGTATATAGGTGCCTTTGGTGTCGCCGCGTGGTCCACCAAAAGTGGGACGAATTTGTTGAAACATGGAGACTCGGTCAACATCGAGCGGACCAAATTACAACCATCTAAAAAGCGGCGGGCATCAAACCAGAAGGGAGATGTGATAACGCGATTCACAAATAATAATGGCGATGAGGTCGGAAGGCTTCCTCGAGATACGGCAGAATGGGTTTCCACATTGGTTGATCAGAAAATATGTCGCTTCGAAGGTGTCTGTGTCTTTGCACCTGACCGAATTCGCGTGAATGATACGATATACCTTCAACTGAGGTGTTACCTGCTGAGAGAGATCTTCCAGCAGAATTCCTTCACGGCTATTGGAGATGACAACGCCCCAGCTAGAATATTCGAAGAGCAGGAAACGTCGGAGGAGAAAGCTCTTCGGTTGCGACAGGTGGCGTTGGTTAGGCTTTTCAATGAGATCGGCCTTGAGCCAACATCAGTTAATGAAATGACTGCCCGCCACAAGCAAGAAGGCTTACTGCATGCCGCGGAGATGGTCGACCAGACCCCCAAAGGTACACCGCCGTCCGCCACCCAGCAAAACGGCGCGAATGAATCTTCAGACGAGGAAGAGGGCGAGAAACTCGAGCAGGATCAACTTGACACCTTGTATGAAAAGGCGCAGTCCTTTGATTTCAACACCCCCGTTGCCGAACCCGCGTCCAATTTTGTTTTAGAGCTACGAAAGTACCAGAAGCAAGCCTTGCACTGGATGCTTGGCAAAGAAAAAGATGTCAAACCTGACGCCCGGCAATCTATGCATCCCTTGTGGGAAGAGTACTCCTGGCCAGCAAAGGACGTGGACGATAAATTACTTCCCCGCGTGCTCAACCACGATAAGTTTTATGTCAACCCTTACTCTGGCGAGTTAAGCTTGGAATTTCCTGTTCAGGAACAGAATTGCCTGGGTGGTATTCTGGCCGATGAAATGGGTCTTGGAAAGACGATAGAGATGCTAAGTTTGATGCACTCTCACAAAACCGAGGTGCAGCCCACTTCGACTCTTGGCCTCAACAGTCTACCTACCGCTGCAAATCCCTCGAAAACTGTGACTGCCCCGTATACTACCCTTGTCGTGGCCCCGACATCTCTTCTTGCTCAATGGGAAAGCGAGGCTCTCAAGGCGTCGAAACAGGGAACTATGAAGGTTCTTGTTTACTACGGCCCTGATAAAGGAGTCGATCTAAGGACCCTCTGCTCTGCCCAAAATATACACTCCGCACCCAATCTTATAATAACGAGCTATGGTGTGGTTCGATCAGAGCACGGCCAACTTTCCAGTTTTGTGAGCGCTGCATCTCAAGGCGGCCTTTTCTCCGTCGACTTCTTCCGCGTTATTCTCGACGAAGCCCACTATATCAAGAACCGTGCGTCAAAAACAGCACGAGCCTGCTATGATATCAAAGCGTCTCATCGATGGGCTCTTACCGGCACCCCTATTGTCAATCGGCTCGAAGACCTTTTCAGTCTCGTGCGATTTCTCAAGGTTGAGCCGTGGAGCAACTTTTCTTTCTGGAAAACGTTTATTACAGTGCCATTCGAGTCCAAGGATTTTGTGCGGGCATTGAACGTCGTGCAAACCGTTCTTGAACCGCTTGTCCTTCGTCGAACCAAAACTATGAAGACTCCTGACGGTGAACCCCTTGTTCCCCTCCCCCCTCGAACAATTTCGATTGCCGAAGTCGAACTTTCAACACAGGAACGCGAAATCTATGACCTTATTTTTACTCGAGCCAAGCGAACGTTCAATGATAATGTCGCCGCTGGCACACTCTTGAAATCATATACTACAATTTTTGCGCAAATTTTACGTCTGCGTCAAACTTGTTGCCATCCCGTTCTTACTCGAAACCAAAACATTGTTGCTGAAGAAGAGGACGCCGCTATCGCTGCTGATGACGCGAACGTTTTCAAGGATGATATGGATCTACAGGAACTAATAAATCGATTCACGTCGTCGACTTCTAATGCAGCCGCCGAAGCTCAGCAGGATCCTACCAGCAAATTCACTGCGCTTGCTCTACGCCAGATACAGACGGAATCAAGCGGAGAGTGCCCCATTTGCACCGATGAACCCATGGAAGAACCCGCCGTCACATCCTGCTGGCACAGCGCGTGCAAAAAGTGTCTCGTCGACTACGTAGCCCATCAACGGGACAAGGGCCAGATCCCCCGTTGTTTCTCTTGCCGCGAGACCATAACCATCCGAGACATTTACGAAGTCGTCCGCCACAAATCACCAAACCATTCTCCCACAGCGCCAGATTTATACGACAGCACTCCCCCAAATTCATCTGCGCCTGCGCCTCGAATTTCTCTCCGCCGCATAAACCCCCTAAACCCAACTGCACAAACATCCGCCAAGATCCACGCGCTAATCTCCCACCTCACCACCCTACCCCCCGGCACCAAATCTGTTGTTTTTTCCCAATTCACGTCCTTCCTCGACTTGATAGGGCCACAATTGACTCGTGCGGGTATATCCCACCTCCGCTTCGACGGCACAATGGCTCAAAAGGCACGCGCGGCAGTCATCGCCAAGTTCAACTCCGTGGACATACCCTCTGACGACGATGAAGACGATGATGATATCGCCCACCCCAAACGCCGCCAACCAATGCTATCATCCACGCACACCCCCAAAAACGAACCCCCTCCCAATGTCCTCCTAATAAGTCTTCGCGCCGGCGGCGTCGGGCTAAACCTCACAGCAGCAAATCATGTCTTCATGATGGATCCGTGGTGGAGTTTTGCTGTCGAAGCTCAGGCTATTGATCGTGTTCATCGGATGGGTCAGTTGCAGGATGTATCGGTGACGAGGTTTATTGTCAAGGATAGTATTGAGAGCCGGATATTGAGGGTTCAGGAGAGGAAGATGATGATTGCAGGATCGTTGGGGCTGAGGGTTGGTGGGGATGGGGGCGAAGAGGAGAGGAGAAAGGAGAGGATTGAGGAGTTGAAGTTGCTGTTTGAGTAGGGTATGGGCATTTTGATGTTGCATTTCCGGTTTTGGTGGGGTTTTTTTGTTTGGTGCGTTCGTATACCTCTTGTGTGTTTTTCTGATTCGAGATATATATCCCTTTCCGTGTCTAATATTATTACATGGCATTGTATATAGACGGAGTAGAGGAGTTGTTTGCTTCAGGGCAATCTTCGCGGTTAACGGTTAGATCGTTTGAATCTAAAGCGTGATATCAGTTCTTGACAGGTTATCTCGATGAAGACATGATATTTAGACTCAAGTTATTTGGATATCTCGACGACTAAGAAAAGGCACCGAAGTTCAACAGATAAGAAATCGCGCGCCAATGCCCCATACCTAGCATAACCAACATGGAGGTATGTGCACTACCCCTAACCACAAGCAATTTTCTTCTCCCCTATCACACTTTTGGGGGTGTAAAGATGCTAGGGAATAAGATACTGCAGCAAAATAACAAAATACAGGAGAGTCCAAAACTACGCACTTCCCTAATGATGTTTCCCAATATGCAACTTCTCCTTAACCTTCGACACAGACGAATGGCGCTGATGCGTATTCTTCCCTGCTGAAGTGCCTGGGGCGTTATTATTCCCTCCCGACCCCATTTGCTGCTGCTGCTGCTGCTTCTGTTGTTGGGAAGCAGACGATGCCTGCTGGCCTTGACCTTGGCTGGGACCGCCATGGTGTCTATGGGAACTGGGCTGATCACCATGTTCTTCAAGGAGCCCTGTCTCGAGGGAATAAAGAAAGGAGTTAGGGGCCAAATTAGCCAAAAAGTCCGAAGAAAAAACCATACTCTATTTGATTCTCAAAGAAAAACAAGACAAGCGATAAAAAAACCCACGCGTCAACTAACGACCAACTACTACTCTACCCCCCCAACCCCTATCTAGCATATCACCAAAAAAAAAAACTAAACCAAGGAAAAGAGGAGATACTAACGATCAGCCTCACTCCCTGCCCCCGGCTGTCTCGCATCGAAATCACCCCCCTCAGCCGCATACCCCGAGCTCCGCACATGATGTCTTCCCGTCTGCCCATGCCCATGCCCATGCCCCTGTCCCTGTCCCTGTCCCTGTCCCGCACCAGCTTGCGCGGACGGAGTTGTCGTCACCGGCGCCGCACCCGCACCTGTAGCCATGGGCGCGCCACCGGCACCAGCCATACCCTGCGGAGTGGTGCTCGTCGGCTCCGGCGCGGCGGCAGCTGCATATGTGGGTGCGACCCCGGTAGAGCTTCCGGACGGCGCGCGGGCGTGTGTTTGCTGTGGCATTGTGGTTGTGGCTGTGGTTGCGGGGGATGGTTGCGTGGGTGGTGCGGTTTTCATTGCTGGAGTTTCTTGGGCTTGTTTGAACTGTTGCGGTTGTTGCCCTTGGGGATACATGGGGCCCTCGGGGGTGCCGCCGGCCGGGGTGGTGCTGCTCCCGCTGCGCGGGGCGAGGCCGCCGGTGTAGGCTTGGGATTGGAGTTTGGATTCAGCGGCGTGTTGGTCGGCTAGTTCTTCTGTGGGGTGGAGGATGGTTAGTTCGAGGAGTGGTTTGGGGTTGGTGGGCGGGTTCTAGGGCGTATGGTTTTGGTTGCTGTGCATCCAATTGGCGGGGGAGTAGGTATTGATTTAGGGGAAGGACTTCAAGTGTGCGGTCTATTATGATCTAGCAACAAAATGTGTTTGCAGGGAGGCAGATGTATATCGATCGAGAAATCAATGGATGGATATAGACATACTTGATGCATTCCCAGCGTCGTACGGATCTGTGGCTGTACCCTCGCCCTGAACGCCTGCAACTGGCTCCTCGCCGGCAGCAGGCTCAGCAGTCTTGGCCGGTTCACTTTCTCCCCATATCACCTTCTCAGCAGCGTGAACTGCCTGTCTGACAGTCTCCATGGTGGCGTGGCGAGAAGGCCTATAGTATAGGTAAGATGGGGGGGTATGATATGATTAAGAACTAATCTAATCACGGATCCTCAACAATTCGGAGAGAAGGGTATATCGCGACACTGAGAGAAGAATACGTAAGTACCAGAAAACAAAAGATGTCGAGTAACTCCGAGAATTTGCCTTGGATTTGAAATAATTGCGATGTAGATGTGCTCAGTATGTCCAGGGCCACAGGGCAAGTGATTTTATATTAGTATGTGGGCGTCAGCCATATCCAAGGAACAATCAATCCGCTACGTCAACATGGTCGGAGCTTATGCGGAAACGGCACCTACGCCCGGGCAAGGCCAGGTTCGTCTCTGCAAGTTCGTGTGGCGAGCGTGTTGGAGCTGGAAGCCATGACGTCACGAAGGATGTTGGTTGCACAACTTTAAATACCACGTGGAGATCGCGCTAGTATTTCTTGGCACAAATCTGGGGCAACAGGGGGCAAACAATAGCCCACCGCTTGGAGCTTGGAGTAAACATGTCCGTCTGATGTTGCTCGTAGCCAGGTATATGCGTATTAGAAGTCATTGAATGCAAAGGTGAAAAATAGAAATAGAAATAGAGCATTGAATGAGTGACAAGAATAAGATGTCAACAACGAATGAGTGTAGAAAATACCATATGCACATAAAGAAAAGAGCGAAACAAGAAGCAACAGTATGCAGAAACGAATAGAAAACAATATACCAAACCAGCCTTGATATCCAATCCTAAGAACACCAGTCGCACAAAAAGCACAGGTCGGAGTCAATCATTGTCATCATAGAATAAAAGCCAAAAAGACGTCATACTTCCTCAAAAACAAAAAGATAGGTCGTTGCGCAATCGTTAATATGTCGTTATTTTTTTGCTTGGCCGTCCTCATCGGCACCTTCTTTAAGCTTTGGATTCAGTGGATTGCTAGGGTCGTAGCGGACTGCTTTCACGATTCCCAGGCCTTTCGTTCTACCCTCGCGGAACAGGATTCGATCACCAACAGAGACGAACTCGGGACGTTGGATGAAACGGAACGCAACGAGTGCACGGTCTCCTGTCCGGATGTAATCACGATCTATGTCGATGATAGCGCAGGTCTGGCTAACGGCGCCGACGTGTAGCATAGCCTGGTATTTCGTCTTGATGGTGGTTGCATGAGAAAGAATAAGAACTGTACGAGTTGTTAGTTAGAAGTCCTTGTCATTAAAGGGTAATTGGATTATTTGCATACCTTCAGCAACAAACTCACGATAGACCTTTGGCGGCTGATCAAGTTTTGGAAGAACCACCATGCCCTTGCGGACTTCCTTCCTGCGGACGCCCTTCAGGGCGAACGACCCAGACTGACCAGCAGAGCAGGCATGCACAGAGATACGTTTCCGTTCGATGGACTTGATGGCCGTTGTCCTGAACTGGCCAACCGAGTCGGGTCCAATCATCACAGGATCGCCAGCGTGGACCACCCCTGACTTCACGACTCCAGAAACAACGGTCCCCACAAATGGGACAGAAAAGGTGTCATTGACAAGGAACTCAAACGGTGCTTCAGCATCGTAGTGCCCGTGGTGCGGCAGGATGTTCAAAAAAGTTCGGACTAGATCCAGGGACTCTCCTGTCACGTTAGACACTTGGAAAATGGGGCAGATCCGCTGATTGACGAATTGGGTAGCCGTGTTTACAGTATCCTCAAGGGTTTTGATGAAAATGGGGATTTTCCTCGCGCCTGGGGACTTGAGGATGCGAGTCAACTGGGTGACGGTCTGCTGGAGGATATGAGGTGGACAAATGTCGATTTTAGTGATAATCACCATGACAGGGACATTCAGGGACAGAGCTATTCCAAGATGCTCTTTGCTCATCCCAATGATACCGTTATTTGCGGCAACCATGAGGAGACAGTAGTTTGGGCTGCTGCTGAGCATTCCAAAAACGGTGGTCCGTAGATACCGTTCATGGCCAGCCAAATCCGTGAACGAGATGACTTTAGCAGATCGCCGCCCGATCTCTTCCCAGGATTGTTTGCGTCCCTGGCCACGCCCGACGATATCGCCATGGGTATCGAATCCCATTATCTCCATACCGACCGAGCTTGTCCGGCCGCTCTCGACCTCGTGCTTGTGGCGGAAAAGGTTGACCCGCGCTTTTCCACGGCCATCATCGAGTTTCCCCTTGACAAGGACACCAAGCAAGGTGCTTTTCCCAGCATCCACATTCCCGACGACGGCAATTCTAGTCTCGATCACATTTTCAGGCGAGGCCGGGGACTGGCGAATCAGGACTTTCCCATAGGCATTCTTAATCCGGTCGTTTTTCGATTCTGCTTCCTCCGGACCACCGACATTATAGGTAAGAAGCACCCGACAGTCGGCCTGGAGGTTTTTGGCAGCCTTGCGGACCCGTTCTAGAGCCATATCCCATTGTGCTTTGTCGAAGCCCATCCACTCCCCGTTGTCCTCCTGGCCAAGATCGAAGACAGTTTCTCCATGGCCTTCGTCAATGCGAGCCTGTATCACGCTAGCGAGCTGTTGCAGAGTATTGTAGGATTCCGTAGACTCATCCAGCAGCACTTGTTTTAGGTTCACCTGGCTCGAATCGTCAGAGAGACCTAGCTGGTCGAGCATGTCGAGTTCGGCATGGTCCTCCTCTGCTGTGTTCGAGTGACTCACGGTGGAATAGCCGCTGTCACTGGGCGCAACAGAAGCACCTCGAGCTTCACGTTGCAGAGCAGAGCGGTGCGCTTGCTGCTTCTCGACGTATTCGGCGAAGTCACTGAGAGCCTGGGGGCTGATTAGCACGGGGAAGCTGGAAACGTAGCTCTGGCGGGCTCGGGCGGAGGGATGGGTCAGGCATGAGGCCACGCAATACTTACCATCTCTCCTTTACGCCGCTCCTCCACTGTCTGCTTGTAGTTTCCTTGTGTCATCTTCGTGGTATTGTGGCGGTTGGGTGCATTTGCTGCGTGGTTGGTGGGGGCAATAGGATGACCTCAGAGGTGTATTCGGACTATCATTGCTTGCTCTGGGCAGCGGTATTGGATAAGAATAGTGGTAGATCTGGTATTTATGCTGGAATGTCCTTGGGGAATCTGGGGGGAATCTTCGAGCGGAAGTGTGGTGGTTGGAGGTATATTTATGCTATTTAGCGGTGTTGGCCGCCTGCAAACTAAATATTTAAGCGCGGCAACGAGTCATCGTCCTCTGGCATTTTGAGTCACAACAACACTTAAAATTAAATAACTACGGCTCCAACAGCTAAGGTGACAGCTAAAATGACAGCATTTACGGATTTCCACGGGCACTGGATGACTGGATGAAGTTTCGTTTTCCTATTCAGGAGGCCGCTTGTCTCCTCTCCCATTGGCGGGGGCTCGCGCGCCATTCATTTATCTAAATATCTCGAGCTGCATATGGGTTTGCAATAGGCATTATTGCCGTGATCCTCCCGCGCCTCGTAAATCCCCGAATTTGCTGCTTGAACAAAAGCATATGTGGCGCGTTCCGTGGTTCTCTATCAGTTTCGACTCATTAAATCGTATTCTTCGGATTCGTGGCTGGAAATGATCATGATGGTGACTGAGGCGATATCAAAACCACCGAGTCTCCTGTGATGAAGTAAGTAATTGAACTCCATCCCATGATGTAGAATACAGAGGCCATACCTCTCACAAATAGCATTTCTTCTTGTTTCTTAATGGTCTGGAGTGTGGCAATGTTAGCAACCACCAGCCTCAGCCAAGCCAACCCCTGCTGGAGTGCATTCACCTTGATGATTTCCTGCTCCGCCTCATCCTCCTCAACTATGTAGATGGTTTCCTCAACATCGCCTAGGACCAGATTGCAGTGGCTATCGTATGCCTAGAGAATCAACGTCAGTCGCAGAGCCCCATTGCCGCCAGCCAGGGTCGGATTGACAAACATGAAGGCGGCCCTTGAGCTCGCGGTCTCCACGCAGCTTCACGAAGACAACCTCGTCGAGCGAGAGCCGGACTAGGTCTAGAGGTTCGGAAAACGAAGCCGATGCGCCGTCGTCTCCGTCCGCCATGGTGATTGTAGTAAACGGGGGCGGGACGAGAGAAGAGATGTCGTAGGACTGGCGATGGAGAATCGATTGATTGTTGGAGATGATAATGATAATGCGGCTCTTGGCGGCTGAAGGCGGCGGAGGACGGCAGAAAGTGGCCGCCGAAAGCAGGTTAGCGTGGTGCCTGGCGACATGGAAAAAAAATGTCAAGAGAACGACAACATCCAAACATCCAGACAACATCCTTCGTCCCACTGCTTCTGCGCGGCCGATATCTCCCACACCGCTGCTCCCTTCGCATTGATGCGCGGCATTGGCTTCCGCACCGAGGCGGCCACGTCTCCCTTCGTTTGCCCATCATGCCTGCGCCGCCTCGCTGGTGATGTCTCCCTCCGCCGGCCCAGCGCCCCCCATCACCGCAACCGCTACCGCTACATTTCGCAATCCTCGAACCCCCCCGTCCCCCAGCCCCATACGCCTTGGGTCTTCCATGACCCTCCTCTTCTGACGCGATGGAACTTTGACTCATACGGGGGGACGAGGAAGGAAATTGACCCATCACAAATTGGCCCTTTTAATAGTCCACTGCGCGAGTCCCTGGACACGCGGAGGTGGACGCTCGTGGACAAGACTAGGCGAAAAGCTAGCGGAAAGTTCAAGAGTCGTACTGCTTCAGTGCTCGACTCCTTTGAAGCGGAAGATGACCTCCTTCATCAGTTTTTCGGCGAGTCCCCGGATATGGCTGCGTATGCTTTTTTGGGCCCCGAGAAAACCCAAGCCTCCACATACTCCTTGCCCGAGACTCATTTTGCGGAGGCATTCTCCCTGCTCTCGCCGTCACATTTTATTGAGCCTTACAAGAAACTCCACCGAAGATTCCACCCCGCTGTGGCACATTGGAAAGGCTACAAGACACTGGAGGTAATTTTTGACCAGTTCAAACGAATGCTTTATGCTGCGGTTCGAAAACGGCGGAGCGCCAGTTTCACGCTGGGTATCGCCGAATATACTCATCTCCTGGACTGTGCACGGTCGATGGGCGATGCTGAGTTAGCTGACTCGATATGGGCCGATATGCAAGTGGATGGCATTCAACCTACCCTCGAATGTTACAACCATTACATGGAGGCAAAAGTCTGGCATCATGCCTATGTCTCTAAGGAGAGGTACAACTTGAGATTTAGCCCCTGGGTGTACTATAAGCGGAGCCAACCAAACCCCGAACCAGGCTTCCAAGGGTTTAGAACTGGACCCGGCGGGGTGAGGGACGAGATATACCAGGATCTTGAGGACATGAATTCCAAGGGCTTGCAGCCAGATGTGACTACCTTTATCAATGTCATGACTGCGTCTGCCCGTGAAGGCCACATCGTGGCTGTCGAAAATATATTGAAAAAAGTGTGGAATATCGACGTCGCAGCATTATCTCAAGGAGATCCAAGTGCTGTCCCCCCCGTCTCCCAGATTGACCGTTCGTCGAGTTTATACCCTACCACGAATCTACTGTTTGCCATTGCACATATTTTTGGCTCCAATAATGACCTTGCGACGGCGCTCCAACTTGTGGATTTTGTCTCGCGTGAATACAATATCGAAATATCCCCAGCGGTCTGGAATGAACTGTTTGAATGGTCCTTTGTTTTGTCGTGTAAAAAATGGGGCACCAAAGCGAATCAACGGAATCCTATCCGAATCTCGAGATCTACTGTGGAACAACTTTTTTACACCCTCACACGACCCCCGCATAACATGAAGCCAACCATGGAGATGTACGACTTCCTCGTCAAATCTGCATGGGACCGTCGAGATTTGCAAGCTCTTTTGACGTATATGCGATCGGGAAGGGCCCTATTCCACGAGACACTGGAGAGACGCAACCAGGCAAGGGAACACTATGTGCGATTTATATTGCAATTTATTCCGCCATGGATGCAGATAAAAGCCCCGAAGATAAAGCCTTACCTGCGGATGGCGCCCGGTCCGAGAAAATATTATCTGATCGATAGCTCTCCCGGTGACTCAGAGATTGACCAGAAAGCTATTGAGCAAAGTATTGACGAGACAATGCTTTCAAGCTTGATACGCGACGATAAATACCGGCGACAGGACTGCATTGCGCAGGCAACCGGCGAAATCCAGCCATATTTAAAATCCCAGTGGGCTTCAACGCAGCTCAAGCGGCTGCAGTTCAGAAAGGACGCATCAAAATTATTAGAAACACCCAGTGCAAAGTCGTCCGCACTCTCCGGCAACCTGTCATTCGAAACAATCCGGCAATACCGAACGATGAAATCAAACCTGAACCTTGAACAACTCAACACCAGCCGTGACGCTACGATCATCGAAGGTTGGTGCCGACTCATGTTCTGCGCTCAACGCCGCAGCCCTAGATACCAACGCTGCTTCGTACCCTCCCTGGTACAGGAGTGGAAGAGATATCTGCCCGAAAATACATTCTACCGCACGAGTACTGGAAGGATAGAATTTGAACCAAACAGCTTCTGGCCGACTGGCAGGAAGGATCGGCCGGAGAACGGGTTTCGGAGTCCCCATCATGGATGGGGGGGAGTATTTCTGAACCCTGAGCCGGCGCCAAAGCCATTCACGAGTGTTTTTAAGATTATTGGGGCGTGGCAACCAGATCATCTAAATGAGGGCGCCGATATCGAGTGGAAATCGCTATATGCCGCAGGACAAGGGTAGGAGGAAGGCAGGACATCCTTTTTTCTTGTCCCCTGCCGTGTCGTTACTTAACCCGACTACCCGCCTATCCCTCCATCTTCCTTCCCCCAGGCTACCTACCTAACTACTTTTTTTATTTTAAGCGGCCCCTACTATCAATGTACCATATATACCAGGCACTGTACAACACCATACATCCATCCAACCATCCTATTTCGACTTGCCCCGCCCAATTGATATCCTAGACGTTTCCTTTCTTATTTAGAAGCGCAAGTGCTTCCCTCTACCTGTATATATCTTTCCACATGTCTGCTTTTTCTCTCCCGTTTACGTAATTCACCAACCCCCTTAGGATGGATTAAGGAGGTTGGGGGGGGGGGGGGGGGGGGGAACAATTTTAATAATAATTTTATTAAAAATAAAAAAAAAAGAAAAAAAAAGAGGGGGCAAAATAAAAAATTATATAACGAGAGTGGG
>JANTQI010000105.1:70312-114035 GCA_032988985.1 Emmonsiellopsis sp. PD_5
GTCTGTCTGGTTCTCTTGTCCGTGTTTTTGAATACAACCCCACCTTGTTGTGATGGGAGGGGGGGGGGGGGGGGGGGGGGGGGGTGGGAACTATTTATAACTCTGTCTTGAATAGAAATAGAATAGAAGAAAAAAAGGAATGGCTCAAAATATACAAGATCTAGATGAGGCAGGGGGAACAAAAAAAGGACCAACTGGTTGAATGGAAAGAAATGGAAAAGAGATATAAAGCATTTAAGATACTGTACAAGCAAAATTACAAAAGATATCTCTCTGTCTATACAATACCCATATATACATACATGCAACACAAAAAGGGGGATATTACAAAAAAAGGGCCAACAGACAAATCTATCAAATCTATCCATCCAAGCCACCACCACACCACGCATTACACACCCATTCTCAACCTAGCTATAGCTAGCCACACCTCTCTTATTCTTCAATATACCTATAGATAACCCACTCACCCCACCAAATCCCTCACACCTTCTCCCTCCTCAAATCATTAACAACCATATACCTCCCCACACCAATCCACCCCCACCGAAACCAGACCATCTGACTCTTATGCGCGCGCACCATCGCCCCCATCGCCCTCACCCAGTCCGCCACCGAACTAACAAACAGCAACCTAGCCGGCTGCTGGCCCCTCACTCTCCTCTCCCTCGTGCTCCCATCAAACACCAGCGCCCCAACAAGCCCCTTGACCATACTAACCGGCGCGTCCAGCACGCCGATATATTTGCGTAGGATACTCGTTGTGCTGAGCGTGTAGAGGGTGACGGGGCGGGCGTAGCCGCTTTTGCCCTTCATGAGGAGTTGGAGGAAGGCGCGCGCGCCGTGGTAGAGGGAGCGGTGGTTCGGGTGGTTGGAGACGCCCGTTTTGTCGAAGGTTAGGAGGATGTCGATGGTTGCGCGGGGGGCGTTTTTGTCCTGGGAGGAGGAGGAGGAGGAGGAGGAAGAGGGGGGAGGAGCGGATGAGGGGTCTGGGATAAATGCGGAGGCGAGGAGGGAGGAAATGCTAGATGCGGACCAGGTGGTTGTCATGCTGTCGGGGAAGCGGGTGGGGTCGTCGACGACGAAGACGTCGGATTCGTTCCGGAGCCCTAAGCGTAGACCGCTGGCTACGAGCTCCTTTTTGCGGATCTCGCCCAGGCCGTCGGCATCGCCTGGGATTCGTCAGGGACTGTCTCTCTCTTTTTTCCCTCCAGGAGATATGGGTTCCAACTTACCAGAACTCAAACATAGAATCTTCAAGTGATTGCCCAACTCCGGCCTCGTCATGGCCAACAGCGTCGGCGCAAAGAACATCGCCTCATCATCCGGATGAGCAATCAACAGACATATACGCTTGTTGCGGACGAGTGGGAATGCGCTGGCGAACGGGGACCAGGCGGTGGTTGCGGACATGGACCAGAAGAAGAGGAGGAAGGGCGGGATTAGGGCGAGGGTGACGATGGTGGAGCTGAAGTTTAGTTCCATGGCTGCTGCGAGTTCGTTTGCGCTGGAGCAAAGTGGGCGGTGCCTGTCCTGTGGAGAGAGGGGTTTGGTTTCGCTCGATTGGGTTGTCTGGTTTTATTTCCTTCTCGTTCTTTCCCCAGCGAAGCGCGATTTGGGCCAGCCTTCTTCTGCGGCAGTGGTAGTAAACCAATAAACAAAACAAAGTGCACTGTCTGTATCCCGTCTTCCACGTTTCGAGGGTCACACCCTAACTGTCGTCACAGAAGTGGTTGTCGAGAGTTGTGTATACGGAAGCTTGGACGAGTTCGATGATGCAGCGCGACAGAAACCCAACCCAACCTATCCGTCATCGAGCGCGCATGCAGCTAGCTCCCTTGTTGTCACCAATTCTCGACCTCGTATCAATTGAAGAAAGAATCTTTCAACAGAGTCCCTCGAGCAGTCGCGTTAGTGATACCGAGCTATCGAGGCAAATAGGTAACGTGGCATGATCTGCTTCGCGCGGCAAAAAAAAGGGGGAGGGGGGGAGGAAGAGAGGCGAATCGGATCTAATGAAGCTTGATTTTAGCAGATCCGCGCGCCAATGCTGGGAGGTTGTTTGACAGCATCATCGGCTATCTGCGAGGAGCAGTTGCCATGTTGATTTGGGCCAATTGGTACTGGATATGAAGCTGATGGTTCAGGGAGAGGACGGTGATGTTCGCATTGTTGACGATGTTGACAGATTGATGCCTGAGGCTCAAATTGCCGAAAAAGAACGAAATCACATGACCTAGTTAGTCAGCATTGTTTGATTATGTAAGACGCTGCGAAAGTTGACACAGTCCATGTTATTATTTTGGAACGGAAGAATTGTTTCCTTGGTCGGGTATTTGTAAAATATAACTTCTGATGGGCAGGGGCCCCATAGCGATCCAGACATGTTTTGTGACGGCTTTATGTTTCTCGGAGTCCCCCGGTTTTCATGCCATTGTGGGCCCGGAAAGCATCGAAAGATGAAGGGAGAGAAAATGTTAAAACGGAATTTGATACACCTCTCTTTTGTTTGATATTCTCATTCCCATCTGGACGGAGCAGAGAGCATTAATTGAAGGGTTGAAGATATATGGATAATTTGGGACGGCTCTTCAGCCAAGATTGGATTGACCACAAAAACGCCAATGCCAAAGCCAAAAAACAAATCAAAATGCCAAGATAAAAACTCGAGAAGTTCCTTTTGTATTATGACAAGCTTTCTCTCACTGCCGCTTCAACCTTCAAACTGATACAGCAGCGAATAAAAACCAAATACGTAATTGAAATTGAACGGTGGATGAGAGCACGTTTATTCCCGCCGCCAGGTGTGCAAATGCATGTCGATGACTATTTATATTGTGTCATATATAGATCCCGAAGGAGAAGGTCTTTCCGCCTGACAGCTCTAGCTTCCAGACAGGGACCAGGGTTTGCTTCGCAAGAACCACAACGGTGTTAACATGATGTTTAGTTGCAGTGAAAATATAACCCCGCATACCTCGTGCGAGGAGCTTGGTTGTTGTCCGCGGCGTTCGGTGACCTGAGTGCCTTTGCCTTGTCTTGCCTTCGGATCTGGAGAAAACGTGCAACCCTGCTGCAGAGACAATGGTGGCCCAGCGGGAAGAAGATTTCAAGCTGGAAAAGTAACGAAGCAGCGGGCGCTATGTAGTTATGAAGCGGGGCGGGGTTTTAGGGCAAAATTTAGCTTGGTTCAACGCCGCAAAACGAAGTTTTCTACATGCATGATCGACCGGCGACAATGGACGGCGTGCAGTGATTGGACGATGGTACTACCCTGATGATGCATTTTTTGCTTGCGTTTTGTTGCCTTTCTCTTTTCTTTTTCTTCTGCTTCTGGTTTGCATATTTCCGCGCTGACGTGTTAGAAAATGCGGGGAACAAGAAGCTTTCCATCGCCTTGAGCAATGCAATCTAGATATTCCCGCCAAATTGATGGGCTCAATTGCGGCATTCGGATCTGCTCGAGAAAAACGGACGTATTTTTATTCTGCTTTGAAGCCACCTTTTGGTGCATAACTTGAAAGCTATTGCTTCGTAGTATTGCTTTTGATCAGTGAATCAATATTGACGCGACGACGTGATGGTTGAACGGGCGAACTGAATTAAGTTTTCTTGTTCCGCATGATCAACCAACCAGCATTCAAAGAGCGTAGTTACTGATGGCAAATTCGAAGCGAAGAAGAGTTCAAGCACGGCCTAGGGGTGAATAACTTTCGTCAAGACATCACACTATTATTATTGTCATGCTGCGAGGACAAGCGTGATCCTGCCTGAGACACGAAAGGGGCCGTAGTGGGATTTGGTCACCGGGCTTTGCACCAAAGACGCCATCATAGTCAAGAAGAGCCATGAGGAGAAGCGTCCATGTTCCTGTCGCCGAGCTGACGGCCTGTCACGCTGTCAATTGTCAATGCAGGAGTGGCTCGGTGGAGACAAGCAACAGAATTTTTTTTCAGGTGCACCTGACCCTTGGTTTGCCTGCCCGCTTAGCTGTAATTTTCAGGCCAAACGCTAAACAAGACCCGCAGTTTAGGGGCAATCCCGCTGAGTTTAGCGGTTCCCCGAATCCAAGATCGTTTTGGTGTCTGCTAGATCTTGTCCTGAGTCATGGACTGTTTTCCGCAGTGCCAGTCAGTGGTACGGCGGGTAATAGGTAACCTGAGGTAACTCTGAGAGCGATGCAAATAATTATCAATGGTAAGGCGGCTGAACGGGCTACGGTGAGCTGGATGGAGCAGCTGTACGCCGGAGTGGCATGACGCGGTCAGGCCAACATCTGATCAGTGACGAGGTGATTCGATGATGGCTCCAGAATGCGGGCCTTATTCGTAGTTGACCAGCCTGTGTTGCGTGTTTGCTGGGGCTGGAGGCCCGAGTTGCTGTCCATTGCACTTGCAGTAGAGAATTCAGCGACGAGTTGATTCCGCGGAGAATAGATGGATAGTTACTGTTGATCTGGCGTGTGCCGGCTTGGCCTTGTCGAAGAAGCTGGGATGATGTCACGGCTGTAATCTATTCGTAATCTATTCTGCCCGCCAAAACCGGGGATCGAATGCCCAAACACCCCCAAATACCATGCATGATGTCGCCTTGTCTCCGCCGGCATTCTGCGCCCAGCTGGCTCCAGAAATCTCTGCGCGCAACGTCTAGATCCATCAGTACGCCCCAATACGGCCCCATACCAGCCCACAGTCGCCACTGGCGTGTATTTTACCGTCGCAATACACCCCTGTCGCAAAGTGACAAAAGTCTATATAGCGGGATCCATAATAAAAGACAGTTTTCCAGACAGCAACCCCTCATCCGCTGCTTTTTGCTCCCATATTCTCTCCTCCAGCAATTGACATTCCGTTCTCTCGTTTCCGTCCTCATTCGCCTATATTCAGTGTTGAGTTGTGTTGGTGCTCTTCATACTGCCTTGCGCTGGACTGAACTATACAATCCTCAATACCCCCCTCCCATATTGAACGGGCTCAGCAAGCTGGGAAATGCGAGCGCCAAAGACGAAGAATAACATTTTGTGACGGCAGAAGACCGAGAAGCAGAAAAGAAGAAAATAGAAAAGAAAAGAAACCACGTTGCGCAGGGTAGAAACTCCCCCTCGCATCCATCGCAGTCTCCTCCCCCCCTCGCCCACCAAGGAGCCGCTGCCCTCGTTGCGATATTCGTCTCTCCGCAGTCACGATGCCCGGCAGACTCCTCCCCAGCTTCGTGCGGCCCTCGGCGCATTCGTCCAGTCCCCCTCTCCCCTACGACCTCAGCGATCGCTCCACCATCAGATCCTCTTCCTCCTCTTCCTCGCGCAGAAGCACCAAGTCCACAGCAAGCCACTCAGGCGCCGATGAGCCCACGCCGGACACTCGTGAACGGCATCTCTCCTTTTCAATGGACAGTCTTATCCATCTTCACCGCCACAAGGAAAATAAAGACAAACGGCGTGCCCTGCGTAGCTCAAGATCTGGGGAGGGCTCTTCGGAGAGCCATTCCGCCGGCGCCAGCTTAGACATCGTCATCGAATCAGGCCCACTGGTATTATACGGACGCCCTTCTGAATCTACTGGCGGATTGATGTCTGGTCGTCTACGTTTAGATGTAGCATCTATGCCAGGAGAAATCACCTTGAAAGATTTGCGCATGCGCCTGACCTCAACCGCTACAACCAAAAAACCTGTATCCAAGGACTGCACCGCATGCAGATCGCGACAGGAAGAAATGAAAAAATGGGAATTTCTGGCGGAACCCGTTCACCTCACCAGCGGCAAACATGAGTTTCCTTTCAGCTTCCTTTTCCCAGGAAATTTACAGGCAACCACACAGGGATCCTTGGGCACTGTTTCATACACCCTCTCCGCATTGGCTTTGACTAGTACCGGGGAGCTGCGTCTGGAATTGCCCGTGAATATTAAACGGGCTGTCAAGCCTGGGCCCGACAAATCGTCAATGCGCATTTTCCCTCCTACAAACCTTACCGCCCGTGCCATCGTACCATCAGTCGTCCACCCCATTGGGAACTTCACTGTTCAGCTGGCCCTCGGTGGGGTCGTGGAGAAGCGTGAGGATACTCAGACTAGATGGCGTCTACGGAAGTTGATGTGGCGGATAGAGGAGCATCAGAAGATCATATCACCAGCCTGTGCCAAACATGCCCACAAAGTCACAGATCCAAAGGGCATTACGCACCAAGAGACCCGCATAGTCGGAAATGGCGAACAGAAGAACGGCTGGAAAACCGATTTTGACACTGCAGGCGGTGAAATAAACGCGGAGTTCGAAGCCGCGATCAGGCCGGGCTCCAATCCGCTATGCAACCTCTCCTCCTTAATCGACGGTGGTTTAGACGTCAAACACGATCTTGTCGTGGAACTCATTGTCGCGGAAGAGTTCTGCCCAAACCACAACACCAAGCTTATCACTCCAACTGGCGCAGCCCGAGTTCTCCGTATGGTGTTTCATATCCATGTCACCGAACGTGCCGGGCTGGGGATCAGCTGGGACCAAGAGAGCCCTCCCGTATACGGCGATGTACCTGCCAGCCCTCCGGGGTATGCATTCGGTGATGCAGCCCACGGTAGTTCTATGGAGAATTACAACGGCCCTCCTCTTCCATTGCCAGATTATGAAGAACTTGACCACATGGATGAGTTTGAAAGGCTCACTATATCATCTCGCGGAGGCCCCAGCGATCTTTCCCGCCAAGAATCGCGGGAACAAACCAGACTCACAACAGATGATCTGGAGTTTGAACCGCAGGTAGATGAGCAGGGAGCCGAACGGAGTGACACGACTGACGATGACGACCTAATTCATGACACTGCTGAAGGAGTTCTTCAGTGATGGATCCGTTTTGAAACTTGACCCCGATTTCTATTATACCATCCGCACCCATCCATATGTACCCCTATCACAGTCGATGTATATTCCTTCTACTAAGCGAGGAGTTCCGGTTTTCACATAGTTACCCCCCTTTTCTTATCCAGCGTCGATAGCGTTTTGCACATCATTTCCAGCCAGCATCACGATTCCACGATAGCATTATCTCCTATTATTTTCTTTTCTCCCTTTGATATTTTTTAGCGAAACAAAAACAAAAAAGGAACCAAAAAGTGAGCGATTCAAATGGGATTTTGGGAAAAGGAATGGGAATGGGAAGGGGGAAATAAATCCCTTGGGAGTTTTGTGTATCTTGGCTTTTATTGCGTCTTGGATATTCTTTTTTTCTTTTCTGCTATTCCCCACCCGTTTTGTTTCTACGCATAGCATGCCTGTATATATGGATGGACGGCTGGGTGGATGGTCAGATTATTTTTTTTGCCCAGGGCACCTGCTAATGGGATTCTGTTAATTGTTCTCTTCTCTTCTCTTCTCACCACTTTATTTCCCTTTTCGCATATTCGCATTTTCACATCGTTGCATGTATGTATTTATTACCTCCTTCCTACCTATTTTGCTATACCCTACCTTAGCCATACATAGTTGTTATTATATATTTATTATTTATTTATTTTACTTCTCTCTCAATTTTTCATTTCTTGTGTGTTTTCGTTGCTCCGGGTGGAGGGGGGAAGAGATGTGGGAAAAAATAGAAAGGGGGAGAAGTGGTAAGGGGGGCAGGTATACAAGCTAACTATTTTAATTTACATGTAGCACCCTGTGTAAACAAGTTGATCCCAGGTAAATATGCAGTAACTATATAGAATAGACAGAAAGAGACACCTTTCAACAGAGTGCAAAAGTATTGTATTGTATTGTTATTTATCCTTTTCTTTCATAATCCGAAAATATATCGAGCGCACTTTATCAAGATACATATTCGTAATCATTCACCATCCTCAAAATGCACATCGAATCTCTCTCAATCAATCCTCCTTTACGAAACAGGAAAGAAAAAAAGCAGCACAATCTATTCCCTCCACATATGGATACTCATCACTAGTTATCCTAGCAACAAAGAGCCCAACAAACAAGCGTACTCCTTCCTCCAGCTCCTCTCCTCCCTGGCAAAAAAGGGTAGCTACCTATCACTCCCGTCTCCAAACAAACTCACAACCCAATAGCCAGAACCCCCACACCCCAACCCGGTAATACAACCTCAAACCTCCCACCGTCATTATCTACATCCTCCTGACTAGGCGTTACCTGAATGTCCCCGTAGACATTCCTAGAATCCGGTGGACCGCTGACAACATGAAGGATACCAGAGTTGCCATTTAGGTCGTCGTCGAAGATAATGATGATGGACTGCTCGTCACCGCTATAGTTGGCCAGTTTGACGATGTATCCAGTATTGGATTTCGACGCTACCCAGTATACTGTGTTAAAAAAAGAGAGGCATCGTTAGCAATCAGGGGAGTGGCTAGTATTCCTATGGGGATACAGTAAATCCAGAAACGAACGCACCTGGCCCGAAAGGCCGGTCTGTTTCCACCTTTAATATAGTGTGTCCTCTGAAGATGGAGAAAATCTGGTGGGCATAGTAGCTTGTAGATAGGACTACCCCGTCAGGGTTATTGTTGAATTCTATCATGTCCGGCTGCGGATTTCATCAGTTAGTTTGGGATGGTATTTTGTATCAAGATACTTTGGGGACAGCTGGATGAGGACGCATAGGGAAAAGCTAAAGATATGTTCCATACCGTCCACTGGGTCCCAGAGAGATGTCTCAGAAGAGGCGCGTATGCTTCCGTTTTGACGATGTCACTATTTCGTTCCATCCCAATCATGAATACCGCTTCTGCAACTGTGCATCGCATGGTGGGCTCCGGTATGTTTTGGTTGCCAGTGCTCTCAAGGAAGCTGCATGCAAATTCGCTAACTGACCAGGGGAAATTCCGATCGACGTTGTCGAACTTGTTGAACATGCCAACGAGCTGGCTTGGATTAGAATATGTATGGAACGTTAGCCACAGTCCTTGTGGTTTCTCTGCTGGTAAATAATCCGCTGTGCTTGCGATGAGGTTAATATCTGGGTACCTCTCGTGAATCGCATTGTAGAAAGCCATGAGCCGTTCGGGATAACTTGGCCCACCTCCCCAAAGATGGTCCTCGTTTCCGATCTCGATGTGTAATAGCGAGAAAGGTTCTGGATGTCCATGCTCAGCCCGAAGCGCACCATATTTTGATGATGTAGGTCCACGTATATACTTTCCGCTACAGTTAGATATGGGCAAAATCGGCGAGGCCACGATGACCGCAATTGCTCACCTCTATTTCATTCAATACATCCTCAACGTAAGGTTTCAAAGCATCTCCGGTGATAATATCTCCGGGGCCCTCTCCTAAACTTAGACCAGCGTAGACTACCAGGAGTGGCACGAGATTCATATCTTCACACCAGTAAAGATACTCGAGTAGCCCTGGGTTGACTTAGTATCTATAACCCAGAAAAAATTCGGTTTAAACACACTAACCAAGAGCATCAGTATTGGTGTAATTCCAGGTACCTATTCAAAGCATTAGCGTGTTTTAATGTGAAGGTACGGATTCTCGAGTATACCTTCGCGGCCAGGGCGATCTTTTAGTGGTCCAATGGTCTCATTCCACTTCCATCTCGAGGACGGATGCTGCCCTTCACTATCAAACTATCAGCTAGGATTATTTGGTTTACCCCCTATAAATATGGGCAACATACATATTGTTGCCGCCGGGAAATCGGAGGAACGAGCCCCTGAGGTCGTCGACTGGCTCAGCGAGTGAAGGCTTAAGGCCGTTTTCCCTAACCATTTCAGCGTAAGACTCAATTTAAACGTTTCTCGGGAATAACAAACCTATTATTAAAGGTTTGCGGATATAGTGTCATCAATGAAACATAGATCGCGGCACCTGCAACCTGCGATCCATCGAATGTCAACTTCCACAGGTTATTCCCATTAGGGGCCGGCCTTGACCAAAAGCTCGTTTCGTATTGAGTAAACCCTTGGGAATTGCTTTTAACATCGATGGCTCTTGAAGCATATATCGTTCCGCTTGAGGACCCGACCAAGCTAATCGTCACCCGACCACTGTAATCACCTTTGATGTAAAACGAGCTTGTATAAGTTTCGGGATTCACAGGAATGCCCCAATATCCTTCATTTGAGAAACCAACATCGCCGGAAGCGCCAGGCGGCACAGAGATTTTAAGGGTTCGCGGGATTGCGGCGGAAAGAGGGTTATTCGTGTCAATGCTTAGGGATACACCACCGACTGGCGCATAGGCCACGAGGCTTGGGGAGTCTCCTTGGAAACCATTGTTGCGAAGAAGCTGTGCATGTATGCCGCCGTCGCCGGAATGGTTTATATCCTGGAGATGGTAAGTATGAAGGATATTGGTACCGAAACCCGGCATACATACTTCGAACATCAACCCATAAAGGATTGGACTGGAGGCATTTCCTCCTGTAGTTGAGACTCGAAGGTCCGTAGCTAATAGGACATTTGCGAACTGGGCTAATAATAAGCCCGCGAGTAGTTTCATATGAGAGGTAATCATGCTGGGAATATAGGGAACCTGCGGATTCACTGAACCCGAGAAAGAATAAGCCAGCTTTTTCGCTCCTTTATATCCCAAGAGAATAATATGCTTCCATGTGTTAAATGAGGGGTGGAATAGATAATTGCCACGAACGAGAGAAACAGTTTCAAAATCCAGCAGCAATCAGGATGTTTGTGAGCCGACACAGGAAGCAACAACTCTACCCCCTTGAAGTCGCGGAAACCGCCAGCCATCTACATGGGACGGAAGCTGGGTATAAATAGGAGGGGAAGAGCAAGCATGACTGGCACATTCCGCCGCCTCAGTACAACAATGGAAGTGGGCGTGCATGACGATGAAGGGGAAACATCCTGTAGTAGAGTTAAGCAACAAAGTTAATTTGTTGCTTCGGGCTGTAGAAGCCCGTGCAGGAAATGCATCATTGCTTTCGCTTTGTATTTTCTCCGGATGGAGCAGCATGAAATGGAGAGTGCGATGAAGGGCTAATCTATGCTTATCCTTACTCCCTCGCAGGACGTGGTAAAGACAAATTGACTCCATACAATTGACTCCAGACAAGTGGACAGAGATGGCCAGAAATGGGACACGGACAAAAACAAGCAGCAATGTGACCATGTTGAAGCCTTTGCAGTGTTTCAATATAGCCCGTATTCTAGTCCGCGGAGTGCAACCTGAGGTGTATCATTATGTTAGAGCTGAGCTTGGTGAATGCTGCATCGGATTCGTTTTCCATTGATCGGGAGTCATCTGACAGAGTTTGTGCTGCGGGATCTACTCACACATGCATCGGTTGGTATCGAACTTCACGCCAAGGCATGCACGTAGTTTGGGGCAAAAGCACTTTTGGCCCAGGAGAATAGGGTGGCTGGCAGTGCCAAGTTTGAAGGTTAAATTCCAACCCAGACTGACAGAAACAGCCTTCATGAGAAATTCAATGCTATACTCCCTGTTTACTTATATATCATTGTCTATGATGGTGGGTATCACACATATCCAACATTTGAAGAAAGCGGCGTACCATTTCTATTCAGAAGCGCAATAGAGAATCTGCATCTCCGGATTGTGTTCCGACACCTGCAAGTCATCACTTCTTCCGTTACAGTGCTTGCTGGTTTCGGGTTAGAGCCTTCTCTTCGCCGATTTACGATTCTCGGGGATCTCATCGTCCTCGCATCGTCATTCGCCCTAGTTTGTTGCCACAACTATCTCATTGTAAGAGGACAAAAGCTTCGAATTTCCCAAACCAGGCTTCTTAGGTGGTGATGGAACCCGTAAAATGCCAATTATAGGTGGTCGGCCAACTTTTAGCCGTATATTTCCAAACCCAAAGAGGAATATTCATCTCCAAGCAACTTCAAACAATTCCATATCCTTTGTACAAGACGCCCCAACCAAGTGGGATCAGAAACCCAAGAAGAGCCGGCATGGCCGATAATTCCAACACTGACCAAACCCACAACGTCCCAATCGAGGGTGCCTTTTTCATAACTGCGTAATAAGATGCTTCGTTCGTCATGGCGATCAGCTGGGCGCCCAACAATACGGCCATAGGAAGGAATAGGAAAGATTTTGCGGAAGGAGGCCAGAGGAATTTGGAAACAAATTTCGATGAATCGTTGGCGCTGTTAACTGTATCTGGTCGTTTGTTTGTATTTCTTCTGAACGTGTTGAAGGAAACAATATGCCCATGACTCAAATGTATCAGGAACGTTAACACCGGAAACGAAATGAATGCCGTGTTTTGTATCAAGGTTTTAAGCGGTATGTGCTGGGCGTATTGGTGTGCAGCAAGGAAGGATAACGTAAAGTGGAGAATCGATAGCGGGAGAGAAAGGAGGATTGTATCAGGGAGTGGAGGTATCGTCGCATCTGTATCGCCATCTGGGACAGGGGAGCTGGACGAATCTGTGACTGGGGAGGCGGATGGGTTTGAGGGGTCGAATCGCGAGATTTCACCTGATGGGGTGACCGTTACGAATTCTGTACCTGAAGGTGGTTTCGAACCCACCAAATCTGTCTGTCTTTCGGCTGCCAGTTCATAGAGAGTCTTTGCCTTGGAAGAGGACGAGGAGGAGTCCTTGGAGGGAGGGCGTGCGAGAGGAATCGAGGATGGGTCGAAGTTGGCGGTGGCTTCTGCTGCGCGACGTTCTTTCCGGTTTCGAGGTGCCATCTTTGGCTATACGTCATCCAGGAGATACGCGTTGTGATGGCCAATTGGTGTAGTTAGAACTTTGGCGCGTGAGAGATTTGCTCCGAGACAGTATCAGAAAAATGCCCAAGGAAGCAGGCGCGGATAAATTAAGGTTGCTCGCCTTGATTTAAGCTTATCTAGATTAGGCAAAGTGTCCGCTTAGCTGAACTTAGTCTATCGCTACGTCATAGCATAAGACCTACTATTAGTTGAGGAGGAACATAATTATAATTGCCTCGGCTTTCAGAGGAATGTCTAATCCAATATCTTATAATATCTAAAGTGATATGAGCCCCTTATAACCCTATAATTACACGGGCCATTTCTGGAAGCCACACAAACCCATGATCCTCTCACAAGCATGTCGCTAGTACTAGTAGCTAGTGCAACCCTTCGCATTGTCAGCTTTCAATGTTGTGCGACGCCACTGAGGGGCTTCGTAACGTAAATAGGTACGCCCGGCTTGCAAAGGAAGGAGGTAGACCACCACACGTTTACGGGGGCGCAGTTGCTGTGAGTGATTTGAAATAGGGACTTTGCTTGGTCGAGCAGCTCAAATCAGAAGCCGGCACCCACGAATAAGTTACCGATACATCAAGAATTGGAGGCAAGTTACAATTTGTCAAGTAGGGTTAGCTTGATAGTTCTCAAGTCACTGAATCCCCCCGTCTTACCCTCATTCCCACCTAATGAGAGGGGGCAGAACGCAAGGCAATTGCGCGCGTTGTGTGCACGAACACTCTGATATTCAAGTTTTAGTCCAGATGCTATTTCTAGTCTTCTCAGCTATTCATCCTTGCAGATCCAGATGGACGTTTTCTTCCAATTTGCCGGCCGGCACTGAGTTTCGGGTATGAAAAAATCATTGTTTGACGAGAGACAATACGGAATTAATTATAGCCGACCCAACGCTGCAATTCAAGTTCCGTTAGAGGGCGACGAAGAAGGCCGCAATGTTCATGCATACCTTCAATATTATTCTTTTTGGGCGGATACAGGGGTTCCTGGGATTCAAAAACAGATGATTTGTGACTGCAGCCCTGTCGGGCATCTCCAGTTTCTGCGTTCATGTAGTGGGTACTACATTGGCGCTCGGATTTTGCAAGTCCAGAATTAGCAAAGTGATTTTCTTTTGTTCTCGTTGAATATAAGGCGCAATTATACTTGCCATTGGATGTATATATCCGTGCCTAACGGTTTTGTCTTCCAAAACCGCGTGGTCGCGCTTGACTCGCGCCATCGCGTCGGGTTAATGGCCGCTGTTGCTGCATAGTCCCGTCATCCCTGATCCATGGATAACGGCGGACTATTCCATAAATGCCGGAGCTATATCAACCCTATCTATTGAAAAAGCGGATTTCAACACGCTGAAGGAATGGATAAAGCTTGTTCCTTGTGGCTGAATTTTGGTGCATTTTGTGAATGTGAGCTGGCCTTATGTCGTGGAGTTTTCAGAGCAGACCCTCCAGAAACCTTGTCGGATTCATGCTCCTGACCCTTTCATACCACTAAATGATGTTTAGGCACTGACGACGGGCGTTGAGAATGCGGTTAAACACTATACGTGCCCGATACCTTCCTCTGATATAGCATGGAGACCCTACGGCAACGTCAGCGGCGCGAAGGGGATGTGTGTGTAAGCTAACAGCGAGATGCTTGATCGCATCTTCGCGCCTTCGCACGTTGCTATATGGCCACATCAGTCGCGACATATAATGGCGCCGATTTATTTAGCCAGGCTTCTTTATATCAAGAGACATGCCTGTCTGCAATTGACTTTATCAGCATCGGATCCAAAGGGGTAGCCTTTTGGGAACTTGGGTAAGGGGTTTTCATACAAAACTATTGAGAGTATATGCTAACTCGGAATCGGAAATACAGATTAATCACAAAGCTGCGTGACATTAGCAGACGGTTGGAAATATTTGCTGCTGTCAGTCCAGGATATGCCTGTTGATGAAGAAAGCCAAAATGGGCGAGAAATGCCGACATATCCCACCAACGAAGGGATACGTGAAAATAACTTGAATAACGGTCCCAGGGGTGGGAGTACAGAGCCTGAACCGGGCAAGGACAAGATGGCTTCAACAGTCAAAGAGAGTGTGAAAGAAGATACCAGCTTATCTATGTCTTCCAACCTTAATAACAGTCACGATGATCAGCTCAAGGTGAATTGGGATGGGCCAGATGATCCAAAAAACCCGAAGAACTTCTCCCTGTTCCGACGATGGTTTATGGTTGGAATAGTGTCGATGTGTTCCTTGTGCACGTAAGGAGATCTGAGGTTTTTTACCCCTAAGTAACCATATTAATATTCGTCTGTGTTTATCAAACTAGGACCTGTACCTCTGCTCTTTACACCATGACATACGATCAGATTACAACCGAATTTAACTGTTCAACCTTCGTTGCGACTCTTGGCTTGTCCCTTTTCATTTTCGGGATGGGAGTTGGTCCACTGTTTCTTGCACCGTTATCTGAGGTGATTATAAGTGACCCTGTCTCAATGTTATAAAGCAATACACTTACGATGATTAGTTCTATGGCCGCCGCCCCGTGTGCATAGCGTCGTTATTGACGTATACTATATGGTTCATCCCATCGGCTGCTGCCCAGAATATCGAAACGATGCTCATAGCAAGATTTTTTAACGGGTTCGCCGGGAGTGTATGTATGACGGTAGCGGGAGGGGCCATTGGCGACCTCTTTTCTCACGATGGGCTACAACGGCCCATGTTGATCTACGCCGCCGCCCCTTTCCTTGGACCTATCCTTGGACCAATGTTTGGGGGGTTCATCAATCAATACATCTCATGGTAAGTGACATATAGCTGAGCCTCAGTAAACTCTTACTTGACTACTAATTTTATGCGAAAGGCGATGGTCATTCTATTTCTTAATAATCTGGAGCTGCTGTTTGCTCTTGTGCGTCATATTTTTCATGCCAGAAACATATGAGCCCGTTTTGATGCGCCATGAAGCGCAGAGACTCCGAAGAGAAACGGGACGTGCTTATTATGCTTGGATCGAAAAATCCAATAGGTCAGTTCGGGAAACAGTGATGTGGTCTTTTGTCCGGCCACTTCAATTGCTGGTCCTGGAACCGATAGTAGGATGCCTGTCTATATACACCGCAGTTTGCCTTGGGATACTTTACATGTTTTTTGGTGCCTTTGGGGTTATTTTTACCAATAACTACAATTTTGAAAAACATCAAGTCGGTTTAGCATTCTTTGGTTTTCTATGCGGAGGCATGGCCGCGTTGGCTTCGGATCCGCTGTGGAATCGGTGTTACCGCCGGCTTGTGGAAAGGAGAGAGGCAGACGGAGGAGAATCAGGCGGAAGTGAACCTGAGTATAGGCTTCCGCCTTCGATTTGCTCGTCAGTTCTTGTTCCAATTGGAATGTTTTGGTTTGCCTGGACGACCTCCCCTTCCATTCACTGGATTATTCCTATTATCGGAAGCGCTTTTTTTGCCGCAGGGTAAGCTGGATATGCTCAAGATTTTTTTCGGATCACTAGTAGCTAATGAGGGTGGGCAGATTCATCCTTGCCTTTAGTGGAATTCTAACGTTCCTAGTCCATTCATTTCCAGTATACTCTGCCAGTGCATTGGGAGCCAACTTGTTTCTCAGAAGTGTTTTCGCCGCAGCGTTTCCTTTATTTGGCATACAAGGCAAGTTAGGTTCAGAAGATCGTGGAGTTGACATGCTAGTAGTTACTATAACTTACATTCTGTTTCGTGCAATGTAGCTTATGAAAAGCTGGGTTATCAATGGGCGTCATCCGTTGTGGGATTTGTTACCATCGCTATTATGCCTTTCCCGTAAGTATAGGGTAGAGCTCCTACATCCCATATTTCAGCATTATACTAACTTGCTCCTAGGTACCTATTCTATAGATACGGTCGGAAAATCCGTGAAAAGAGCCGATTTGCAGGAACAGGCCATGGTAAGAAGTAGGTAGGCCTGGATAATGACGGAGTCAACGCCCGTTTAGGCGTCATTGCACCGATCCCCTTCTGCTGCCCTTGAATGATGGGCAGATAAAGTTCGCTTGGCCCAATATTTTACGGAAGCGCGCAGTAGGGATAGCCAGGAGTACGAGAATATTGCGGGCACATGAAGCTTCAGAATGGCTTTAAACTCAGAAGCTAGTCGTCAGAATGCAATCATTTGGAAAGAGTCATTGGATTTATTCTGGGAACTTCAGCTGGATGCACATAAAGTCGGGCAAAGTTGGGGTGTTTGAGTTCGGCTTGCCGGTTGTCCCATCTTGTTAGCTGGAAGTTTTAACTAGTTACGTAGCAGTTAACAAGCTAACAACGAAGAGCTTGTTAACTCACTCATTCACTAGTCAACCAGAGCTCCAGATGATTGGTCTTGCATCCACTGCCAAGTCCACGCCCTGTGATTTGGTTGCATTGGCTCCAGAAGTGAGAACCCCCATTACGTTCTGCCATCCCGAATCCCGATCGAAAAGAATCTCCGTCTCCAACAGCTTTCAATATTCTTAATAAGTTCTTGGAAGCCTCCTTTCCCAAATTACATTTTCTTGTTTATATATTTATATGCTAATATCCTTGCTTACCTTCACTCAATGGCATCCTCATCAGCACATGAACTATCGGACCGAAGCTTGGGCACCGAGCCATCCGTGGAAAGGCGGGATGCCGACACACAACATATGCAAGATGTGCAACAGTTACAGCAGGAATTCTCTCTTCCGCCGGCGGATGGCGGGCTGCAAGCCTGGCTATTTTTAGCGGGGAGTTTTGCCATTGAAGCACTCGTATGGGGTATGTTACTGGTGACTTGCTTTAATTCGTTTATGCATTGCATCGAAAAGAATCGAAAGAGAAGAAATATTAGTTCTAACGACTATGCATTTTTTCCAGGCTTTCCATATTCATTTGGGCTCTTCCAGGATTATTACACCAGAAATGAGCCGTTCAAACATGATCCGTCTGGAATACCTGTCATTGGCACTACGGCACTGGTATGTAAGGCCCCCAGATTTAAGGAGCATGTAAACATACTGATACCGGGATTTTAGGGGATCATGTATCTCGGTAGCCCCGTATGCTTTGCTGCAATGGGACGCTGGCCTCTGGTACGCAGATGGAGCAATCCTGTTGGTCTCGTAATTATGGTTGTTGCCATGATCTCCTCTTCGTACTCAACGGCAGTATGGCATCTCATTTTTACCCAAGGAGCCCTGTACGCCATAGGTGGATCCTTGGTATATTCACCTGTTATTATATTCGTGGACGAATGGTTCATTCAGCGCAAGGGGTTTGCGTTTGGTGTTATGTGGGTGAGTTTTGACGACTTCAATTTCGAACCATGCTTGCCCCTTAAAAAATCTTCTGCTTATATTGCCTAATAGGCTGGAACTGGGTTCGCCGGCGTAGCCGTTCCATTCGTGATGTCCTGGCTACTCGAACGTTACTCCTTCACTGCCACTCTCCGAATCTGGGGCATCATTCTGGCCGTCTGCTCTATCCCCCTCCTATTAGTTGTCAAACCCCGCATCCCACCGAGTCAAAACCACCAACCGCGCCGTATGGATCTTTCTTTTCTTAAGGACCGCTCGTTTATCATTCTCCAACTGGGGAACATCCTCGAGGGTCTTGGATTTTTCATGCCCACCGTCTATCTACCCAGTTATGCACGCTCCCTTGGGATCCCAAGCGGCACCATCACCGCTACCGTATCCCTTCTTAACGGCTCAATGGTGTTTGGCTGTATATTCGTAGGCCTACTCGTTGATCGATTCCACGTCACAACGGCCGTCCTAATCTGCACCATCGGTGCTACGATCTCGACATTTGTCTTTTGGGGCCTGGCTGTGTCAATTCCACTCCTTTGTATCTTCTCAATCGTTTACGGGTTCTTCGCCGGCGGGTTCACTACCACATACACCGGAATCGTCAGGGAAACGCACAAGGCCAACCCGTCGTCAGACACTGGGTTGGTGTTTGGAATGTTGGCAGCCGGACGCGGCGTCGGGAGCGTTATTTGTGGACCGTTGAGTGAGGCGCTGATGAGGAAGCAGGGCTGGGCTGATAATGCTGCTTTTGGCTATGGAACTGAGTACGGCCCTTTAATTGTGTTTACGGGTATATCGGCAGTGTTGGGGGGAATTGGTTTTGGTGCGAAGAGGTTGGGATGGCTTTATTAGGGGCTGCATTGCGGTTGGTAAGGAGTGTATGGATGAGGCGAATGTGTATGGAAAAGATAGAAGTGTGGGTTCGATCCCCTGAGTATCTGTAAACTCCACCCTTTAGACGGTTGCGAAACTTCTGTATATAAACTGATATGTAATGAATGCATAGAGTTTTATATGTTTGCTTCGCTTTAATATTCAGACCGATATATTAAATACCTTGCAAAAGCCGAAACTGACAATCTCAATCCTCTCCGCCGCGAGCAACACAGGGATTCCCCTTGCCATCGCCTCAAAGGAGAAAAAAGAAACAAGCCGCACTACCACCACTTTCTCAAAAACTCCTCCAATCCTTCAAATTTCTCATCGGGAAACACGTCCTTCATGTCGACGCCATGTCCAGCGTCATCCTCCCAGCCAACCTCGCCTCCCAGTATACACGCTGGTATAGTCCACTTGAACATACCTATAATGTCATTTGCTTTCTTAGCCTCTTCGTATTTGCGCTCCACGTCTTCCAGAGATAGCCGTTCAATTTCGAAGGGCTTCCCTACATTCATTGGATGGAACATAAGCAGCGCGTCACTCGTTACCCCTTTTCCCCCTAAACTTAGGACAACAAAAAAGGGGGGATAATCATGCCATGCTTGAACAGTCACACTGGTCACATACCTCGAACCCGCTCACACAACCTCACAAGCTCAATGCACGAGATATTCGCCCCATGCATACGAAATTGCTCCGGCCACTCCTCCAAATCCAACGCTTTGGCCACAAACTTGCCCACATCCGCAACAGCAGTGAACCGCATCATCTTCTCATCCATCCCATCCACAAGCTCAGCACGACAATCGGTCAGATTCACCACAAGATCAAACCCAATATCCACAAGCGAGTCACTACTCAAATGGCCCTTCTCCGTCCGTGGCGAGTAATAATCATAGAAGATCCCCGGCGTGAATATCGTACACTGGATCTTCTCACGGATAGCCGGAGTTTGGAGGAAGGAAAGAACCTTCCGTTTCGATATCAGATAGTCAAAGCGGTCTTTTCGACTGTACGGGTCGAACTCAAACTCGGAGGGGACAAAGCGACGGACTCCCGCAGCAATGCATGCATCGACAAGTGTCATTTGGCCCTCTGCGAAGGCCTTGTCGTCGAAACTTGAGCCGGTTGATATGCATGTTTCGACGCCGCGGAGAGCTTCCACGAGCGAGGATTTGTCTGTGTAGTTGACTTTTCGCCAGGTTACGCGCGGGTCATCGAAGCGCTGGGTTAGTTGGTATCATGTTAGATTTTGCATTTGAGGGATAGAGAATGGGATAGATGATTCTGCATGTCGGACAAAGAAACGATGTATAATGTTCCTTTAGAGAGATTAAACTGACAGGTTCCCCTCTTGTCAAGATTGTCACAGAATGTTTCTCCGTTGCGAGGATAGCACGGAGGATGTGCTGGCCCAGAGCGCCAACGCCTGCGAGGGCAACGTGCATGATGGAGTTTCCTGGGTTCTGTCTCTCGTTTTCTATCTCTAGACAGCTTCCTTGCCACACCTGATGTAGCTAAGGGGTTACTTTGTCACGGTAATCCTCACTTATGGAATGCGATCCGTTGAAAGTTGCAGATGGTTGCTGGGAGAGGGGATCGAAGTCGGGATTTATCGAGTTCAAATGGATTCATCCCGCTCAGAATCATGTGATGGTGGTTAACTAGATCAGGCAGGAAATAAATTTGACTCATATCAGTTCGTATTATTTTCTGGGCAGGAAAATATCTGGCAGGCAAACGCAGCCAAGATACATGGTTTTTATGCAGCACGATCCTCCTGGTGGTAAACCGAGATCAGTCAGTCATTGAGACCCTCTCCGGTGGATATCCTTCGCGCCAGATTGTGGATATTAAAGCCAAAAGAAGCCAGTAACAACGTTAAATATCTTCAAATACCAATTTCCGGTCATCCAGAATCACGAGTAGAGGAGGTTCGAAGCTCATCCAGATCAGAAAGTATTTGGCCAACTTCCACGACGGCCTGATAATCCTGCCTACTTTTGTCCGTTTCTGGAGTCAAGATCAACTTGAATTCTTGGGTTGCATCAGGAACTTGATCTGCTACGAATTGGAAGCACGAGGGTGCCAAATCTATCTAGCACCACTGGCCAATTTCAAAAATATACAAGCTCTCAATTTTATTCCCCCGTTATGCGGAAAAGAGGGAGCGAAATAACTGAAGGATACTTCAATTGAACCCACGAAGCAAGGAAGCAAATGTCGTCACTATATATTTACAGCACATTTCGAATGGTTGTAGAGAAGAGTGGGGTTTGGGGGAAAACGCAGCAGCTTCTCAGGAGTAATCTACCAGACAACAGGGAGCTCCTCGATACCAACATCCGCCGCCGGCCGTGTATATTTGATCTCAGAGAACGGAATGGCAAGTTTTAGGTTTGGCAGGCGCTGGAATAGGGTGGCTATTGTCGTGTTCAAAGTCAGTCACATAGTAACCCGCTTGCCGGGGATTGCATGAAGGGGGGACCAAAGAAAGAGCCTCGAAACTCACAAAAGACAACCTCCAATTCCGTACGGGCCAAGCCCTCAGCCACGCAAGTATGTTCGCCGTAGCCGTAGCCCAAAGCTTTCTCAGGACCACGCTTACGGTACATATTGAATGTATCTGGATCTGGGAAGACTTCTTCGTCGCGGTTGCCAGATTGCGTAGCTGCAATTATGCCTTCACCAGCTTTGATTTCCTAATCACGGGAGGAAATTATTAGCGACTATACAATCCATTGGGACGCGAAGGAGTTAAAAATTGAGACACTTACCTGACCGCCAAGGGTGATATCAACCTTGGCAACCCGCCTTGTAGCCATGGCGGAGGCCGTTTGGAAGCGGCAAAGTTCCTCAACGAAGAGGGGAGCAAGAGAGGGATCAGCCTTGAGATCGGCCAGCTGATCCGGATGTTGAAGAAGAGTTACAACCCCCTGAAAATTCATCAGTAAGTAAATCGTAAAATAGAGACCTTATGAGACTATACCAGATTAATCATGTTAACCAGGGTGGCATTTCCAGCAACGAGCATCAAAAAGGAAATTTGGATGGCATCTAGCCTATCAATGTGGCCGGGATTGAGCTAGAAATATTTATAGTGAGTGAGTCAGGAGCACTACCAATGGGATGGAAAATGGGAATCGAGTTAATACCTGCTCCACAACCAGTTTGCTTATCATGTCGTTTTCTGGTTTGGCGACTCGTTTGTCAACCAATTTCCCGATGTATTGGAGAAGTTCACTGAACATTCGTCAACAGTCAACCCTTGAAGCGGAACAAAGTATTATAGAAAAGGGGTGTATATACTTGTTAGCATTAGCAGCGGCAGCAGCAGTGGAGCTTCCGTTCGTACGAACAGCATTGCATTTGGTGAGATACGGAAGGTCCTCTTCCGGCACACCTAAGATCCCATATATAATCTACCCATCGGCCAGAAATGATGTCAGAATCAATAAAAGGTTGAATAATGGGCGGTTATCCTTACATAGGATGGAAGTGGCAAAGCAAACTTTTCTGTTAAATCCACAGGAGTTTCACAGCCAGTCTTGATCATCTCATCTAAGAGGGAATCAGCCGTGGCCTGGATATGCGCCCTCATTGTTTCGGCATGCTCCCTGGTAAAAAGGGGCGCAACCATGCTCCTAATAGAAGAGACAAATGAAATAAGCTTGGTCCCGGATCAGATACTTGGACCAGTATAGATTCTTACCTTTGACGCATGTGCTCTGGGGGGTCCATATCGACAAAAGTTGGCCGATTTTTGGCAGCCTGTTTCCCTCCTGCATTCATCTCAGGGAAACCAGGGCGTGTTCGTTGCTATTGAAGGACGGTCAGCATTCTGGAACATGCCTATCTAGTACGCCCTGCATCGCATGTTTATACCTTGGATAAGCGCTGGTCTGTCAAGACACTGCATATATCTTTGTACTTCACAACAAGCCACGGTTGGCTGCCATCCCAAAGCGTAACTCGAGAAACAGGATTTGTGGCCCGAAGTTTAGCATATTCAAGCGGAGGTACGGAGTCCGATGGACGGGAGAACGGGAACTTTGGAGCAGCTAGCCGGATCGTTTAGCATTTGCATAGATATAACATTGGTAGTCAGATGGGGCCTGCCTGATTCTGTAGACATGGTCGAGCGTTGGGTAACTGTAGGTTCACAGGTCGAATTGGGGTGATTCAATCTGCGTATATGTAAGTATTTGAGCCTTGATGGCAATTCAGGAGGCCATACCTGCTGAGTAGGAGAGGGCCTGTGCTAATTGACCTCAAGGACTGATGCACTGAATATCTAGCCGATCTCGATGCAGTATTTCTCATCAAGCCAGAGAGGGCCATCCTCGTCGACTGTTGTTCCAGCATGGCTATTATATGTTCACTGTGGCAAGCTCCGTAAACTTGGAAAATAACTTGAAGTGACAAGGGAAAGAAATGTTGATTGAGAATGATCCCGGGTATTCAAGTTCGATATAAATAGACAGGGAAGATGGCATGATATTTCCCGTCTGTTTGCCGGATGGTCTGCATTCATGTATTAAGGTTCAGTACGTCATAGACTCGGGGCGGGTAACGGGAGACAGGGGGAAAGGTAATTCCAAAACACAAAGCTGGTTGGACTATGGCTAGCCTGAAGACCGCGGTATCCTTACTTACAGTTGCTCCAATCAGGAGTACATTTGCTGAAAAACCAGGAGGAAACCTGCGGGACAGGAGAAAGGATGGCGGAACTTTCTTGGTTTAGTTACCCCAGATGTAACGCGGATGAAGCTATATCAGCCTACAATATAGGGCTGACTAGTAGCCAGCCAAATCAACGGCACGTAAGCGGAATTCAAAAGCCAATTGATCAGGTTTGCCATACTGGCACAGGCGAGGACTTAGCCGAATAGCCACGTCCCGGCAATTCCTGGGATCTTTCTGCGCTGACACCGTTTGCGATTCTCGCCTGACCCTATGACACATTGCACAGGTGGCTGCATTAGCAGGTTACAGAGACGGTGCTATACCATCGATGTGTGCAAAGGTAACCTGATGTCGTTGCCAGGAGTAGAACGGAGCTCCATGAGATGTCATGATGTGGAATCAATTGGCAAGGCGTGGTCTAGACGGCGGCCCAATAAAATCAATCGGACCGAGGAGATAGCTTCCGGAGAAAATTGAAGGGAATGGCGGTTATTGGAGCGGGTCTGTACCAAACAGATCTATATAACGTCCGAGACTTCGAAACCCAGGAAGTTTGCGGGTACTAAGGCCACCATGTAGCTAGTGAAAACCGTGGAGCTGCACAACAGGCGGAGATGTGGTTAATGAGTAGGTTATTCTCGGGACCCATTTCCCCATGTTTCTTGCCACACATTTTAGGGTATGGTCTAGGGATAACATTTTTTCATTCCGAAATGTCTTAGTAGTTAGCTATACCCAATCCCTCACATCTATACAGGGTTTCGCTGCTATTTCCCCAGCATTACCCTATCTGTACAGGGAAATCCAGCCTTTTGTTCCCAGTATTCTTCCCGCTCCCTGCCTAGTGTTGGAAATGAGAGTTACCTCAATCACCATGGCCGTTTCTAATGATATCATACTTAAAGACATGAAAGACTAGGATGACTGGCGACTGAACGTCCAGGCTACGCCACAGCGCTGGATTGTGCACAATATATCGAACTGGGTGGTTAAACGCCAGAGATTCGTTAACGGCCCGAATTCATGGATCACATAAATAGATGAGGGCTTGGAGTTTAGGGTGTATAAGTACTCGAATACACCACCTTTCAGAGAATGCAGTTAGCTGACGATATAGATGAGGGTAGGGAACCGCTCAAGACATCCGTCTTGCCGCGGAGGTTCAACAGCCACCTGCGGATTCAATAAGTACGTCACACGGTTTTCTGAAAAATCCACTCCCATGGCCAGCCATAGCTTGTGTTTCGACCATTGTGGAGGAGCACCCGTTCCAAAATAAAATCCGAAAATCATATACCCACGGGCACGGAGGCCTCCGGGATAATGTGGTATGATGAACCTGTGCCGCTTAGTTTCATCCACGGGCCGATTGGGAATTAGGATATTGGTAAAAAGGCTCAAGATAGGGAAAACTGATCATTGGCTTGTTGTACTCCGTAGGTTGGGTTGAAGTAAAGGTAAAGGAGGGTGCTGCCGCGTCGCGTCCCTGGATCCAACGGATGAGCAGCCCGAGCTCCAGTTAAGATTTGTTAAGATTTGGCTAAACAGGAGTCTGGACGCGCTAAATTAGTTAGCGCCCCTGCTGCCAAAGTTTGGCGTATTTGCATTTTGACGCCATTTACTTCGTCTGCGGACCGCTAACTCTAAGGGAATTCACAGGATTCAGGTTAAATCGGAGATAGCGTCACGGTATATACCACGGTCAGTTCAATAAGGCTCAAATTTTCAAGATGATTGGGTTATCCTGTGATTTTTTATGCCCTCAATATATGCCTCCAAAAATTCGCTCGCCAACCATGAGCGAGCCGCAGACAGTTATCATCAATTGCTATAGTACGTCCCATTTGGAAAGGAGCATTGCCACCAGACTCCGCAGTAAGGCTCAATACCCTCTGGCTCAGGCCCATCATCGTTCAGGAGGAGCGCAGCAACACCATGCGGTGGGAGAGTAACGGATATATTCCGGATAGCCGTTCCATTGTCTGTATGAGACCACATATCATATACGGAGTACTGACGCCCTGCTCGAATCGCCCAGCTTTCCGTAAGGTTAAAGAACATATCCTCCGTCGTATCGAGAGTATTGAGGACCATGAAAACCACCCCGTAGCTGGAGTTGCCGGACCAATACTGTGCGGGATGGGTGCTGTTTGAGGTATAATCCGGGTTTATACCCCATCGGAATGGGCTGATACTCTCACCAACTTCGGGGTCTTGATTGATCTTGAGCAAATCTTTGTTCGTCAGAATTTCGATTGTTTCTTCTGTGACATTGGTCAAGTCTGTGCTCAAAAATAAAGGCGATTTCAAAAGAGCCCATGCGGTAAAATGGCTTTTCGCTTCATCGTAGGTCAAGTTCCCTGGTGGGGTCCCTTGGCCGGTGTTTCCCACCTCCAGAATATCCATATCGATACGACCATAGAAGTTCGTAGACCACCAATTAAAGCTAGCGGTGTCAATAATGGCTGCGAGGGTGGACCACCATGGTTTAATATCTCCAGTTATTCGCCAGGATTGCCCGAGGCGCGCACCCCAGACGGAAGGTTGCTGCCATCCCCATTCGCAAAGGGAAAATTGAAAAGGAGTCGTATCAGTTTCCTCCGCAAATTCGGCAATGGCATTTGCCATTCTGACAAAGCGACCGTACACGTTCTCCTCCGTCACGTTGTCGAATGGGATATAGCAATTATCGTATTTCAGGTAATCAAATCCCCATTCGGCAAACGTTTCTACGTCTTGTTTCTCATAGCCATATGATCCAGGGTGGCCCGCACAAGTCTGATACCCAGCGTCGGAGTAGGCACTAGCTGATACCCCTAAGGCCTTTACCGAGTCGGTAAAGTTTTTGATTCCGTATGGGAATCTTTCCGGGTCTAGAGTTATCCAAATTAGTGCCGCAATCTTGTATATATACACCATGGGTCGAACACACCTGCAACTAGCTTTCCTTCTGGACTCCGTTCTTTCCTAACGATTCTGTCAACTAAGCTCTATGAATCAACAAATATGCTAGAGCCTTACATCGAGTAGCAGTCGTCGATGAGAATTGTCTGCTAATGTTGGTCAATTCTTTCACGATGAGAAGAGAGACAATCTCACATTATACCCAGCTTCAACCAAACCATATTTCACCATTGCTTCGACTTGGGCATAGGCAGTGGAATGATTATACGAACATCCGAAGTGATTGAACGCTTTTTGGAGATTTTGTCAACACTGTTCAAGCACACGTGCAAATCACGTAATTCGAACTTAAACATAAAGAGAAAGGAAACGAAAAACATACTATTATATCCCATCTTCGGTAGCTTTCCAACGCCATTGTTCAATCCTGAAACCGTGCCCGTGAGGGCCGTGGCAATGACTGCTAGCGACAGCATTGTGCTTTCAGAATAGGACCATAAAATGGTCGATAAGCAGCTCGGAGTTTACTAGTATTGAACAGCAACAGGTCTGCCGTATATAATGGTCCGAATTGTCGGGGGATGCGGAAAATATAAACACAGGCCGCATCCTTTTAACGTGAGCGTTTTCAATTTTGTTTCCCGATCATAGGCTCAATACTCCGTAGGCCATTCGGACCGGAAATGAACTGGGGTGCTGAGATGCTAGTGACAGGGGAGCTTTGAGTTAGCACTGGACAGACCCATCATCCCGCCCTTCCAAGCAAGGGGTGAAATTTTGAAATTATATAGATTCAAAGGAAGGGCTCGAGATCCCGAGGGATCTGAATAATTGCACCTCGCAGTATTTAAAAACGTCGGCTTCCATTGAACCCCGTTCTTCGGCACCATCACCACGCTTCAAGTCAAGCGGGAGATGGGTTACGACAAGTTCATGTCTTGTGTGCTGGTGGTGGGAGTGGCACATCTGATCCCTAAAGACGTCGCGATTTCTGCACATCAGGATGGCCATTGGAAACTCTTCGTCAGGCACTGTTCCCTGGAGAACTTAGGGTCCCTATCCCGCGTTTCTTGGAGATGATGAAGTGAGGTTGGAGGAAATCGGCTAACCGAACAGATCTCGTTATTTAGTCGGAGCCCCGGACTTCACTCCGCACCATTTTTGGAAAACCACCGGCACCCCGCTTCAACAACATTAAGGCGAATTTCCACCAACGCGAGGATCACAATCCTGTTCAGTGAAGCGGTTGAGCCCAATACCTTCCAGGAACCCTTGAATTGACGTCAAATGAGTAATACGGGCCATAACCGGCTGCGACATCCCGCTCTCTGGGATCTTGTGTCTCCCCTGTTACCACCGCTCCTCTCCGCTCAAAGGGCTTCCTGGGAACAAGGCACAGCTGCACAAGCTCTTCTAGAGCTTTATCATGCTTTAATCAAGGAGTCAGCTCATGATAACCACGGAGATACGCGCCTGGTTGAGCATACCCGAGAAACGCTTCGGTGTATCTACGGCCTCTGCCATGATGCCATTGTGCGGGCGTCCACGGATGGTCGACTAGGGACGAGAATAAACAGTAACGATGCAGGGGATGGCGATGGTTCATCACTCGATCCAGCATGCGTAGGGGAAGCCGCGCTCTTTGTTCTTGAAAAGCATGAAAAGCAGAGCACAACCTACGAAGAATTCTCAAAGCTTTTGCACTGGCATGACAGTTTGGAGAAGATGCTTTCTTACCTCGAAAACGGTGCCCCAAGAATTGAATTTGTCCCTGATGTGAATCCTGATCCACCTTTGCGAACAGAAGGTGCTATAAGCCATCTGAAAACCAGATGCGAACTTTGGGCCGATGGCGTTTACATGGGCCCTCCATTTCTAGCAGTGATGGCCCTATCCGATCCGGAAGTAACAAAACTACAGCTGGATGAGAGGATTTCTCTTGTTAGCTCCTCGTTTGATCAGATAATACTCTATGGCCGTGCTTTGGGAAACGCTGGTTCTGGTCTTATGAGCCACACATATACCGAGACAAGCGGAAATTCATTCAATCCACCAGGAGGCGGGAAATATGGCCGGAAGGCATGGGGAGTTGGAAACGGCTGGTTTGCCTGTGGTATCCTGCGAGTGCTGAAGATCTTTGAGCGTACTATCAAGAGACACAACGTCCAGTCGATGTGGGCAAAAGAATGGCTTGACATGGATCGAGACGCACAGAACCGCTTGACTGAAGTTTGGGAACTACTAATATCGCTTATCGACCATATCCTGCCGCATCAACGAAAGGAAGACAGGTTGTTTCACAATATCATTGATGACGGTACTACATTTGTGGAGGTGAATTTAGCGCAGATGATGGCATCTACTATCTACGATCTGTTATCATGGTACGATAGCAATGGACGGCCGATTGGACATTTGGCGAAATATTTGAGCCTCTCCTTGGATGGAAAGAATATAAGACCTTACAAGGCAGCAGCTGAGTGGATGCGCTACTCTGCCAGAGAGAAACGAGATTGCTGGGGTTTTGTCCAAGGAGTATGCGGTAGCCCTCGGTTCGATAAACCTGGCACAGCGGCTGAAGGGCAGGCATGGGCCATAATGATGGAAGTATCCAGGTGGAATTATCTATCTTCCCTCTAATGCTTTCGCCAAGTCCAACACCCCTTCCGGATTTCACTCTAACCAATCGATACACTATTAACGAAAACCCATGAACTGATACAACTCAATTCGATAAAACCTCAACCATCATTTACTGAGTACGAATCTAATGTCTAGAACTGCACTGTATATTTTCCCTATGGAAACCACCAATGTTCCACAGCACCCCTGGATTATTCGGAATACCTCTAGATGTGTGCGCATACTGATATAAACGACCGCAAGTCGATGGCATCTATCCAAGCCATCTACTCCTCCCGCTTCACCTCCGATTCTCCGTTTGTTAGGACACTTTTTTCAATACCATCTGCGACGCCCATAATCGGACCCTTCGTCGGCCCGCGGTACGCCTCTTCATCAATTTCAGCCAATCTCGAGGCAACCAACTTCTCCCTCCCCATCCCATAAAACTCCGAAAAACACATAATAAGTGGCTGCCACTTATCCGCATCGATCCTATTCTTATACCCCTCCAACCTCAACTCGTCCTCGACATGCACCCGCAAAATTCGCAACTCCATCGACAACATCCTTCCCTTCTCACCCGGACAATCCTTCGCCAACCCATTTACCTCCACGAGCTCCGCCTCCATCTGCACAGGACACTCCAAAATCCGCGGCGGGCGAACCAAGTCCGATGGCTGCGATGTGAGCTTCGCGTGGCCAAACTTGTCCTTGACGAAGTGGTAGCCAACGCTCACTTTCCATTCGTTTACCGGATTTGAGCCTGTTGTACGTGCGAGGGCGTTGACATGAGTAGTCATATCCTCGGATGGCAAGTTCAAGACACATTGCTTGGTCCGCATGATATTATTGCTGGTATGAGCTCTGCTCGCGAGGCCGATCATGCATCGATCGCCGAGCCACCAGGCGGAGGACATGGGGGCGATGTTGGGGGTGCCGTCTTCGTTTTCACTGGTGATGAGGACGACTGGGGTGCCCCAGTATAGGATTGCGGGAGAGATTTGATGGTGCATCTCGTCGTCGTGGGATGGATGCAGGAGGGTTTGTTGCGAAGTGAGTATGTTGTACTAATTGCCCGAATGGGAGAAATAAGAAAGAGAACAGGTAAAGAGTTTTGGATCTTGATATATTTTCTTCTTTTCTTCTTGAACCCGGTGAAGTAAATAAATGAAAACTATCCCCCGCAGTCGGCCCTTGGGTTTATATACCCCAGCCTTTCCCGCATCTAGAGATGTTTTTTAACCATCCCTTATCGAACAGTACGTCCTACAGCCTGTCCGCAGCTTTTAATAGGTCATATTGAAAACAAGCTTCTTTGGCAGCTCCACTCAGTGGGTGGAACTCACTACTAGTTAACTAACTAACTAACCAACGAACCAAATGCTCCTTTCGAAAACTAAAATAAGCTCACGATGCAGACACGAGTACTCCGCCGTTTCCATTCCTTTTCAATCATGACACATCCTCGCCGTGTACGAGGCTAGGCCTCCCAATCTTCCTCCTCTTTACCAAGCAATTACAAAATTGAAAAGTCAAAAGAATTTTACTACTTTATCCTTGAAGATCAGATAGACTGACTGCAATTGCAGGTGTTGAGCGAGCATATTGTCGCCAAGTGGGTTATCCTACTCCGTAGATAGGATTACGATGATACTCCAGAAAAAAAATAAATACCTAACCATGAAGATAAGTGTGAAGTGACCCCGTATCAGCATGGAATGTGCTAGGGCGGGACCAGGAGGAATGGATGCGAATTCCAAAATTCTCCCACGGTTCCGAGGAGGAAATATATATCAGCGACCTGCCGTAACTAACAGGAGCCAGCCCTCTTGTATGTACATAGCGTGCTCTGGGCTGACCCAGGCTCAGAAAGGAGAATTCTGCCGACGAGTTTCCTCATTGTCCACAAAGATATGTTCAACGGCAGATTATTTTCTTTGAGGGAACTCCTTAATGTCGCGGAATATGATATTGAGCATGTTATCGTCGACTAGGAATTTGGGGTTTTGTATCCTGGTTATTATGAATATTGTCTTTGCAGCTGATACATACGACCATAGGGAGTGGAAAACAGGGCTTCCCGTCCGCTCAGCCGTACTCGCCGGCCGGCTAGTAGTTGGGTGGGTGACCACCAGCGAATCCCGGCTGTCGTATGTCGGTCTTCACCCGTTTTTTTTTCCCGCTCCGGGAAAGGTCCCCGTGCCGCTTTTCTTCAGCCTCATGCACCCTCCATTCACCCTCCTTTGCGTGAAGTTCCCACGCCTTCAGGGGGGTTCACTATCTCTTCACCCTGCCAAGCCTCGGCCGCCTGAAGGTGCCTGAAGGTGATGACGTGGCCTCTTCAACTGTTCGTCTTTTCTTTGTTTTGCCTTTTTTGATTTTCCTCTTCCTTTCCTGGTCCCCAAGCCCTGCTTCAGAACATCGTAGGCTAACTGAGTTAATACCCACTACAGATACCTCGTCGCTCTAACCACCGCCTGGTCGGGCTTGAGCTATATCTACTCCAAAGATGCAGTTAAAATCCTAAGTAGCGCTGAAATCGAAGCCCGAGTGGCGAAGAAGTAAGATGGCGCAGAAGGGCCAGGGAAAGGATTGGGACAACCAGCTTGGAGATTTAGCACGTGGCAAAGCGCCGATTTGTTCCATATTCTTTGTACAAGAGCAAAGGTTGTAAGAGCAGACAACCCACCACGCAGATGCGACGCCGCCAGGCTAGGACCATCTACGCAAAAACTTGTTATTTCTGAGGGTACCTCGCCAAAATTTGATTTTCTTGCTAACTCATTGCTTCAATTTCCCGCTGCGATGTAATCTATTTCCTATCCCTCATTATTCGCAGTCGTGTGTGATTATATCGCCGAAAGATTGGTCTATTAGTCGGGATGGTCCGGAATTTCACGTTGGCGCATATCAGTAGGCTGACGGGACGGCTCGGAATCCCAGGCCAAGACCTGCCGCTTGCGGTCTAGCGCCCTTTTCCCGTCAGGTCCTAGCACCGGCTCGACTCTCTCTTTCGTTCATCAACATTTGTCAACCTCATCCGCTTCTTTGCTTCTTTCACCGTTTGATCTTGATCCAAACCTCCTTTCCCCCCTTCTTTTCTTCAAATCTTCTGGTTTGGTTGATTCAGTCTCTGAAAGATTGGCCTCATTCCACTTGAGCCGTGGACAACTGATGTCTAGGGCTCCATCTCGGCACAGGGCAGAATCTCGAGATCATCACGATGATCCCACTGCTTCGGTTACTCAAACCGTCTCGAACCTCTCAATAGCCTTGGCCCCCTCGGCCGCCTTTCCAGGAACTTTCCCCCTGAACTCGAAGCCGAGCAACCTACGTCCGCGACTGACCATACAACCACCCCCGTACACAACTCCTTGGACAATTCTGACCGAGAGCCGAGAAGGGCTCTCCTCTCGTGCCATCCCTTTCTACGAAAGATGCCTTCAACCTTCGTGGACGGCCTGCTTGGAAGCTATAAAGATGCCGATTTGGTGCGCTATATTGGGGATTCACCTCGCCTGTCATCCTACTCTTCAGTATCTCTGTTATCCGCCAACCTTGTCTCTAAGGAATGTCAGCCTGATTTGATTGAGGATGCACTCAGAGCTATGGAAGTAGCACGTCAACTTGGCATACGCGTCCCTAATGTCGGACGAGTTGTCCACTTCGACGGCATGGTGTATCTTATTATGGAGCGTATTGATGGAGTCAGCTTGGAAACAGTATGGAACAAACTTGGCTGGATCAAGTCACTAAGACTCGCCCTGGAACTTCGTGGATATATTCGCTCCTTACGATCGATAACCTCGTCAACCGCAGGATCTCTGAAGACCGGCGAATGTAGGTCATTCTGGCTTGATGACCTTTATCGATTACCACCGCGGTCCAGCCCAGCAGACCTGGCATCGTTCCTCTCATTTTGGGTCAATTTTTCCAATCCACGAGCAGCTATGAAATTTGCTGGAGACCAGCTTCTGGCTACATCCTCAAAAGATTATATACCTTCGACAGCAGGGCCATTCGTCTTCACCCATCACGATCTCGCACCTCGAAATATTCTACTTGACAAGTCCAACCATCTTTGGTTGGTAGACTGGGACATAGCGGGCTGGTATCCCTGCTACTTTGAGTACGCAGCAATGCATAACTTCATTCCTGAAGGCTGGACTAGGCTTGCGCGGATGTGGTGGAACCTGTTCACTTGGATCGCAGCTGGGCATTGGGAGAGCGAAAGGCGCGTGCTGGAACAGATCAGATCCAAATTCTCTCGCTTTCGCGCTGGCCGTCGTTTTTATTTATTAAAGCGTGGAGGCCCATCCGGGCGTTCCGTGGATTGACTAGTTATTTCCATTTGCATGGAGAAGTTTCGAGCTGTATGACAGCGAGCAACTGGGTTCGCGACAGATATTATGAAGATGACTGATGGGGATGGAGAGGAGTGCGTTGCATGTAGCCCTTCTATTTTCCATTCCGATGGGGCAAATAACGCTCCATACTTTCTGTCTTGAATATCTATGGAGACACCTCAAAAGTCGATCCTGAATCATATGCCAACCCAATCGCCTAGTCGAGACGTAAAAGAGATACTAAAAATCCAAGGGCAACATTGTTCAACGAAACGTCCCTTGTGCAATGGCGCGCGGCTCAGATCCCGTTGGATACCGCCAATATTGAGACAGTACACCCCATACCTCTTGACCGCTCCCTGCTGGAAGGAAACCTGCAGCCTCCAGATCAGAGATGAGTGTAAATATCCAAAATCTGCACCCTTCCCAAGCCGGTGTAAAATTATACTTCTCCCTTCCCTTCTGGTTGATGAGATCTGTGATTGTCTGTGCCGTCGGGACACTAAGCATCGGAAAGCTAACGCTCTTGATCGCTTTGTTTGTCGAGACATAGGGCTTAGAAGCAATGTAAAGTTTGCCTCTCAGTCCGTCTGAACCATATCCAGGCGTCATGTCGAGCCGGACGGAGGCCGCCTGTCCGTATTGTAGGAAGGCAGCCCAATGGTTGGTTGGCGGATTGCCATCTTCGTCCCCCGCATTGTCTCGGTTTTCGTAGGCGCAGATGTGGACCATGGAGACCTTCCTCAGAAGGTCCGCGGAGTTGAACTCATATGTGTCCCAGTTGTTGTCCATGGCTGAGAGTGAGTTAGCATGATGTGTGAAAGAAAGGGGTTTATGCTGTTGGACCTGGGTTTCTGTCTCACCTTCCACTGTGTATGTAGTATCCAACAACTTAAATGTCCTAAGGTAGTAAGATAGGCGGCCTTGGATGACAACAGTAGAGGAGAAGATCAGATTTGGCGACAGGATAAAATCATATTTGAATCCCATCAAGGCCTGTAGTACCCTACTTACATCCGTTGACAAGCAACCCAGGGCGCTAATGCCTTTGGACCACCCTAAAACTTCCATTTTGACTTGCCATTGGAATAAATATGTGATGCCGAAATTTTGTGGGCTGTGTATCCTTCCAGGGTCATATCACAAGATGGTACATTGCTGGCAAGTCTCTCATTGGCTTTTTTTCAAGTGAACTTTGCAAAATCCTTGTCACGACCTGCACCGATCGTAAAGAAGAAATAACACTGCATGGATGGGAAAGGCTGGGTCGAGTTCGGCGCGGCCCGTGCCTGGATGTGGAAATCATGTGGGGCAACCCCTGCACTAAAGGTCGCCGAGGTTCTCTATTGATCGCTCTTACAGTCCTCGGAAGTGCTATCTCAATGGAATGGATGTTCCTGTTGCCCTTCAATGTCACTGAACATACGATCAATGGCTCCTAAAAAGGTTAGACTTGAACATCGGGGATGGGGCGGACCAAACCTACCTTGATACATGACTTTGCGAGCTGGAAGAGTTGGCCAAGGCAGCTAGATCCCCTGCTGACAGTCTCCAGATAGAATGAAGCAGACTCGTCAACATAACGATTCAGATCTGGGGGCTTTTCAATGCCATAGGCGCTTGTTCGTATCCACTTCCATCCAGTCTCGTCCTTCCAAAATACTGTCGTCTGGTCTGCAGAATCTGGGGAGAACTTTCGACAGATAATAGGAAGCATGGGTCCGCCATTTTCATGCCTAAGTAGCACTTCCTTTGAATCTGCTAACCATGGTAATGAATCCCAGCGTAACTTTGTCATATAGGAGGGCTCCTTCCCTTGACAATAGTTAGTAAGGACTCATCCATCGGCCACAAGAGAAGGGCTACATTTAGAAAAGATAGCCTCATCTGCAAAACGGACTTGTACGCATATGCGTTGTGGTAGAGAGACTCTAGCAGCCACACACCTGCTGCAGAGCCCAACACCATCACTATCGCACTATCCAGGTCAGTCGAGTTCACAGTGTGGAAACACAGGAGCTTACCTTTTTCTTTTCAAACCAACATTTGATACAAGTCTTTCTTTTGAGAGTCATTTCATGTATTGTTCTGTGAACGATCCCACCTAATTCTTCCGGAGACTCCATAGCGGTGTTTTGTGATGGGCCCAGAACAGCCATGGGAAGACAGTGTTCATTGCCTAGAGTCGCTGAAGATAGGTTACCCGATCCTTGGAGGAGTGGCCCAAAATTGGCAGCCAAAAATGGCCAATCATCAAAGAGGGTAGCCTGGGCGATGGAAGCCTCGTCCCAGGTCTGTATGTCGGGGATGGCCACTTCGGTCACAGGGAGAATGAAGTCATCTGTAGAGTCGTTCCGGGAACATGCTTCGGTGTTGTCCTGATTGAATTCTCGAAAATTCGGATAGCTGTTTGATAGAGCACTGAGTCTCTGACTGGAAATCAAATATTTAAGTACAGTGACAGCATCACTCGGGATCCCAAAGCACATTTTCCAGGTTTGGAGTGCTTGGAAAAGTAGATCCACATCGCCCAGCAAGTCTCCCCCCATGGTGGATATAAGGTATTTAAGAACCACGAAAGCTGCGTCCTCAATAAAATAATAGCTTCTCCACTGTTGGAGTTCTCTGTCATCCATGGTGCCCGATGCAAAACGAGATAACGCAATTGATCGCAAGATGTGTGATCATCAAAAATAAATAATCAACTACCCCGCTGTATTTTCACGCTAATGGGCTTGACACTTGCTGCGCAGAGTGTTTGCAGTGTTTGGCCCTTCTTTCTGAAGCCATTTCTCCTCAGAAACCTCATTTCCGAGGATACCCCGCTAAACCTTGAATTTCTTGCTTCACTTGCAGACAACAATCTGATCAGACATGGAAAGCAGGTGCCGTTCATCAACCAGGACAATTCAATCTATGTAAGGAGAACGTTGACGATGTAAGGAGGAATCTATCAAGGAATTCTTGAGGAATCAAGGTTGAGGGAGAGATAAAGGAGAAATCTACAAGTATCTTTAAGTGGCTTAATGGCTGTGATGTTAACACGAATGAAGCAAAAAAAAGTCACTTCGACAAGGTGCCATGTTGAGAATATCCAAGCTCAATCCTTGCTATGGAAACTTATCAAGAGCAACCAGCTTTGCCTACTTTGCCGTGTTCGACCGCCAGAACGCATGATCAGCTGTGGTCACTCGATCTGCAATGTCTGTGTTAGAAGACACAGCGAACTGGTTGCAAGCTTTGAGAGCCACTACAAACTAGAGCCTTGCATTCTCTGCCAAACAGAAGGGACATTAACTGTCAATCTCAAGCCAAAGACAGCGGGCGTACGTGTTCTCAGCATAGATGGAGGAGGAGCAAGGGCAGCAATACCCGCAGAGTGGCTCTTTGAGCTAGAAAAGGCTCTTGGCAGCTGTCCACTTCACTTGATGTTCGATATCGTGGGGGGAACACGCTCTGGTAAGCACGATAGCCAAGAATCTCTGGTGCAGAATGTTACTAAACCACAGTAGGAAGCTTGGTGGATATTTCCATATTTCATTGTCAGCGGACCGCATGCTACTGCAGGACAGTTCTTGGGAAGATGGCTCAACACTGCTTTGGTGATGGCTTGAGAACAGTACTAAGTCAAGTGAAGGCAGTCGGAAGATATCTTGTCACAGATGCAATGTACAGCGAGACTGGTCTGGAGGATTTTTTGAAGCAGGAGATGGGTGAAGCGGACCGCCTCTTTGGTTATATCCATGTCTCAGGTACTAGGATCATGTTGACAGCCACATCAGACAGAGGTTCAAAGGCAATTTTTACCAATTACAATGGTCGTGTTCCGCTAAAGGAAAACTCCGGTATGAGCTCCTGAACTTATCCATCTTGAGATAGTTACTCACCGGCTTATCAGGGTACACCCTGGTGCGCCCTGTTAAGGCAAATGAGGAGCCTTTTTTGTGGGAAGCGTGAGTTCAAACCATTCCATCAAACTATCCTGCTCTACAACCTGGGCGTTGCGGATTTTACAGACATCTCAGCTGACAAGCACATAGAGGCAGAGCATCATGTGCGGCTCCAATGTATGTTAATTTCCTCCAGATGGAACGCTTCCTTCCTTCCATAGGCTGATAGAAATGTCCGTTTTTCAAACCCATGGAAATGGCGGCGGGCAGGTTTGTTGACGGTGGCCTTTGCTTTCAAAATCCTGTCCAGATGGTGCTGTGGGAGTCTCATAGGATTTGGCCAGAGATCTCTGAGCCTGACAAGGTATTGGCCTTGGGAACCGGTAAGCCAAGGCCGGACAACTCTGGAAATTCCAGGCCGAACGCCATCCGCAGTCTCTGGAACTCATTTATGTCATTCCTGGATGGGGAATCCACCTGGCAATGTCTCGAGAATGGCCTCAAAAGAAATGTCAGGGCAGACTATCGACGAGTCAATCCATCTCTTCCTCGCCAATCCAGGCTTGATGCGGTGAACGACTTACCTTTGCTACGCCAGAGCGTTCACGAAAGTTCTGACCTTAAGGACCTGGGTGAAGATGCATATCATCTGCTCGTTTCGAACCTGTATTTTGTGTTGGATCAGCCCATAAGCTATGAGAGAGGTGTCTATCAATGTCGGGGCTCAATCCGCTGCCGCATAGATGCTCAGGCAACATTCCAGGCTCTGGCCAAGCTGGGTGCATCTCAGCTGGAGTACGTGACAGGCTCAAAGCTTCTGGGTGACTGCCAACCAGGCCGGGATGCTTGCCATGTATGTGGACTTTATCGCAGAACTGTGCAATTCCATGTTCGTCACCCGACAGACGTTGTCATTTTGTCACTACGCTCAGAGATTGGCACCTGAAAACTCAGTGGTTTCCCTCAGACAATGGCATGGTTCACAAAGGAGCAGGGCTTGGATTCTCCATTTGGGACAGCTGATCATGATGAATCCAGGCGCCATCGGTGTTCAGCATGTGAAGTTAATCCAATCTCATTGAAGTGTCGGGCGTCTCTTCTGTTGGACTCAGCAATAAAATGTCGGAAACCAATCATTGTAGCAGTCAATAGGTGAAAATATGCACACAAAGTTGGGGATCAGCTTGATAACCTTTCTTGATATTTTGTCAGAATATACTAGTGACTATAAACAAGACTCGTACGCGAAGGGAGAGTTCTTAAGACCATCTACTACTTTGATCATGCAACACTGTATAACTATGACTGCTCATTACTGCCTTAAGATCGCCGCCCCTATAGAGGGAGCTCTAGTGTAGACAGTCTTTTAAGATAGCCTACATCTATTGGGTTAGGTGCTCGTCATATTCCCTTGCATTAGGCTGCGATACCCGGGTTCCTCTCAAGCCGGCTACCCTCTTCATCGATGACATTGACATAGATTGGTATGACAACAGCTGTACCGCCGGCTTGGCATGAATTGGTTCAAGATAAATTCTGCAGGGTCTCCCGTACGCTATTATTCTGACCTCACTTCAGGTTAAGTGCAGACACTAACAAGGGAGCGGCGAGACGCCCCTATAACATATGATTGCTGTCAGTATGGGTATCAAAGGCGTGAAAACAAACCATTTTACTTTTGCCAAGCTCATATATGAGCGTCAAATAACTTACTGCCCAGTTCCATGCTTAGACCCCTGTACAGTAATCCAAGTATAGAACATGTTTTAATTGTATTTTAACATACATGTGACCAGACATCCACTCTACCTGCCCTCTCATCCGGCTCGCTCCAGCATAACCACAATGTCTAACACAGCCAATATAAATCAAGCTAGATCACATGAGATCTATCACAAAAGTCTTTCAGATCATCTCAGTAAGTTCTGATTGTAGCTGCTGAGCAGTGTCACTGACAGTAGTCAAAGAAGATGCACTGAATATCAGTGTCTCCCAGGAAAAAGTTTCATTAAGACTAACACTCCATGACCAATACCAGTGGAACATCAGCAGAAAAGGATGAAACACCACTTATGAGAAAATACTCAAGAAAAACACTTAAAACCTGAGCTTGCTTTCTACCTAGATATATCAAAGACTGTGTAATGGCTTGGGAAAGTACTTTTATGCAGTTCATGCTGACAAATACAATGGTGTATCTCCAACAACACCAGATGAGAGTACAGCAAAAAATTAGGAGGTTTTCACAGTTAAACCATCATGTGCTGGTTCTGAATCAGCCTAATATAGTCAGCCTTCTGTGGCAGAATGTTCTGTTTCAGCAGAAGAAATTTAGCATTTGAAAGATGCTATGAAAGTCACCACTGCTGTTAGTAAAGCACTTAAAACAGAGTTGTAGCAGGTTAAAAAGAAGAATAAAGAGCTGTGGCAAGTCACACACAAATACTGGGCTAGAGCTCAGGAATATTAAAATCAGGCAGAATGTTTATGGGCTCACCTTAAATCATACACCACTGAAATTATATAGGTGATGAACAGGTTTCAGAAAGGTATAGAGTTTAAGCCTTCTATCCTTTCATTAGAATTTTATGATAGTGAGGAAAGGCAGTAGTTAAGCTCATATACTATATTAATGTTAACTTATTAGCATACTTTAAATGTAAAATTATAAGTTTTAGTTTCTGCAGTTTACATTTATATATTTTAGTCTTTCTGCATTTTCACCCTTCTGCAGATCTAATACAAACAAATTTAGACTGGATACTTGTTATTCCATTTTAAACTGCATTATGGAGATAATTTATAAGGATGTAATGCCTTCAGTAAAGTAAAATTATTGGGCATAAACATGTCTCTTAATAACTTCCTAAATGAGATTCTTAAACTTATACTGGAAGAGTTGCTCATAGACTCTCTGTTGGAATTTACATATATTAGTTGGCAGTTTAATGCCATTACATGAAGATGGACTTATTAATTAAATAAGACTATAATACTTCATATAGCTGTAAGAAAGAATAGAAAGAAATTTTTTCATGAAGTTTTTCTGGATTATCTTAATTAGAATACCCCAGAAATTTTTACAGCACAGATCCATCTGCTTATAAGTCATAGTGATGTAAAACTATAAAAGAATCTGATTGGAAAATTTGACTGTAAATGTAAGCTCCTTAACTACTACCTGTCTAAAATTACACCTTTAATAGTGGTAGCTAGCTGTAACCCACCAGCTGTTGATATTCTTTTTAAAAATGATGTTGACACTGAGCAACAGAATCAGACAGAATGGTCAGCTTTACACTGAGTAATGTATTATAAATAGATGACAACTATTAAACTCTGCATAAAATGCCCTACTATTTTACAACATCTCAGTATCTTATGGGATGCTTTCAGGGGTGGTTCAGATGTATTAGAGGTAATCTTGAATGCCAGAGCTAATCCCTATAATAATGCCTCTAAAAGTTGGGGCCTTTACCATGAACTGCCATTCTCCTTACACATACTTATGTGAAGGGCTGCATCTTTATACTCTTATCTTATAACTTGTCTGAACCTTACAGCTTCAATTATACAATCAGTCTGATCTTTCTCTGATATTTTACCTGACTAATTAGAATTTCCTGGCCCAGGGCCAGGAAATCACCTGGCCAATTAGAAGCCATCTTTCATCTAACTATTAGATTGGGGGAACATTACTTTATCTAAAATCTCTTATATTACATAATCTTACATTCTCTTTTTCTCTTTTCTTTTCTTCTTCAGTAATTTCAACTTTATATATAATGTAATTAAATTTTATCTATAATAGGAATCTAGCCCATTACATTTTGAAATTACTTCTTAATCTCTTATCAGAGATTCTCATACTGAAACTTCTGAATGTAATTCACATATTTTAAATGTAACTTACATATACAGTAGAATCTTCTGAAAAATTAATTTCTCTAAAATATCTAAAACTTAGTACTGGTGAAAGGTCCACCTGGAACATCAGCTTTATATAATTATTTAGTATAGTCAGATGATGTGTTAGTGAAAGATGTAAGAGCTTTAACAGTCTGTATTAAAATTTCATAAGATTTTCCCTCAGTTCATCTGACTCTGACTCTGAATTCAATTAATCCTATAAATTCACTGCCATGAATATGAATCTCTCACATAAAGTCAGTGGCTTTTCTCAGAGCTCTAAAGCTGAACTTTAAAACCTCATTTAATAGCTTATAGCTTAGGTTCAGTCTCTTATTAATCAGACTAATATTCCTACTGAAACTCTGAATCCTCTGACTGCTCCTTTGGGAGACTTTATGAAATATCTAAAAGAGAAGCTTGCCATCTTAACCACCTTCAGTGGTGAAAAGCTCATTAAATACCCTGCCTGGTGACTTAATATTGTGGTAAAAATTAATGTTAATGATCCTGTGATTAGCAGCTCTGCCAATCAAGTATGGTATATCTTCTTGTGACTCACTGAAACTGCTTCCACCTGATTTCATTCTTAAATGAAAGTTAATTTACACATTATACTATCTTTTAATAAGATTCTTAACCAACTTGATGTTCTGTTCTCTAACCCCACAGTTGCCTTAAAAGTTTTAACCTGGCTCCACAGTACTCACCAGAGGAATGATACCTTTACTGTATTTCTTCTGAAGTTTGACTAGAATATTTTGAAAGCTGGCAGGTAATTATGGAATAATACTGTCAAAAAGGCCCTGCTTAAGAAAGCAATTAACCTAGAACTTCTGAAGCAGACTGTCTTCATCTGTGAACCTCCTTTATATAATAAGTACTGTACTGAACTCTGTGAAATCAAGAACAACCTCACCCAGATCAACTCCATTTAGAATTGATTCCACTAAAATTCTGTCATTCTGACCACTTTAAACACTCTGCTGCCTGCCACTTACACATTTAACTCAAATACTATAGACTGGAAACCTACTTCTCATATAAATGTCTTATATGTTTCTAACATGACTGCCACTGCTGTCACTGATCACTGCACACAAAATGTTTGTATTAATTATAATAAGCCCAGCTATAGGGTTATAAACTGTTATAACATTCACATTTTACTAAAATTTGCACTCATACAATCTGTGAATACCTAGACTCTGAAGGCCACACCTTCTAATGATAAGGGTAAAGACTTTAAGAATGTTCAATTAAATTTAAGAAAAGACTAGCTTCTGTCTGAAATTGCATGTGAAAGCTACCAGAGTTAGATAGAAAGATCTTTAAGAAGAAAATGATTATTCTTATAATCCTTATTTCTACTATAGTTAATCATTCTTTTAATATGAATATTATGATAAACAGTGATTACTGTTATTATATAATAATTCATTCTTATATAATTAACCATTTTAAACTCCCATGTATCCCAATCTCCCCCTGAAAGCTTAAAGATGTTAATGAAAACACTGATAACTCTGTATAAAATATGGTGAAGCTTTGACATTAATGTTGCTGGCCACCTCTGAGAGAACATCTATGCCTATGAGATTAAAAACCTCTTATACAACTTTATGCTTGACCTCTCATGGTTATCCAATCATTAGGTACTTATTAATGCCCACAACCACTATATGGTATTCTCAGGAAATATATGCATTTCTAAGAAAGATATTTATAAGACTACTAATATTCACCAGATTTTCACTAATATCTATAACTTACTCCAGCATTATAATTACAAGACTAAAGGCTAATTTCCTATTAAGATCTTTATCATTAGTATGGCTAATATAGAGAAAGCACTCTTATAACTCTCTAAGAAGTCTAAGATTAACCTCACAATCATTCTCCCTTTACATTACCATAAATTTCTTAATATTTTTAATTATAAAGTTATTGATAAGCTTCTATTGTTCTGCAGAGTCTATAATCACCATATTAAACTTAAAAAGGTAAATGGTAAAGACTCTCAGTTGCCATAAGGCCTATTATATAAAATGTTATATAATGAACTTTTCATTCTCTGAAAAACATTTAATGATCTTCTGGATAAAGGCTTCATACAAGTTAGTAATTTGCCTACAGGCACACCAGTCCTTTTTACTAAGAAACCTGGTGGAGGTCTCTGATTCTGCATCAATTATTAAGGCCTCAACTGACTCACCTAAAAAGACTGCTATCCACTACTGCTTATTAATGAGACAATCAAATAAATTAGGCAAGTTAAGTGGTTCATAAAGCTTAATATTATCTCTGCCTTTTATAAGATCTGAATCACAAAAGGAGATGAATGGCTAACTGCCTTTCATATGAGATATGGTCTATTTAAATGAATTATCACACTGTTTGGTCTGACAAATGTGCCTAGTACATGGTAATGATTATTATTATTATTATTATTATTATTATTATTATTCTTCATTTAAGGTGTATGGCA
>JANTQI010000106.1:0-89891 GCA_032988985.1 Emmonsiellopsis sp. PD_5
GGGTAGGTTTGGTTTGGTTTGGTTTGATAGCAACATGGGTATGGATGGGTATGGAAGTGTAACTGTATCCGATTTGTAAGCCGGGAGGCAAAGGGTGTATGTATGTATGTATGCGAAAGCGGAAGGTAGGTAGGTATATGTATGTGTCGAACGGTGGAAAGGATGTGATGGAAAAAAAAAACGTAGCCCGTTGGAAAAACGAGAAAAAAAGAGAAAACCGAAGTAGACCAGACCAGACCAGAGACAAGAAAAGGAAAAGGAAAGGTGAGATATATGTACAAACACTGACTCTTCTAATGGATAAGCTCCTTCTGATGACTGGCTTTTGGGTGATTGCGATGCGGAACGTATGATAGGAAGAGGTAGGTAAGGGAAAGAAAGAAATTTGTATGGTTCGAATGGATCATGGATATAGAAACGAAAGGAGATTCGTTAATGATGAGAAAGTAAGGTGCAAAAAACGACAGAACTCCGCTTTATGATGCTGGATGATGGACCGGAAAGGAAGGGTGGGGTTTGTATTGATGGGGGTGGTGGGTTGCGAGGAGGTTGATTAAACGACGGCGGGTAGATTGATGGATGGATGGATGGATGGATGAGGTGAGGTTCGTTGTGGTTGTGGATTAGGCGTTTGGTTGGATAAAGTTGCAGGTCTTCTCGAGCGCACAGGTGGTCAGCGGTATTAGTATTCCGTGGCTAGGTAATTATTAAATCGCTCTCTAGGGCTGATTGATAGTTAGGTCTAGTGCTGAGGCACGCCCCAGGCGCTATAGAAAAGTCGATATGGTTTCATGACCGATTTCTCGTTCCTTCAGTGGCTTCCAGGTTCCTATTTCGCGGGATCGGTGGTCAGATTTGGGGCCATACGGTAATTTCACCCCTCACGGGTGCCTTCGTTCCAATTCGAAGGGATACATGAAGTGTCAATAGCGGACGAACGGTACGCACAAGGCAAAAAAGGGGTACATAAAAATTAGCGCAACGTACCTTCAAATTCGTGCTTCACGAACGCCATGGGATCCTCAGGTTCTCCCGCGCCCATCTGTCGCACACCAGGACTGAAACTCGTAATTGGAAGCACCACCACGTCGCCTAGTTTCCTCTGTACTTTGATTCCTGTAAAATCTAAAGCGGTCACGTTCTTCCCATTAGGCCCCTTGGCCAAATCAAAATACTGCGGGTTATTGAAATATCGGAAGATGGTGTCGGTCCAGACGGCCGGCCCCGTAAATTCCACGATAGACTTGTCCATCTTCTTTTTCGTAAGGATGCCAGCATTCTTCATCCGCAGGGTATCTTCGGTAATGGTTGCGACGATGTCACGGAGCACCGGGTGGCCCGGCTTGGACTGGATGGTCCATTGGCAGAACTGAATCCTGCGCGAATACCACTTGGCCCAATCTTCGCGATCTGCGTCTGCCTCGATACCGACGATTAGCCCTATGGTGGACCGGTCAACATGCCTGGGGAGCCAGTCTGCAGCAGGCTTGATGACGTAGGTGTCGATGTCGGTGTATATTCCCCCACGAGCAAGTAGAATGAGGTAGCGGAAGAAATCCGCTTTAAGAACGGGGAGGGGTAGGGATCGATACGCCTCGAGCACTTCCGGGAAGGCTGCGTATAGGTATCTGAGGAGGGGTTCTACGGTCTCGTCGGTAATGACTTCGTGGACAAATGTGGGATGCCATTCGGTCCAGCTTGCTTCAAAAGGGCGCAATTTCTCCGCAAATTTGCCGGAGGATGGGCCGTATTTCCACGTCTGCCAGATGTATGCGGGGAACTTGGATTTCATGTCATATGGGAATTGATACCGTAGCCGTTCCCGTAGAGGTTTCCGTGCTAGGTCCTCTTCTGACAGAGTTACCTGGTTCGCATATTCTCTATCCGCTGGCGCAATTTGCGCGTGGGCGATTTGTTGTTTGGGTATGGACGTTGTTTGGGGTCTCGTCCTCGCAGCGGCGGGCTTGATGGTGTCGACGGGAGGAGGCGGGGAATGAGAGGAGCGTAGGAGGAAGAAGCAGGCGACGAGGAAGATGGCCGCGAATACCGACCTCCGAAAGGTAATCATTGCGATGTGAAGGGCGGCAATCGAGCGCTGGAGGAGCTGTTGTTCGGACTGGCGGCGGAGGTGGAGCCAGGTCAGGAATCCATGGGTACCGGAGAGGGTGTGGAGAAGACGAGACTCTTGTCGGGAGGGCGGAATCGTGGTAAGGACCGGATATAATAAAGTTGGAATTGGTTGGAAGCGGTGGTGAAGGTTCTGGCGGTTCCAGGGCACAGCTCTCGTCCCACCTAGCACAGTATTATCACCAACACACGAAGTATACACCACCCCGGGATAGCAGATTCACCGCTCCATAACAAAAACGAACGTGAATGACGGATATATCGAGGCTCAGGAGGGTGGTAGGCACGTGAAGAGCAACTGGAGCGATGCGACGAGCTGTGAGGCAGGGTTGCTTTGCGGGTTGAGTGGAGGTGGGAGCTGGGATCTGGGGAGCTACATGTACAATCTCGTTCTTTCTATCCAGCAGCAGCAGCAGCAGCGAGAGAGGGAATAGTCGTCCAGACCCAGAGCAGAGAAGAGAGATGAAGCCGAAGCTGAAGATGAAGAAGAAAAGATCGAGCTCAGCAGAGAAAAAACGACGTGGTTGGATCGCCAGTGGTCGTGTATCGCGGATACAGTACACAATACATCCACTCTGCGGAGGATGGGGTCGGCTGTAATTTTGCACTTGAAGCCGGTTCTGGTCAACGATCAACACGCGGGATTTTGTGACGAGCTGTGGTTGCTACGACATCTGCTTTGTCCGGACTTACGTATACCATCCCACAGCATCCAGGGTTCCGGGCATGTCCCTCGCCCTCGGCCGCTGGGTGCAGCAGTGCAATGCTACTCAACCTGTCTTCACAGCCAGTTGTTTGTTCCCAAGCAAAGAAGGATGCAAGTCAAGCATTGTCTAAAATTACGCTAGATTACGCCTAGCCCGGATTAAGCCTAGCGCGCACTTGAAACAGCGGATCGCCGTTCTGAAGCTGCCCGCTGATTGGTCGGATATCTGCCCCTGTGTGGTATGGTATCCGATGATGTCATGCTTGGTTTTGGTATTTCAGAACTACAGACCATCAAGACTCAAGACAAGAGGAGAGATATATACAAATTGGACATATGTCCTCGCATCTCTGATCAATTCCCTTGCAGTCTACAGATCGCGCTGAGACACATTCCGCCACGCTGCTGCCCCGGACTCGTCATCGTCGGCGGCTATTCTCCTCGTTTCGATTCCCGAACACCCACCCCTGTCTGTCACCACCATTCTCAAACACCTGCCATCCCGGACCCTGCAAAACCCCCAAGCTGCAATATCAGAGCTATTATTAACGCCCTATTGGCAGCATGCTGCACACTCTGCTGACGGATAGATCCACACTCCTGTGACAACAGGGACAGATATCTCTACCCGCTTTTCCAGGGGATCGCGCGAACCGGATTCCTACCCAAGCTACACACAACTGGCAGGTCATCGCACTTGTATGGTTCTTACTATGCCCCTGATCAGCCTTTTATATTAGCCGGGTGTCCCAGAAATTTCACATCTCCTGTGGTTTGAAATTTCTTCACAGAAAGCTGCTCCAATATCTGGCAATCATCTTGCCAATCTGGCATATCTCCACTGATTGCCATAAGAGGCTCAATATCAACCTCTATTGATACAGAAAAGGACAAATGGACCCTCTCAGGCGATCTTTATATCCTGTTAATCTCCTCCTACTAACCCACCCAACCGAGCCCTTGCCACCTCCATCAACCCGGTCCTCCCCCCTAGATTGAATAGCAACTGGTGACTCTAACTAACCCTCTCAGAAAACCACTCTATGGCAATTACATCTCCTTTGGTTCCATGGTCTTGTTGGGAGGCGGGGACGTAGTTGAGGAATGAAACTACTAGAGGCGTAAAGGGAGGGCTAGATGATTGATAGCTGGCCCTTTGTTTGCTGAAAGGGAGCATAAGGCAGGAAGAACAGAAACTTACAATGCAATTAATCGATTTCACTGACTTGTGGATACATATATAGCTATGATTACTTTCCTACTAGTAGTTTTCTCCCATTGCTCTTTTCTCTATTGCTAACGGGTTACCCCTTGTCCTGACACTACACCGCAACATAATCATCAATTTTTGCCCTCTATGAATATGGAGGGATATATATACACCAACTGCCCCCTGCCGCTACACAGCCGGCCATATATTTAACAACGTCTTCCGCGCAAGTGTGGAGCCAGCAGTTAATCCATTAAGGTTGAATGTGGCTTGACTTAATTCCACTAGGCCTTCAGCAAAGTTTTTCTGCTACTTTTCTGTTTTCTGCGGGGTTAAACCCCCGGAATTTGATCTTTGATGCTTCACAAGCAAGGTAGGGTTGTAATGGCTTTATCATATTTATCAAGTGAAGATGCAGTAACTGGTATATTTTCCTCTCTAGATCAACATTGAGGAGGTCAATAAGATATTCAATAGATAGATGGATTGTCGGACGTCGAAATAAAGCTTTAGGCCCAGATGGGCGATGATGTCATGTATTTCTTTTTCCAGGGCGGCTAGATGGTCTGGATGTTGGGAAGAGGATTGTATATTGTATATCATTATGTAGCAATTGATATTGAAATGTTTACTAGACAGCCGCAGATGAGTTAGGTGAAATTTATTCTTCGTCTGGGCTGGATGGGGGGCATTTAGCTTCCCCCTTGAACATACGAGCTTGCCTTTCGCTACTATCATACTATCGAAGGAGGGATAGCATTGCCTTAAAACACACACATGAGAGAGTAAAATCTCCAGATTCATCAATCCCAGTCCATGCCTGGACAAACCCAGATTGATCGACCTGAGTTCCATATCCCGTCCACAATCCCAGCTCCGAGATGTTGTTAGCCTTCTCAAACCCTTGTTTCTCCATAATTCCTCTATTTACCCGACTACACAAAAGCTTCCAGCTCCCTAACCATGGATAGAGGGAGGCCAATTGACAGCTATGCTACACGGCCCTCCTACGGTCACCCTATTCCCACTTCTGCCCTCTTATCCCAATTCCCATACATTGGAGAGGAAGAGGGACTAAAGGCCGCTGGGCTGGGACTCGACCATCCCAATTCCCTATTCTCCCAATACCCGATGGTCTGGATCCCCATCTATCCGCTTTCCGACGCCGTGCCGCTCTCTCTTTTCATAAAGCCGTGCAGAGGGCGGGATCGCGGGATGCAGTATGACAATGAGGGAGGAAAGGGTAGAAACACCACCGCCTCCTCCGTCCCCATCACTGTCCGCACCAGCTCCAGCATTGGATGCACCACCCTCGCCCACCGAATCCACCAAAGCAACACCCAATTCTGGTCCTGATCCCGATCCCGATCCCGATCCCGATCCCGATCCCAATCCCAGCCCCGGCACCCCCCCTCCCTCCTCCACAGACCACACAGTCACCTCCGACCCCAAACCCTCCACCACCCCCATCAATACCAGTACTATACACAAATACCCCCCCGCCTACCGCCGTCTCGCCCTCATCCTCGTCGCCGTCTCTCTACTCCTCGGAATCATCACCCCCATCGCCGTGGTGCTTCCCACCTCGCCCACGCGCCGATATGGCCCCGCAATGCCGCGGCTGGTTCTCGAGAATTTCCCCGACCCGGGCGGGTTGATTGCGTATAATGGGACGTGGTATGCGTTTGGCACGAATCCGGAGACGGGGGATGTCGATGTTGAGTATCATGTGCCTGTTGCGAGGACGGTGGAGAGGGTGGGGGATGGGAGTGGGAATGGGAATGGGAATGGGAATGGGACGGGGGATGTGGAAGGAGATTTCTTTGGGAAGTGGGAGGTGGTGAAGGGGCGGGATGCGTTGCCGGATGTTGCCGTGTGGGAGACGAGGAGGGATCATTGGGCGCCGGATGTTGTTAGGAGGGTGAGTATATCTTTTCTATATCCCCCTTACCCGTTGTCGTGGTGCATCGCTACCCGCTTAGTACACCCATTATCTACATCATCACTACTACTCCTTTCCAGCTCCCAATTGAATAAACAAATCTAACAACTCCCCAGCCCGACGGTAAATTCATCCTCTACTACACCGGCGAACTAGCCGTCTGGTCGCGCCACCACTGCGTCGGCGCCGCAATATCCACCACCACCACCGACCCCATCGGCCCCTACATCCCCGAGCGCGAATTCCTCGCCTGCCACCTCCACCACGGCGGGGCCATCGACCCCTCCCCCTTCATCGACACCAACGGCACCCCCTACGTCCTCTACAAGGGTGACGGCAACAGCATCGGCGAGGGCGGGAACTGCAACAACGCCATTCCCCCGCTAAAACCGACTCCGATATTCCTCCAACGGCTAAAAGACGACTACGTGACACCAGCGGGATCACCGGTGAAGATCTTTGACCGGGAAGAGGAGGATGGGCCGCTCGTCGAGGCGCCTAATGTGGTGCGGAGTAGCGAGGGGTGGTATTTCTTGTTCTTTTCTAGTCATTGTTTTGACTCAAGGAGGTATGATGTGAAGTATGCGACTAGTCGGGAGTTAGAGGGGCCGTATGAGAGGGCGGGAAGGGCGCTGTTGAAGACGGGGGATTTTGGGCTGAAGAGTCCGGGTGGCGCGACGGTGACGCAGGATGGGGGGAGGATTGCATTTCATGCGGGGAATCCGGAGGATAGGGGTATGTGGGTTGCGAAGGTTGAGTTGAGGGGGAGGGAGGTTAAGTTTGTGCCGTGGCGGTGATAATATATACTAATTCTTTTTGGATGGGCATTTGGGGCGAAGGGTTATATCTCGCTTTTGTGTATATGGCGTCTTTTAACTACGGGGTTTATACAGATTTATATAGGTTTATATATAAGGAATGGATATGGAAAAGAAAAGAAGAATAGGAGAAGGGGCAATAGGGGGAGAATGCACGTGATCTGGCTGCTTGGCGGATTACTAATCCCCCTTCTGACCGCCTTTCATTCTGGCCAATCAGAGAGCTCCCGTATGATGCCATACCACCGCCGACCGCGGCAGAATAAGGAATTATCTCGGCCTCATCAACGTTCTTTTTCCCCGCGATTTGACTGGAGAGAGAATACCCCGTTCATGTTGGATCTGTATCTGACAGTTGCAACCACTTGTCGAGTTGTCATGGTCATTCTCTCGTTATAGACTCAGGAATTCACTTCTCACTTCCTACTCGTCTTCGAAACACGGCACATCAGCAGCTACATGGCCAGCTCTCGCGGAGCCGCAGCGGCCTCGCGCCTCGCGGCATGGAGGCCATCAATCGTTAGGAATCGCTACACATCTGCTTCCAGACTCTCCAGAATATCCGAACAGTCCCAAAAACCCATACCATTAGCGACCCTCTCGCCAACAGCCCGGTCATTTCACTCTGCCGCCCCCCGCCAGGCGGAATCAACAGCCTCTGCAGAATCCTGCCCCCGACAAGCCCCCGACTCCTCCTCAAATCCCGCCCTCTCCTTCCCCTGCCTGGATGCCCTCGACGCAAAATCCGCCTCCCTCTCCACGCGCTCGCTCTCCTCCGGCCCGGAACCCTCCTACACAACCGGCAACCACGAATCCTTCACCTCGCACGACCTCCTCCTCCTAGACTGGGGCGGCGTGCTGCCCGAATTCACAATCGCCTACGAAACCTGGGGCACCCTAAACGCAACCAAATCCAACGCCATCCTCCTACACACCGGCCTCTCCGCCTCCAGCCACGCGCACAGCACCCCCGCCAACCCCAAACCAGGCTGGTGGGAACGCTTCATCGGCCCCGGCGCGCCCCTCGATACAAACAAATACTTCATAATCTGCACCAACGTCATCGGCGGCTGCTACGGCAGCACGGGACCCTCCTCCATCGACCCCTCCGACGGCAAACGCTACGCAACCCGCTTCCCCATCCTAACCATGGAAGACATGGTGCGGGCGCAATTCCGCCTCCTCGACTCACTCGGGATAACCAAGCTATCCGCCTCCGTCGGCTCCAGCATGGGCGGCATGCAGAGCCTAGCCGCAGGCACCATGTTCCCCGACCGCGTAGGCAAAGTCGTCAGCATCAGCGGCTGCGCCCGCAGCCACCCCTACAGCATCGCCATGCGCCACACCCAGCGCCAGGTACTCATGATGGACCCCAACTGGGCGCGCGGCTTCTACTACGACGCCATCCCGCCGCACTCTGGCATGAAGCTGGCCCGCGAGATCGCCACGGTGACATACCGCAGCGGACCAGAGTGGGAGAAGCGCTTCGGCCGCAAGCGCGCGGACCCGAGTAAGCAGCCCGCCCTGTGTCCTGATTTCCTCATCGAGACGTATCTGGACCATGCTGGGGAGAAGTTCTCGCTCGAGTATGATCCGAACAGCCTGCTGTATGTCTCCAAGGCGATGGATCTGTTTGATCTCGGGCGCGCGCACGGGTTGGCTACGGCGCGGAGGAGGGAGGAGAATGCGGCGCGCGTTGAGGAGGGGAGTGTGGAGCGCATTAGGCAGATTCAGAATGATCCGACGTGTAGTCTTACGTTACCTGCGCAGCCGTATGAGGAGCAGCCGAATAATAATAATAATAATTCCGCGACGTCTACCCAAGCGACGGCCTCTTCCACCCCAACCGCCGCGCAACAACAACAAGATGGCCCCCCCATCGACCTCGTCGAGGGTCTCGCGCCGCTAAAGGACCATCCCATCCTCGTCATGGGTGTTGCGAGCGACATCCTGTTCCCGGCCTGGCAGCAGCGGGAGATTGCGGAGGCGCTGGTTGCGGGGGGTAGTCGGAGGGTGGAACATGTGGAGTTGGGAGAGGATGTGTCGGTATTTGGACATGATACGTTTTTGTTGGATTTGGAGAATATTGGGGGGAGGGTGGGGAGGTTTTTGGGGTGATATGATACTGATATAACTGGTTTAGTTGGATTGGATACATTTTCGGTGGCATATTTCTTTTTTTTCTTATTTACATTACCATATATATACATTTTTGGTTTCATTTTTGGTTTATCTGAGCGGTTATCTATATCATTATTATTTTCTTTCTTTCTCTATATACATTCCTCCCTTTGGAAAAGATGCGATATATCCACAAACGATTTTCATGCCAAATACCCAGCTAATCTATGCAACCAACCAACCAGGAGGTAGAAAGAAAGAGATCTTCATCTCAATAGCAGAATGGTTGATCACTTCCCCGAATTCTATGTGTACTGCTCATAAAGTGCCCTCACCAAGGCAGGCATTTAGCCCACACATAGCCGGGGCGGAAGAACTTGATGCATTGCCCAATAGACCTGAGTGCCCAGCCGAGCCGGGATGTCGCTGACTGGCTTGGCCCATTTCGGGACACTAGGAAGGAAAAAAAGGGGGGCAAGGACGGGGATTGAGGAGGGGGGATAGGGTAGAACGAAGGAGCGGTTGATCAAGAGGGCTATTTGATAACAGGGTAAAGGACGCGAAAAGGGAGAGAAAGGAAGGGGGCAGAATGAGATTGTAGGAAGAAAAATAGAACGAAAATTTGCGAAAGGCCCTCGGATTAGCTCTCTTAGGTTCTCATAGATTTCCATGCAAAAGTAAACCACAGCATAAATGAATGCCATGCTTGCCGGATATCTTGCAACTTTGCCGATGTTTGAAAGACATCACTTGTCATTTCTCGTCATCAGACCTTCGATTTGTGAGGGGTAAGGGACAAGGGAACTTTTTTTTGGTAGTTTTCAAAACGCCGCCGGGACGATGCAAGTCAATCGGGGGAGACGTCGGTGGAGTATTAGTCCCCTAAAGCATTTGAGCCCTTCTCCCCGTTTCAATCAAGCCCGTGCCCGCCAAAAGGGTGAAGATAGAAGCACACATACTTGACCCATTGCCAACAGCCAACAGCCCACAGCCCACAGCCCACAACCCCTCAGGTCAAATCTGCAGTACTTCGCCCCGCACCCTTCCGTTGTTACAGCGTGGTAGCCAGTTCGCCCGAAGCTAGGAAGGCGCCCGATCCTATTTCATTTTTTGCCATTTACCGCTCCGGTTTGGCGTCATCCTGTTTCATTTGGTTCATCCTTTCGTCCTTGATAGAGCAAAAGTCGACCGACATGGGGAAGCTCGGAGCTTGGTATCACTTGCGTTACCGTTACACAAGCCGACTTATACCGGGATCGTTGACGACCGAAAAGCTCGTTATCCTCAACTTCGCACGGTCCAGAGTCGGCTTGCTTCCAGTACGCTACCTGTGCGCTCGCAGTCCTGTACCACGCAGCTGGAACTGGCGTGGCCCCGGATCTGCTCGCAAACCAATATCACCACGCGAGCGAGGAGTCCATGCGTGCCAACTGCTGCACCCGGGCATCGTCCACCAGGTCAGATATCAGTGTCCAGAACCCGCCTGTGTATGGATTTTCGCCCTTCGTTCCGCAGAAGCAACCGGTTCCACCAAGCGCTTCTGTCCGCTATCCGCTTTGGATAGGTTCCGCTTCTTGGCGGTCCGGGATGAAACTCGACTCGAGCTTGCGATCGATATATCCCACAATATTGCGAGAAAGCAGCGAGACCATGCTAGCAGCATACCAGGTGTCCCGTGGTCAGCTCGTAGCTAGGATGGATTCCATTCCACTTGCTCAATGCTCAAAAGTCCTTAAGTCCTTAAAAGTCCTTAAAGTCTTGAAATTGCGTCTCGACCGTTGTTCACAGTCCGTGAAGACAGCAATGTATCCTTTCACAAACCCCGTGATCCACCAGGTTTGGTGTCCTTTTCCCAGCAGCGTGCTTCGAGGTCACTCAGCATGGTTCGGAGTATCGGTGTGCCCGCGAAGTCAGAGGAGGCATAACTTCGGGAGAGGTTCGACTACTGTTGGAGTATATTTGTTAGTTGAAGTTGAGAGAGAGATGGGCGACTGAGACCCCGACTCCCCATGTCAGATTGAAAACTACAATAAACAAGACTCCTCACGGGCATGCTCAACGTCGTCACCTTCAAGAGGCAGACATACGGAGCACAGGGCCATATTTGTGTGGCCCTTCCTCGGGGTGCTTTATTGTCATCACAATGGGGAATCGGAGTGTGGAATTGCGGAGATGTGCAACATGAAACATGCAACATACCTTCTTCACCTAGCTTTTCTTCCAAGAAACACCACCCGTCAACATCAGCTACCTCGACTCAACGTCCGGCTCCAGCCCGGGTCGTTCGCTCGGTCTTCTAAAGAAAAGCTGGGCAAGTCAGCAATGGGGTAAAGCATGGAAGAAAAAGACGCGTCTCTAAGATCTCTGTTCGTTCATCAATCACTGGAGTGCTGCCTTGCCTGCTTCTTCCACCTGGCTGGCTCGGTGCGAGGACAGACCAGGGGATGAATGCAGGGCGATAAGAGAGGGGCAACACAACTCATGATAGCTCATGTGAGAGTCATCATCATGGAGACGGGGGACACAGAGCACACGGAGGAGAGAAGGGTACTCACAGTCAATATCAGCGTATCCAGCTACAGCAGAGGGGGGATCTCACCAGTCGCGGGGGCGGTGGAGAGGAAAAGAAAGGAGGAGGTTGGAACACGAGAAACGACGTCCCTTTAAACTCGGCTAACTAGCGCGCAGACCCCGTGACCTGTCACATGATTCCGTGACTGATGACGCTGTTCAGAAACTGAACATGGAGGGCAGTTTCCAACATAAAAATGTAAGCCGCGATGTTTCCCAGCGATGGATGACCGCTTCGACACTCTCCGCTCGGCATCAGGATACTACCACAGGAGGAATTACACGCACCCTAACCGTGCCAATAGCTACGACGGCTACTGCTCTGCCCACGACCAGCGGGAGGATTCGAAAACAACACAACCAGCCCCGCAACAGCGCGAATCGATGTCGTCTTGGATCCAGCGGCAGGCGAGCTCGCACACCGTGCAGCTGGCGGGCGCTGCTGTTCTCTCGGGAGCTGCAGTCGCCGGTGCAATTCTCGGATACCAGTCTGTGAAGAGGAGTGCGGCAGTCAAGGAATTAAAGGCGTCTATTCCTCAGCTTGACGAGCAGCATCATGCGCAGAAGGTTGGATCCCCCCGGCGTTGATACGAAGAAAGATTTATAGTGCCAATTCATTGTCAATGCATGCAATATGCTCTCTTGTACTACCTGGCGACTGACCATTTTAAGTGAAGCTTACAGAATTCGGGCTAGCACCTCCTGCGAAGCTCAGCAAAGAGGACGAACGAAGCGCGGCCCTTGCCCGTAGAGCCCAGCAGGGAGACTATGATGATGGTATGCTAGTGTCGATCTATGAATGAAAGATAATCCAGAGACTAATTCTGCCTGCTCAACTACAGATCTTATTCTCGAACAGCTCGCGCGGAACAGAGTATTCCTCACCAACGAGGGCCTCTCAAAACTCCGCTCCTCCTTCGTGGTAGTCGTTGGATGCGGTGGCGTTGGTTCCCATGCTGCCGCCGCCCTAGCCCGCTCTGGAGCTGGGCGCATCAGGTTGGTGGATTTCGACCAGGTCACACTGTCTTCCCTTAATCGACATGCCGTCGCTACACTTTCCGACGTCGGCACACCCAAAGTCCACTGCATACGGAAGAGACTAGAACAAATCGCGCCATGGGTGCGGTTTGACTGTCGGGATGAACTGTTCAATAAAGGTGCCGCAGATAACCTGTTAGGCCCCTGGAACATGGCCGGTGACAACGAGACGCGGAAGCCAGACTTTGTGCTCGATTGCATTGACAACATTTCCTCCAAAGTCGAGCTCCTCCACTACTGCCACTCGCACAACATCCCCGTCATCTCGTCCATGGGCGCGGGCTGTAAATCAGATCCCACCCGCCTCGTCGTAGGCGACATCTCCACTAGCGCAGAAGACCCCCTATCCCGCAGCACCCGTCGCCGCCTAAAGCTTCTCGGCGTCACGTCGGGAATTCCAGTCGTCTACTCAACCGAAAAGCCCGGTCCTGGAAAGGCCTCACTCCTCCCTCTTTCTGAAGAAGAATTCGCCAAGGGAGAAGTCGGCGAACTAGGCGTGCTTCCGGACTTCCGCGTCCGCATTCTCCCCGTTATTGGCACCATGCCTGCCGTATTCGGTTATACACTCGCTAACCACGTCATCTGCGCAATCTCTGGATACCCCATTGAATATAATGCAGGCGGCAAGGGGCGGGAAAAGCTTTACGATACCATCCTGACGGGACTACAGGGGATGGAAGAGCGGCTCGCGAAATCGGAGGCTGGTAAGAATCCAGTTGGTCTACGCATACCTGTCACCAAGGACGATATCGCATACATCGTCGAAGAGGTATGGAGGGGAAAGAGCGTTGTGACTGGCCTAGCGACGCGGCTGATGTTGGTACGGTGGAAGCGGCCCGAGCAGGGCTTTGGGCCGGACCCGTTTTGGGAGGCGGAGGGGCAGAAGGGTTGTAGGCTTGAGCTTAAGGATCTGGTGCTGATGACGAAGGAAGAGGCGCTGAGGCATGAGAGGGAGGTGTTGAAGGGTGGGAAGAAGGTGGAGGAGGTTTATGAGCCGAGTGTGATTGAGAAGGTGGAGGAAAGGATGAGGGAGCAGGAGGTTTATGAGAGGTATAGATAGTGGTGTTTTGTGGTGGTGGTTATTGGTATGTTGTTGATATGCTTATTGTTCTATGTACTTACCACGCTGAGAAACGGAATATGATGTTATGGGTGTATGTATTAGAGGCATGGGAAACTTACTGAGGGTCAGGGAGAGAGCAATGCAGCATCTATTAACTTGCACTAACCCCGAATTATCAAAGCGTTAGTTAATCCATGGATGGATCCATCAGGGCCCAACCTTAAAAGTTGCAACCGCCATATCTCCATCCACTACAGGTACGTACCAACCTTTTGAGTTGGATATCACAGATTATATCTGCACTCCTTTGTCTAAATTTCCCACGCCGTGCTTCATGATTGCGCGATTGGCCAAGACATGGCCACCCATTATAGAATACCAGATACAGAAGAACCATGTTTATCTTCAATCTTCAAGACATGGACATGGGGCCACGCTTATGAGGAACATGCTCCCGACGCTTTGGGAACCTTACTATAAATACAGCAAGCAGTGAGCAAAAGATACCTCCCCACCCACCCCCGAAACGGGCTGATCCTCAAACATAGTACTGATTAGTCACTTTTTTTAGGATCCCCTATGACCATGACCGGCTCAACTCGTCCTAAACAACCAGTGCATCCCGGGTGTATCTTGAACCGGAAGGTTTCTTATCTTCTATCGTATGGCAAGCTTGCTGCCATATTCAAACATAGCCTGCTCGGCTTCCAGAGAGTCACTTGATGAAGATTTGGCAACGCCAAATGATGGACCTAGTTAGAGTTTGTTGACTTTTACTAGGTAGGCGGTAGGAGTATGATATTGTCATTCCCTTGCTGGAAAATGTTGTTCCGCGGGTTGTTCGGGTGCGGATTGAGTCTTGACCATGATTGAAGAGAAATTTACCCAAACTCTTAAGAGGCAGGCATAATTGCAAGTCCGAGGGCAGATCCAGGATTTACATGAAAAGTCTCGAATAATTGCGATATTCTTGCTTCGCTACATACACTGAACGAAGCAGCCCCTTAACAAATTCTAGCCTCCCCAAAAAAACCCAGCCCACAAAAAAGGAATAAAATAAATCACCACTTCGTCAACGACCGGGGGGGGGGATATTTGGTCATTCATCAAAATGGCCGAATCACTCAAGGAACCGTGCGGCACTCATCGTTGGACTTTGAGCTTCCACCATACATAAAACCCATTATGGCATACAGCGATGAACTCAATTTCTCCGCAAAATTCGACATCCCCAAAGTATGTATTGAACTAACTTTCCCCTCCCCCTATACCCAAACTAACCCCTGAAACCAAACCACCAGGAGTCCATCTCCCAACTCCTCCGCACTCTAGACTTCGATCCGCGAGGCAAAGGCCACTTCGAAATCACCGAGAACGGCGTATTGCTAAACATTGCACCTGACGGCGGCGTCGTCGACAAGGTCAAGCTCGAGGACTCGGTCTTTGAAGAGTACAAGGCAAGCCGGGCCAAGGGCAAGACCCCAAAAAAGATCTGAAGGGGAGACCGCCATTCCTGAGATCAGGAAGTGGGGGGCCGGATGGGAAAAGAAGAGCCCGCATTTGAATGTGCTGCAGCAGCGGACGTGCATCACGTTTTCGTGCAGGTTTAATTCGGAGTGTTGGTATATGGGATGCACGGCGTGTGTTTCGGGGGGGTGTGAGGGGATTATTTTTTAGGGGGGTAGATGACTAGTCAGTGGGCAGATAAAGAGTGCAATTGAATATGGCTTTTTTTAAATAAAACTATGTTTATACCGTCTGTCCTAGGATGAATAGAGAACAATATTGGTGCAATAATAAATGTATTTCCAATATCCTCCGTAGCAGGCAATCTTAACCAACCTTAACCAACCTTCTTTCAAGGAAAAGGGTGTATATAGTGCATGTTATGTTTCTGGATTGCTGGGCTCCTATGTCTTTCTTTTAAAAGAGTTCCAGGGGCAAGAGAATACCTAGTTCGTGCAGATGGCATACATCATTTTAAAATTCTACAAGTTAAGGGATATGATTAATCCTTGCCCGCTTTTTAAATAGAATCTTGAATATATGTATTGTTAACAGATTGAGTTGATAAATAACCCTATTTCACCCCCTTTGCCCCCTTTATCTGCGTATGTCCAGACAAAGCCCTGGATAAGTCCGGTCCAAGACGTTGATATCATCTTGACATGAAGTTGTTAAAATGCTGCTGTCTGAGAATTGGAGCCATTGTGTCTCCGCCAAATAAATATGCATAAAATACTCCATACACGGCATAAATAATATGACAATGCTGCTCCCATCTTCCAACCCTCCTGCTCGAGAATTGATATTGCCGACTCCCAGCCTGGCAAGGATTTCAGTAAAATTGCCCGGCGAGATCCACATATCCGTAACAGATCTCGCAGACAGTCCTCCTGAATGGGCCGTCGGATAGTTATTTAGTGCTGGAGCCGCCTTGGAATCTGGTGTAAATCGGCCGTAAAATCACGGCCGGAGAACGCATCTGGCATCTCGGGATCGGATAGAGAGCTCTGGCATATCTCCCGCGTCCTCGCTGCAAGTCAATCCTGAAGTTTTCTGTGTGGCTGATCCCTACTCGCCCTCTCCCGTTTGCTGTAACTAAATACTATCCAACCGTTGGCGTCTGGGCAGGGTAACCCAGCCCTCTCCGCGCTGGGCATCTGGGAATCTGGGATGAGCCAGCATGTCCGACTTCTCGCAATATCCGCAGCCGCAGACGCTGTCCTCGCGGGTCAAGAGCCATAATAAACCAGCAGAGCAGCCGGCCACCATCGTGCGCGACGACGAGCAGCAGCAATTCGAAGACTCGGCGGCGAAGTCGAGGTCGAAGTTAGGGTCGTTCCGCACCATCGACGGCGCTATGTCGATTTCGTCCTCGTATCCCTATCCCTATCCTAAGCCCAACGCCAAACCCGCCCGTCCGCTCATCAGCTTCGTCAGGAATGCCTGGAACTCCGCCGACGCCAGAGTCTCCTCCAAACTCGGCCCGACAACCACGACGATGCCCTCCGCCGGCCGCACCACCTGGCCCGCGAGCATCAAGGTGCTGCTGACGCTCGTTACCGCCCCTCGCTTCCGCCGCTATCTGATCGTCTACGCCTGTCTGCTGGGCCTGTGCTGGGTGAGCTGGGCCGGCCTGCTGTCTCCGCGCCTGAGGGAACACATTGATCTATCGCGGGCGCTGGATGTGCGCACCAAGGAGAAGGTGGGCGGCTGGTTTGGCACCAATGCGCTGCCCAAGTTCAACGATCTGGTCTACATCAGATCGCTCGATCCCGCCCTGTTGCCCGGCGAGCAGACGCTGGCTGCCGATGCGCCCAACCGGAAGAGGCTGATTGTGGTGGGAGATGTGCATGGCTGTGTGGATGAATGTAGGCTGCGTCTATATATTCTTTGTCTCTACGGGATATTTATGCTAATCGATTTTTTTTACAGTACAACAACTCCTCGAAAAAGCCTCCTTCAACTCCAGGAAAGGCGACCACCTAATCTTCACCGGCGACCTGATCGCCAAGGGCCCGAAGAGCGTCGAGGTCGTCGAGCTCGCGCAGAAACACGGCGCCTCCTGCGTCCGCGGGAACAACGAAGACCGCGTCCTGCTTACCCGTCGCGAGCTGAGGACTTCCACCTCCCCGCGCAACAGAGAGCGTTCTTCCGCCGACAAGGAACCCGATCAGCGCGACGACGACGTGCAGCCCGATTACAAAGAGCGGATACTCGCAGACTCGCTGAGTGATGAGCAGGCCGAGTGGCTGGATACGTGTCCTGTTATGTTGAAGGTCGGCTCGATTACGGGTATGGGCGACGTGGTGGTCGTTCATGGTGGCTTGGTTCCGGGCGTCGAGCTGGAAAGACAGGATCCCTCCGTTGTCATGTCCATGCGCTCTATCGACCTTCTCACGCACGTCCCTAGCTCGTCGTCCAAGGGCATGTCGTGGACAAAGGTATGACCCTCAACCCCTATCATCTATGCCAATTGGCAACACCCATTCTAACAACAACCCCCGCCTCAGCTCTTCAACAAACACCAAAGCAATCTAGCCGCCGCCCGCCAATCCGCTCCCCCAGGCGACCACGCACGCTACTCCGCCGCGACGACGGTGATATACGGCCACGACTCTCAAAGTTCCCCTTCTATCAAGAAATATACCAAGGGTCTAGACACAGGCTGCGTCAAGGGCGGGAAGCTTTCCGCTATGATCATTGAAGACGGCGGGAAGACGAGCGTTGAGAGTGTGAAGTGTAAGGATTACAGGTCGCTGAAGCGGTGACGGTGAGATTATATTATAGCTGACTCCTGGTCTTTGGTTTGTTCGTGATTTGTCCCTTTTTTTGGAAAAAACCATTTTCCTTGGTTAAATTTCTTTTATTGTTCAATTGGTTTACGCAGCGTTGGCCGATTTTCCCCTTTTTTCTGATATATATATTCCCTATATTGCGTTATTCTTCACATATATTCTTTCGTACATATGCGCCACTCTCCTGTTTGTCACATTATCTACCGCCTTTTTAATCTGGATATCCATTTTGTGTGCATATATACTCTCTATATACCATATCTATCTATCTGTTTATTTATTTGTCAAACTCGCCCTAGCCGCCTCCTCTCTGCGATGTATTCATCAGCGGATTATCTTACAGCCTTTATATCGTTTAGATATATGTGACATTTCATTCTAGTCCAATTCATGATGGCATGTAGTGGACATGCCAGAGAAGCCGAAGTCGTTAGGGAACTAGATGCCTCATGAAGCAAAAAAATCCGGACGGTATTCAGCGAAAAGCAATCGGATCGATCCAGGTCTCCTATTTACATAGCTAATGCAGGAACCCTTTCTAGATAGTTAATCAATCAAAACCAGGCAGCCTGTAGATTTCAACTATTTCAGTAGCTAGTTATCTGGTGCCGTGACCGCACCCAAGCCCATGGACCCGGAATTCCATCCATCCCTACATCCATCATCCCCCTGCGCCATCCCATCCCATCTGGAAGAAGTATAAATAAATAGACACGTAGCGAACTAACTAACAAACAAACTCTAACCATACCACAGCGATCCGCCCCCCGTCACTTACGTATCTTTTTCTTCCTTATTTACTTACCCCTTACCCCTTTACTAACTAGCACAGTAACCCTAAGGCCATCACCCACCACGCCCATTGTCTACATACCTACCTACCTACCTATCTATATCGTGGGTCCCTCCCCATCGCATCCCCGAATTGGCCCCGACAGATACTACCTAGCATACATACATACATATATACATAGTTCCATGCTTTGCTCCCAACCCCCAAACCCCATATCTATATCTGTAATTTGCCGGAAGACCTCCGGACGGATGGACGGACGATTCGGACGGGAGTCGGGGTCGGAGTCGGAGATGGAGTTGGAGATGGAGCACACTGTGGGGGCTGGGTCGGAGGGGGATTTAGACTGGAGGGGCTCGGACCGAGTAGGGGTTGAGCGGGATATATAAGTTTACGTACATAGGTGGAGGGGAGTTTCTTTGGATCATAAAGACGGGACAATACTATGTTCATCCGTTTGGTTATGCGCTATTGTCTGTGTATGCGGGATTGAGCCGGTAGCTGGTATATCTATCTGTCTACATAGCCCCTGGGGATCAAAGAAACGGCATAAATTTCTAATTTATACCAGCTATGCATAACGAAACCTTCCCTTTTCTTCTTCCCCTAGTTACTCCTCTCCTCCGTCACATAAACCCTCCCCTCAAACGGCTGCAACTTCTCCACCTCCATATCATCCCCAGCAACATACGTGCTGAGCAGCAACCTCATCCCCCTAACCCTCTCCACCATCATAAACGGTTGGGCCTCCTTTGTAAAATTCAACACCACAACCGCCCTCCTCCCCTCCCCATTCCGCTTCCCAAACACAAACGTCCTCTCATCCCCCTCCTCAAACAACTCAAACGCCCCATGAATAAACAACCCCGCATACTCCTTCCTCAACCCCAACGCCCGCTTATAAAACTCCAACACACTCTCCGGATCCCCCAGTTGCCTCGCGACATTAATCTCCTTATACAGATCATGCACGCGCATCCACGGCGCCGCAGTCCCAAAGCCCGCATACTCAGAATCATCCCATTGCATGGGCAGCCGCGAATGGTCGCGGGCGAGTATCTGCAGTCCACGCATAATCCGCTCGCGCCGCGTGGGATCCACGCCTTGGTCCGATTGCCTCTCAGCTTCACGGTAGTAATTCAGGCCCTCGATATCCTTGTACTCGTCAATAGGCCAGGACTTGGGCGCGTTGATCATGCCGATCTCCTGGCCCTGGTAGATGAACAGGGTGCCCGTGAGCGTGGTCTGCATGACGGCGAGCATCTTTGCGGACGCCACGCGGTAGGCGGGCTCGTCGTTGCCGTACCGCGATACGGCGCGGCCGTTGTCGTGGTTCTCGCAGAAGACGGTCGTCCAGCCGTCTGTGCCCTCGATGAATTGTTGCCATTTGCTCACGATTTGCTTCAGGCGGGTTAGTGGCCAGGGGGTGTAGTCGTATTTGTCCTCGAGGCCCGGGCCCATGCCTAGGTGGATCATGTCGAATTGGAAGACCATGTCGAGCTGCTTTGCGGCCGCGCTGACGTAGCGGAGGACGTGGGCGGGGTCGGGAGTGTTGGAGAGCTCGCCGACGGTCATGATGTCGTAGTTGCTGTAGACTTGGTCGTGCATTTCTGTGAGGAATTCGTGGATGCGCGGCCCGTTGCAGAAGAGGTGGCGGGCGGGTTGGATGTAGCTTTTCAGATCGGTGATGGGGGCGTCTTGGAAGTCGATGTGTTTGCTGTATTTGTTGACCGTGTCGACGCGGAAGCCGTCCACGCCTTTATCGAGCCAGAAGCGCATGGCGCTTTTGTAGATGGCTTGTCTGGTCTCGGGGTTTTCCCAGTTTAGGTCGGGCATTTCTTTGGCGTAGAGGTGGAGGTAGTATTCCTGGGTGGTTTCGTCCCAGGTCCCTGTGATTGATAGGCGGTTAGCATAGTTCGTTCAGGCTGTGGGCATTCATGTTGATGGGACCTACAGCTGCCGCCAGCAAAATAACTCCTGTAATTCGTTGGGGGTAGCCGGTTGCCATTCTCGTCATATCTTGCGGGACGCCAGAAATACCAATCCCGCTTCGGATTATCCTTTATTGACCGGGATTCTTTGAACCATGCATGCTGATCGGAAGTGTGATTTACCACAAGATCGAGGATGAGCTTCATACCACGCTCGTGGCAAGCTGCAATAAGAGTTTCAACATCCTCAACCGTCCCGTAGGGGGCATAGACAGCCTCATAGTCTGATACATCATATCCCATGTCACATTGTGGGCTTTCAAACATGGGTGACAGCCAAACGACATCGACTCCAAGGTCTTTAAGATATTCGATTTTGGAGATCAGGCCGGGGATATCACCCCAGCCATCGCCATTGGAATCCTTAAAACTCGCGGGATATACCTGGGAAACATTAGCATGGTATTTTTCACTGTTGTTGGCTACCTACCTGGTAGACAGTGGCATTTTTCCACCAGGGGTTCGCGGATTTCTTCACAATTGCATGGGGAGACATGATTTGCCAATTCCTCTTTAGCTTCGGTCGTCGGGAATTTGTTCATGTAACTACTGTTGGAGTTCTTGGTATCTTATAGGAAGCCAATGATAGCGAGATAGACAAGCCATCGTGTCGGTTGTACGGGGGGAACCGCATTATATATGGGAGAGGATAAGCACGAAAATAGCCAGCATAGCCGTGAGATGCACGAGACACGGCGAACTGTGGGGTTTACTGCGGATTGGACACGGAGGGGTGCAGTGTGGTGTCTGATATCAGAGTTGCAGTGGAAGCAGACTCGGCGTCTGTGTCGCCTAAGGTCAAATTCATCCAGTTAAAGCCGCTCCGAGTCAGCCCCGACAAGCCGCCATCTCACCCCGCAAAACTCCCTGTTTTGCCCCTATATCCCGCCTATCTCGCCGGTTGCTGGCTTCAACTCCCCACATCTACCACCAGTCTATGGGCGGTGATTGGTGTGTGTTCTGTTTAGTGCATGCTGATATTCCTCTAAGCTTCCTTGCACCACCCCAGGTTTTGAGCCAACTCCGCTGTTACTCCGACGCTACTTGGGCTGAGCAGACGCTGAACACACGGGATAGCAGTGTAGATTTGGGGAGCACTCATCCCATTTAAAGACACGTCGCTCCCTGTCAGCTTGACGGTTTCTGCCATGTAGTGGATATGCGTTGTGTTGCGGAGTCCCTGTTTCCTGTCCTCTGCCATCGGCCCTCCCGAACACCCTGAAGAGTCCCTCTCGATTCCCATGTCGACAATGGACCCAGAAAAGCCCCCGCAAGATGGCGACGGCAATACAAGATCAATGTCTGATGCGAACGCCGCTCCGCCCTCCCCTGGCATCATTACCGGTGGCAGTAAGATGGACATCAACTTCGATGCAAAACGAGCTGCCGACCAAGAACGCTCCATGACTCTCATGCAAGCCGTCAAGCTATACCCAAAGGCAGTTGGCTGGTCTGTTCTTCTATCGACGACTCTTATCATGGAGGGCTACGATCTCGCCTTGCTCGGTTCTCTATGGGGATCTCCGGAATTCGGGAAGAAGTACGGGTCTCTGACACCGGAAGGGAAATGGCAGGTATCTGCATCGTGGCAGTCTGCGCTTTCGAATGGTGCCCGTGCTGGGGAGGTTATAGGCTTGCTTATTAACGGTGTGGTCTCTGAACGTTATGGATATCGGAAAACGATGGTCGGCTCCCTCATATCGATGATTGCATTCGTCTTTATCCTCTTCTTCGCCCCGAACGTCCAAACTTTGGTTATTGGCGAAGTGTTTTGTGGGATTCCTTGGGGTATATTCCAGACTCTCAGCACTGCATATGCATCAGAAGTGTGTCCCGTTGTCCTGCGCCCGTACTTGACTACGTTTGTCAATATGTGCTGGGTTATAGGGCAGTTTTTCGCGGCTGGTGTGAACAGGGCTTCAGTCGAGAGACCGGACCAATGGGCATACAGGATACCTTTTGCGGTTCAGTGGGTATGGCCAGTACCCATACTTTTGGGGTGCTTGTTTGCCCCAGATTCTCCATGGTGGCATGTGCGTCAGGGCGATAGAGCTGGAGCACGGAAAGCCCTCCAACGGCTTACATCCCGAAATGATCCTACCTTCAATCCCGATGAAACTATTGCTATGATCGAACACACCAACGAACTTGAGAAATCTATCTCTGCTGGAACAAGCTACTGGGATTGTTTCCGAAGAACTGATCTGCGCCGCACAGAAATTGTCTGCGGAGTCTGGTTATCACAAACCCTTTGCGGAACAAATTTGATGGGATATTTTGCCTACTTCTGCATCCAAGCCGGTCTTCCAACCGTGCATTCATTTGACATGTCTCTAGGACAATATGCTCTTGGACTCATAGGAACGATTGGGTCTTGGTTTATCATGTCCAAAGTTGGTCGACGAACGATATTCTTCTCAGGAATGTGTGGCCTTTTCGTCCTCCTTATAATCACGGGGAGTCTTTCATTTGCGCCCCCCACGGATAATGCCGCAAAATGGGCAATTGGCGCTATGCTCATCGTCTTCACCTTCTTGTACGACTTCACCATTGGGCCCGTTACCTACTCCCTCGTCTCCGAGATATCCTCTACACGTTTAAAGGCGAAGACTATCGTCATAGCAAGAGCTTTATACAACGTTAGCAACATTGTCATCAATGTCCTGACAAACTACCAACTTAGCTCGACTGCATGGGACTGGGGAGCTCGAACGTCATATTTTTGGGCTGGCACATGTCTTGTTTGCACGATTTGGGTTTATTTCCGCTTGCCGGAACCCAAGGGGCGAACATATGGCGAGCTCGATCTCTTATTTGAGCATAAAATCTCGGCTCGGAGGTTCAAGGAGACGAAGGTCGACCCTTATGCGCAGGGTTTATCGAAGGAGCCGTAAGTTGAAGCCACGAGAAATTTGGGACAGAGAAAGCATGCGGTTCAGACATTTAAAATTGGGTTTCTTGTGACTGTATTTAAGGGTTTACGGTAAAATTATATTATGTATGTCTTACAGGTGGTTGGATCTGTATCTCTCTCTTAATTATAGAAAAATATATCTCAATAATGGAGCATGGATAACTACCAGTCTGGATATTTTCCCCCTTGAAAAAAAGTCTTCAGTAAAAAAGGAATTCCTCTCTGGGTTCCATGCGTAACCGCTAGCAAGGAACAAACCCTGCCAAATCCGACGAACCCCCTAGCTAGCAACTAAATAAGCAGAGTAAAGAAGTGCCAGGCTAACTAATAAAAACCAACGCCGTTCGACAATCTGGGGAAAATCAGTGGAGGTAATTCGAAACATTTCTCCCCGCCTTCTATTCCCCTTCCACAGCCCCACAGCTTTATATTAGCTGAAAAAACCGGATGGGACCAAACCTCCCTCCAAATGACATTGCTCTCTTCCACCACCACAAACCCCCCTATTCCCCCTTTAAAAATACAGAACATGCGCACCCACACAAAACAAGCCTGCGACGCCTGCAGGCGCCGAAAAGTCAGATGCGACGGCACCCAGCCATGCTTGCACTGCAGAAAAGCCGCGCTTACATGCACGTTTTTGATCCAACCGCAGCGCAAAGGGAGACAGGGCGAGAAGGCAAATGTTATTTCGGAATTGAGAGCTGCACAGGCGCAGGCTAGGTTATTGAGTCCTACGGATAGCTTGTCAAGTGGCGGCGGCGGCGGCAGCGGAAGCGGAGGAGGCGGAGGGGTGGGAGGAGGAGCACAGTTTGATACCCATGCTTTAAGGTCATTGTCGAAACCGTTGGAGTTCTCCAGGTCCCCTGGTCTGCTGCCGTTGGAACTTGTCGATGCGTGTATAGACACGTTCATCACGCATTTGGAGACGACGATCCCGATCCTACACCGGGAACAGCTGCAGCTGGATGTTTCACGAATGAACGAGTCGACCGAGGCATATTGTCTCGTTGCAACCGTGTGCGCTTTTGTCATTATTCAAACTGGCGCTGTGAGGCCGCCGGTATCGAGCCTCGATGGAGATCCACTCGTGGCGGATTTGGCATACGGCCAGCGATTGCTAGATGAAGCCCTCGAAGCCCGGAGATACCTGGATATTCTATCGAGGCCGTCATGTCGGATTATTATCATTACCTTCTTCCTATACTGCTGTCATGTGGGGCTGAATCATCAGAAACAAGGCTGGTTCTTCCTGCGCGAGGCGACGACACTGTATATGTCTGGTCCGGTAGAGTTGGATAGCGGCATGGATAGCGCTGCGAATGCGCTGGTTCCTAATCGGCTGTTTTGGCTACTTCTTATTTCTGAGCGGTATGTCCGTGTACGACCACACCCCCTTATGAACACAATGACTGAACGAGATATACAGCGCCCATGCAATCCGTAGACGCCGTCCAATAACTCTCCAAATCACCCCTGAAAGCCCGGCCACCGATGGCCAGGCAAACGAAGGCCTCGCCGTCTCCGGATTTGGCTATCTAGCCAACCTATTTCGTCCATTCGACGAAACATTCCTCAGTCTCTGGAATCGGACGCACTCCGTCTGCTCTGCCGGCTCACTGGTGAATCTAGAAGCCCATATCCAAGAGGCAGTCCCGCCATCGCTAGATATCTATGATGACCAGCTTGCGAACCTCCGGATTACGCAGCAATGGTTACGAACGATTATCTGGCAGTTATCTACGACACTGGGGTTTCTATCGAGTAATTCGGTACACGAGTGCATGACGTTTCGATACCCGCTGCAAATTGCCCGGGACCTTGCAGTTGCAACGTGGAAGCTGCCGCAGTTGAGTATGGAGGTTCACGGGATGGGGTTGGTAGGTTTCTCCCATTCGCTTCTTCCCCTATCCTACCTACTCTCCATCATGTCTTATATCTTACAAGTCTATTAACGAACCATCCAGATCGAAAAAGTCTTCGAAGTAGCCTGCACCCTCACAGACGTAATCTCCTGCATCCCATCCACAGAGACAAAATCCTCCGGCTTCGAACTCGGCCCGCAAGACTACCTAATCCACTTCTTCTCCCTCATCATCAAACTCCGCGGCGGCAAGAATCGCTTCTTACCCCTTTTAATGTCCAAAGTCAGCCAGACGCTGCCGGCAATGGTGACTCCGATCTCCAGGCATTTGGATATCCCCGTTGAGCAACCCGCAAGCGGTAGTGGGGAGTTGTTGGGGGCTTCACCGACGGCGGTTGGGCTGTATGATAAGCAGGTTTCAGATCTCAGGCTGAGTATGAGTGTTGAATCGAGTCGAGAGGGGACGGAGATACCGGGTGCTGCTGCTCTTCTTGGTGGGGTTGAGAGTGTGAAAGTTGTTGGGTTTAAGTTGCCTGAGACGGGGCATGGGTTTTCGTTGTCTGGGTCTGCAATCATAAAGGATGGGCAGCAGAGGCCTCATCAGTGAAAGAAAATTTCCTGAAGTGTGTGAGGATTGATAAAAGTGATTGCGAACAGCTGAAAAACGTCGCAAATTGCGGAGCTTGTTTGCCTCCCATCCCCCCACAAACCCACTGGCCCATCGTCCCACCATCCATCTATTTCAACCAATTTCACATCGGAAAATATATTGCACAACAAAAACAATCGCGGTTATGTGAATGACATATGTCTCGTGACGAAAAACGGTTTGAAGTAAAAGTATGGGATGGTAGAACAGGGGCCCAGCCATTCACCGTTCAGCTGACGGATATAACAATCCACGGTATTCTCGACGGACCGCCCCGTAGCGCAAGGTACGGCGCAACCTTATTTTTATACTTCCGTTTCAATGGAATGTATAGATCTGTATGTTCGTTTACTCTCCTTCACCCCACCCTCGTCATGTTAATGGAAAATGTTAAGATATCGACTTAGAATTTGTGTGGCTATAGTAGCTGATTATTTTTATGCAGATATATGTTGAACGAATGAGTTGCCCCGCGCGTTTTGCGGATGTGTCAAATACACGCCATCACAGGGGGGAAGGGATGTATTTATAGTGATTGTTTGTAAGATAGAAGGTTATAGAAAAGCTTCTATATCACACCCCGTCTTGATAAAACAATTTTTTTTCTTCCTCGCGAAAGCAAAAAGACCAATTTTTGATACCTCTCGTCATGAATTAGATCCTACCGGCCTCAAAACTGCCAAGAAGCTATATAAGTACATACATTGGATATCAATATAACAAGAAACGACGCATACAGAGTAATCATTTGAAACTGTGTGAATCGCATGGGAGAGTCGTCACGTCATGTTGGAAGTAGGAGCTCCTTAGCCGTGGAAGGAATTAAATTATTAGGGAGAATCATAAGAAGCTATGTTGGGGGGAGGGGGCTGATTTTATGCAATTAGTGCGCCGGGGTTGGAACTTGAGGGTATATTTGCAGAAATTGGTGTAGGAACGGAAGCGAAAAACCAGAAAGGAGAGAGATAAGTGAATCAGTTTGAAAGTGGTATCAAGACCGTGAAATAGACAGGAAATAGACATTTGGGGGAGGGCATTTATAGGGGGCATATGATCCTTATCGGTCAATCTGGAGTGGAGTTGACTTGAATTGTGATGTCATTTATGACATGAGAATTATACTCAAGGTTGACGATGGTGACGGTTTAGACGGCGTGACGGCCTCCCCAGAAACGGCGGCTAGGTTCGGTTTTGTTTGATCAGTACGATGCAAATATATAATGTAATGTGCAAAACTAGTAGGAGTATTTTTCCCCCTAGAGATGCTACTTACCGATGTGGGACTCCATCACCAGCGACAGCGTGATCGCGGCGGGAGACAAACCATATGCCCTAAAGAAGGTGCTCAATTTAATACTCAATCAAGACAAAAGGATGTTTGAAGAATACCAACAGGGAGGACAGGAATAACATACCACAATCGTAGAGGCCAGCCACAAAATAGCGGAGAGAAAACTAAAGGCCTCTGCCGCCTTCCAGCGGCTGCAGACAGTATTTCGGGTTAATCCACCCCAGTTAAAGATTGCGCCGCAGTGCAGTTTATTAAGGGAATTGACAAGCACGCCAAACGCTGCGAACCAGGCGAATGATAAAAGCAGGTCAACTGGAGGTTGAGTTTTGGTCAGCACAGTGGGCGCACAGCTACGTTGATATGACGTATATAAAGTTTGGTTGACAGGGGGTGTGGCACGTACTTGGCCATGTGGTGAAGGAACTAGAAAATGGTATGAGCCATATCAACCCCAACAACATTGATAAACCAGCTATCACAATCGTGTAAATCCATCGGCCTTCAGGCCAGGCGTCAGCTTTGTCGAATGTACGTAGATAGTCGCCGATGATGCCGGCGACAACCTATGATGGATTGATTAGTTAGACTACCCCTGGGGTACATTCAAAATGTGTAGAACTATGGATTGTAGCTATCTGGGGCATCACTCACGGCAGCGAACCCGATCTGCCCTATACGGAGAATGACAGAGACGAGGCGTGAGAGGATAGGCATTGTAGTTGAGCTGTTTAAATCTGGTCTCGTTGGCGGATGTGAGCTGATGGACCAAGCTGCTTGATGGCGGTTGATAATTTCAAGCTCGAGCAATAAAGTCGTTTGCTTGCACTATGGAGAAATAATGTTTCGACTAGCTGGTAGGCACTTAGTCGTGAATTTGAGGACCGTAGAATAAATTTGATAGATAGCTGTGGTAAACCCAAGTGAATGATGCCGCGGAACTGTAGAAGCGCTTCACGAAAATCACCAAGTATATTGTAGTGTAGAAAGATCACAAAAGGAAATCAGAAGAAAAGGAAGAAAAGAATCCCAAGTGGGAATTCCGCGCCTTTTGAAAGAATCTAGGCAAACTTTAGGAATCCGGCATCCTCCTTGCCTGTGTGACGAAGCCGGGCTGTCAACCATCTGAAGGGTAACAAATAAGATGCCAAAGCAGGAATTTACCCCACAATAACAGGATAGCCAGGTGTGGCTTTTCGAAGCAACTTTTGAATAAAAAGAAAAGAAAAGAGTATTCTATGATCGATCATGACGAATACCCTCGATGACGCAGTCGCCGGTGTGGCTTGCCATGTCATTCGACACATCCCTGGAGCACATCATAAACAAGGAAATGCGACGACTGCTGCCAGCACACCACGGCAAAAGGTTGATCCTGTCAGATACAGACGGGGAATATACCGATTTCACCAATTATTTGCTTCAAATAATAGGAAAGGAATGTTTTTGAGTCTGGATCCCATCGGCTCAGTATCTTTTGCGGAAATGCCAGGCCCATCGGAAATCATCAAGCAAATCAGCGGTGGGGAACCGTGCAGGTCAGTTCTCGGCAATTCCAGCGGCCAAACATCTTGTGAGATCCTCTGCTGTGGCAAAGGCTCGAGGTTGGACTGAAAAATAAGGCTTCCAGTGCCCCAGCCGGCAGCTTCCAGGTCTTCCCGGATGCATGCTGTTGTCTGTAGTGGCCTGCAAAGTGGTGTGTAAGCCCCTCAAGGCAGCTGGTGTTTAATTGGCAGAGGGTTATAATATGCCGGATATAGCTGGCAGCTCCCGGTACATCGTCGGACGAGAAAGTTGTAACTTGTTGGGCGTGGTTGGATGTTTTGAGGTTGAAATTCCTAGGTACGTTCCGATTCCGTTCACATGACCGCAATGTGGCTGCGTAGGCGGATTAGGATGATGACGTATGCCTGGATCAACAATTTTATACACACATAATGCTTCATTATTGGGGGGATATTTCATGGGAGATTGGTAGTTATAATTTCGGGTATTAAGAACTAATACAGTAATGCTATCAGAACAGAGAAAACACGCGCCATATTTTGAAACTTCAACATCTCAGGCGACACCGGCAGTTTCATTAATATACAAAATGACCACATCATCTGAGCTCAACGTTGTTTCATTTTCAACGCCGGAAAATCAACGCCGGAAAATGGACGATCTTCTCTCACGTTCCCTTTTTGTTATACTCCAAATTCCATTCGAACAGGTTGGAGAATATCTTCTTCCCTCCTTTCTCAATAACATCTCCATGACACGGGATTATCCGATCAAAATCCCAACTGTCAATAGTAGCCGATGACTGTCCAAAGCCCACCCGATCCTTTCCAGAAAACAAATACCAGATGAATCGTTTCTGCCAGGTCGCAGGCTCTTTGGTTGACTGAACACAGTTAAAAATCTTCGTCAGAATGCCCTTTGTTGCTGGCTCGCCGCTCCTGGAGAACTGCTCGGTAGCAGGGAGATTGAAAAGCAAATCCGCCTCGAGAAGTGTTTTGGTCGGCTTGTGCCGCAGGACAATCTCGTGACTGGGGTGCGAGTGGACATATTCAACATCAAAATCGGCGTGGAACTCGTCTGAGATTGTGAGGTGGTGTCTGTTCGCTGCTGTGAATATGTGGTCGAGTTTAACGCCCTTGGTTTCTGGGTTTGATTCCCGCTTCTCCCTTAGGCCTTCGGGCGCAATAATCTGGGCGTTTGGATATGCTTGTTTCCATGCGGACACAAAGATATGGTGTTCGAGATCTGGCGCGACGATGTATTTAACGTCTCCGCCTAGGTCATTGATTGCTTGCTGGGCATCAGGTGTGAGGGCGACGGGCGAGAAAGCAAGCAGAGAACCACTTTGTAGACGGACTATGGTTACGTTCATTAGTAACCACTCTACACCATTCTATAATCAGGCTCATATTGGACTTGTTCTTACCAACAGTGCACCGGCCACCAACCCTTAGTACCCCAAAGCGATAGAAAGGGACACTTAGTGTGAGGATGTCGTTGTGGACCTTTCTGATAACCATCACATCCTCCGGCCGTGAAGGAACCAATCTCGATGTCATGGTGCTAAAGAAGAAGGCTGATTTCGAAGACAATGGCTTGGAAATTGCTCGACGAGAGCTGATAATAAAGTTAAATTTTTCAGGGTGGTATATCACCTGAGGAACGAGGAGGCGATTGCTGAGCAGCGAAGTTGCTCTTGTTAGGGCAGATGTCTGGTGGAAGTAATGCTTATTCAAAAAAGCAGAGGTCGAAGGGTTATATATGGCAAATCTGAAATGCGCTGGAGTAATAGTGAAAGTTGCAGGATAGAAGGCAGAGGTACAGCTAGCAGGTAAACAGGCAGCAGATGGCTGGACGATGGCCATCCAAAGAATCAATCAAGCTTGCGCCTGGTATGACAAATAACTACGATACCGAGGTACCCGCTTTATTCTCCAAGATCGTGTTGATGGAACTCGGGCGCATGAAGCAATACATACGTAGCGTGATTTGAAATGAATTGGAAGCTGGAAGCTCTGTCGTTGGAATGATCTTATGACGTAGTTAACTAACGGCGCTACTGGTTAGCGCGCTGATCATCACGTGAGGTGGTTTAGCCCTAACTAATTACCGATCTCCATCTCAATTCCAAATTTCGTCTCTGGCTCGATATAAATAGGGGGTTGTGGGTAGAGAGGGAACTACAAGCCTATGCCGCTTCTTTCATGGGCTACTACAGCTGTTAGGCATTGCTTCTTTGGTATTTGGGTCTTTGCTAGCTTCGGGGACAAATAGTGCCTGTCTCATGCATCTCCGCGTTGATGCTGACTGCTCCTGTCACCACATTTCCAAATGAACTGTATTCTGGTTACTTTTCCGGATGCCATCGCTGCTCTAATTTTGAGCCATTATCCTGTACGGATACCAAGGGAAGTAGAATTGAAAATTTGGTTTGTCGTTTCCAAAGTTGAATCCATTTTTTCACGAGCCCACGCTCTTCATTAGAACTAAATACAATAGAGGTATAACAAATACGGCAAACGGAGTACGCCTAGCAGACATCCAGACTAGCATCACCTGAGATGTTCCATGTGACGTTCTCACCACACGGAGATTCACGAACAGTGGTACCGTCCACCGTCAAGGTTATCGAAATGTCGCGGTTATTTGCGAACTCGTCCCGGGCAGAGAGGCGGACCTCTCCTCCTCCATTAACGGTACCGCCATTGATCGCGACGTTGTAGCAGTTCTCAATCAGAACGGCGTTGTTACCGTTGTCCGCAAGATCGACGCTCTCAATGCTAACACCGCCGGATTCTGAGACGCAGAAGACGCCACGTCCTCCACCGCGCGAGACAACTTTATCGACGTAGATATTGGTATCATAACTGCCATCGGGTTTTCGGCCATTTGTGTTGGCCATGCGGAAAGTTGCATATCCAGTCCCTGTCGCGACGTTCTCACCGTCCACCAAGCCGATCTGTGCGTTTACGGTATTCTGAATCAACAAGCCACACTCACCGACATCTCGGGCAATGACTTGATTAATCGTGAGTCCATCAATATTCCAGGTCTCGACAGCGTGACTACCGGCACCGGTAACGTTGATAGTGTCCATGCTGACATTGGAGTTCGCAGCTTCGTCGCGGTCGAAACGAATGGCCAGCCCACCGCTGAGGTTCATGGTAATTTGGCCCAAGACCAAGCCGGAGGTACCGTAGAATCGCAGGCCAAAGTATGGGTTACCGGTCATGGTGAGATATGGGATTTGAACGTCGGTGGTGTCTAATGATTCAATAGAGCCATGTCCGGACCTAGCAGCAACATCGATGGTGCCGCATCCCTCGAAAATCTTGCCACTATCAATCGTGATGGTATTGGCGCCGATGGATCCCGAGCCGATAATGGCCACACGCTGGCCACTGCTGATTGCGTCAACCGCCGTCTGGATCGCAGTGTAGTAGTCGGATCCAGTGTACAGCTCCTCTGAGCCCTTGGAGGCCGTGTAAGTACCCTCGCCGGTCACTGTTGCATCCGGCGTGCCGGAGCCGCATTGCGCATTGACGTGAACGATAGAGGAGGCCAGTACCAGCACTGCTGCGACGAGAAATGATCGAGTCATGATTGTATTTCTGCTGCACCGTGACGATGGAGAATTTGATCAAGATTATCTCTGTGTTGCCTGTGTTTCAAGACCTATAAGCCGGGAAGTTGTACCTTTATATCTGTTGGAGAGGTGAAGATGGTTATGCTCCCACAGGCCGATCCGACATGTTTTCATTTCCCTCGGACAGGCAATTCTTTTTTTTTTCGGCACATTTATTTCCCCCGTGGTCGGGGAAGCATGGCCCGAGATATTCACGAGTTAGGTTGCTGCAAATATAGGACGGGGCGATTTACGCAGGGTTTATTCTCGCAATTCACATCATTAGCGGAAACACTAGAAGCAATCCTCGCGTTTCAAGGCCGGGATTGTCTCCGCTCCACAATTTGGCATGCGGGGAAGCCAACACACTAAACATGTTTTGGAAATCCCCTTCCCCTGTTTCAATCCCCTGCTTTGTCTATTTTGTCGAACCAAAATACCGCCAGGTTATGGGAATGTCTCTGGAGAATTTGAGCAGATAGATCTGAATATCAAATTAACAGCATCGGTCAATCTACCCATTTTCATCTATTTTTTCGGGCTCATTTCGACCGATATTGGGTACTTTCTCGGTCTTGGGATTTGCTGTTTGTTTGACGGGCCGGCTGTGCGGTCCGCGGGAGTCATCTATCCCGAAAATTCTGACACGATTATTCCGGACGCTGCTGGGGATAAAGAGAGCACGATTGGATCATGGATGGTCCACATGCCATCGCGAAACCGCTTGCCAACTGTTGGGTGGAGTTCGGTTGAGCGGGACTGAGAAATAGGAGGTATCTATCCGATTCAACGCCGTTGAGAAACACCATTGTTTCTTTGCAACTATGGTCACCATGCCTACCATATAAGGCTTCATATCTACACCTTCTGGGACCTTTTTTTCCTTAGCCCTTTATCAAGGCATCCACTGTTCGCTTGAAGATTATGCTCCAGCAATCCCCCAGGCCACTCAAAGACGGGAGAGCCCACTTGTGCCAGAAAATTTAACCCCAACTAACCTTGGCAAGTTCCCAGTTCTTGGCCATGTAAGGAGGAGAAACTAAACACTTGCCAAGCGGTAGGTGAGATGAGAGCAAGGATAGTCATATTTATTCCTTGCATATTAACTACCGTAACCCAATCGGATCTCCAAAAAAAAATCGCACCAATAACGATCAACGGACGGTTTATTGCAGAAAGCCCCTCCTGAAGGAAAAGTTAAGGTTTATGCAGAACAGCAAGCCCGGCTCACGGTGGTTGTTGTGGCTTTCGGCATGGCATTTCACTAAATATGCCATTATGCCCGGGTCTCCGGATTTTCGAGGATAGTTTGTGAGGACACCAGTGCTGCATGTGTATTATTAGGTCATTGCTTCTATGTACTCACTTCCCGCCAGTGGAAACGCAATGGGCTTTTGTTTAAAGGATCCTTGGAGGTCCTTTGCTATGTAGATGCCCCAAGCTGATATTTCCGAAGATAACCGCTTGAATTTGTTGCATAAGAAGAATATATGCATAGAACCGAAATAGATGTGCGAGGAAGGAAAAATATACAGTAACAATTGCTGGCTTCATGAGAAGGAAAAAGGGGATGTTGCATGGTGGGAGTGTCGTTATCCATCCATCCATGCCCCAAATCCCCCAGCCATAAGCATTCTCTCCACAGCTTCGAAGGCATCCTTCAGTCAGTCAATTTATACTTCAACAAGCATAAATTCTTTCTTCAGAGGCTCCATATATACACCGCGCGAAATGGCAAATAAGAGGCTCCGCGACTGGGCCGTATCCCTTGTGCCTCTGTGTATTTGATGTAGTTTGCGACATCAATGCGCTCGCCATTTCCCATTGGAAAATTTAATTTTTTATCCGCCTTTCAAATCCGCACCGCGTAATTGTAACCTTGTTACTATATAGGCCGAGGGATGACATGCTGCAACCGGAAACATGACGCGTTGATCCAGGGGCGAATCTGGGGGACTCAAATAATCGTCCTAGGATCAAGGGATATAGTTCCATGTTTGGGGGATGGAAAATTGAGTCAAATGTGGAAAGGGATTGTATCAAACATGCTGGATAGCAGTGGCTGGGAGCGTTATGAGGCTATGTTGTTCTTGTACGCACCCCATGATAGAACCAGGATGAAGAAGTTTCGATTCAAAATATCGATGGAAGATGGCTGGCAGGGCGAATCGGTCCGGCTATGTTGAAGGAGCCTGGGCAGCCAACTAGAAGTCTGGGAGTCATCGTGCCCAAGCTGCCTTTATTCACCTCTAGTAGTTTCTCGTCCTCATGATTCCCTCTATTCTGGCGACTCATACAATTCTGCCGTAGGCTCAGCCACTTCTCCTGCTTTTGCCTCTCTGAACATATTGTTCCAAAAGCGCCTTCGTAGCCGCTGCCGCCGTCGCGGCCGCAAAATCCTGCCATGTCTTGTTCTTGTGGCTGTCCGCATAGTCGCAGACGCCTTTAACCACAATGCATGGTGTCACATCCCATACCCCAGCACCTTCCATTTCGAATGCAATGACTCCGTGGCTTTCGGAAATCCTGTCTCTATCTTCGGCAGACTTCATCACCGTATCTCCTGATCCAATACTCCCAATAAATATCCAAGGAGCTTCGGCCTGCCTGTTGCGTCCCTCTTTCTCTAGCTGTAGCTTCTCTTCAATTCTCTCTCGTCGGACTAAGTACGTCTTATCGCACCCCATTTCATCGCATGACATAGTTTTGTAGCTTTCTGTATAATGACTATGGCGGGATATATGGTATTTGTGTCGGTAGCTTGGCTGGAACAGCTTGTCGTGCGATGCTCCTGGATATTGATATTTGGCTCCTCGACGTCTTCGTGCGGCATTAATTTGGATCTGCTCGAGAAAAATGGCAGTCCTTTGCTTGAGCCGGTCACGAGCAAGGTTTGTCTCGAATATAGCGAGTAGGTTACGTATGTCCTTGGGGGGCGGACCAAGACTGTCTTGCACCGTATCTCTCGTCAGGAACTCGTCGGGATATTGCCTGCCTAAGTCGTACTGGACAATATGTTTGCTAATAACTACATCTCCAAGGAGAAGTTCCTCGTCTCCATTCGGATGGGGCACTCCACCACAAACGCCGGTCACAAGTACAAGGTTTAAGCTTGGGTAGCTCAAACTAAGGTAGGCAGAAGTTCCAGCTGCGCTGACTTTTCCCATGTTTAAAAGACGAACTAGAACGACGTTGAACTTCCCAATGCGTCCTGTAGTATATACGTTAGGATCCCTATCGATACGCCCGTAGTCATCGTCCCAAATTTCGTCAAAGAGCAAGGAGACGGCATTGAATTCCAATGGCATTGCGCACACAATCGCAATCTCAAATCCATCGCGGGTAGTGGGGCGGCCATTTGCTCGTCGGTTCCGTTTGGTGATCTGGGGATTCACCGTGAGCTCAAGATTCCGGACTATTCGTTCGTAAATCGCTTTCCTTAATATGTCGCCTGCAGCTGCACCTGCTGCTTCGGAGGTATATCTTGACAGAGCCATATGGAGATATAAACAACCTTCGACAGCCTGAAGATAGCTACCACTTGCCTCTCGTTCAACCATATTAACAAAAGCGCACATCTGGGCCCATTTTGGCAAGTTGTATTTACTTTCAGAATGGACCTCCATCGGTATTTTTTCGCCATTTTCAATTTCTAGGAGGAGCCGGGCAAATGAAAGCAGGACAGGGTTACCCGGTTCTACTGTCCTGAGCAGGTCGGATGGTTCTGAGCCCGAGAGTCTTGGCTTGAGTGAGATATATAACACACGGTCACCAGTATGGGCGTCAGAAGACCGGACAAAGTACACGCATTCCGGCTGCCAGCTGTATAAAGCCAATTCAAAGCCTTCGTCGAAGAAATCCATCAATGATCTAGCAAGGGCAAGTGCAAGAACTGCCTTGTCCCTTGAACCAAATTTATCCACTGTTGTGCCTTCCAAATAGTCTCGAGGGGTGATCCGATTAAATGCTTTCCGATCAAGCAGGTCACTAAGAGACTCCATCGTAAAGGTACCTAAGGACGCCAACACTGGAGGCATCTTGTCCGATATATCAACCAATCCCTGTTGGTCAACAAAAAGATAGAGCTTCCTACTCTTCTCCCTAGCTCGTTGGATAGCTGCGCATATACTATCCTTCTCCACATCGTCTATCCTTATTCTAACAATCTATTAAAATGGAAATTATATGCTCACAGGGATAGGGTAGACTCACTGAAAAGCACCGCATTTGGCCTGCTGCCAGGCCTCTCTGTCAGGACAGCAGGAGACGAACATATCCAGGGTGGGTTGGCCAGGGTAAATTTGCCAGTCGTCCGAAACTCTCAGTCTGATTTCGTGCGTCCTCCCACAGTTGTGTTCCTGAAAGTTCTTGAATATTGCATTGACTACAATGCTTGCCCATTTTTGATGCGTACCAGGCTGTTCTTGCGCAGATTCCTTTGGTAAAGTCTCGTTTCGTGGGAGGAGGGGCATAACCTGGGGGTTCCATGATTTCTCTCTGCCTGTCGCAAAGCGTTGTAGAAATGTCTTCCATTTGGCCACCCGGTCTATTGCAATCCTCCCCGCATGACCTTGAGAAATTGTAAACAGCCATGGACCTGGCCTTGTCGTCAAGGTGAACTGGCCGGCCGAGTTCTCCAAGAAGACGATTAGGGAGCGCAGCCGTGGGTATCTGTCACCGAACATTGTTACGTCATAGGAGGCTCCAAGTATATGCTGGGGCAGGTCGCTTTCAAATGATTTTAATCCTTGGTCAACTGGTGATTCCAGTGGATCGACGAGATCTCCATTCACCATATCGTTCAGAGACTCCAAAAGACGTTGAGCCGTTTGATCCATGGCATAATATTCATCGTCTGAGATATCGACAACGGCAGGAGTGGTCATGATGATGCAGCGCAAGTCAGCCTCAAAGAAGGCGGCGTCGTTTTGGGATTTATCTGGGCGGCCGGCGATGGAGTTGTCCCTCGCGAATCTGGACAGCCTGCCGCACAAGCGTGATTTGAGCGCTTGAAGGCCATTCCACCCAAGGGATTCCGTCGGAAGCATGATTCAAATGTTTTTACGACGTCCTGGTTCCCGGCTTGCGCCATTGAAAAGAGATTGAGCACTCAGGCAAGGCTACGGAGTTTCCCCGCCACGCAAGCCGCGCGCTTCCTATCTTGGCTTGGGAATCGCTTAAATTAGGCGCGGAGCGGCCCGGGCCCACAATTATTTCCGGTGGCGCCTGAGTTTACTTCAACGTCAGTAATCGAGGATTCCATAATAAATAGTACGATGGATTGGCATGAAGGCATTTGACCTCTCCTCCCTATCACTAGGTTTCTTTGAAAATGTCTTGGAGCCGCCTTGATTCCCCCGAGGTGGTCTCAACTGGTCACGTGCGGGCTCGCCAAACCCCGCCTTCCAGCTCGTCTGAGCCTTTACTTGTTCTTTCACAGGGCAGATTTGGACCTTTCGATAGCAGATTCTTTCTGCTGCCATTATTAAATGAATGACAATGGAGGTCGTTGAATTTGATGCACCGATATTCGAACTCGGCGTGGAATGCGAGAAGCTGTACGCGGAGCAGATTTCGAAGCTCAACGATGACGACCAACCAAACGGTGCAAAAACCCTGGGCGAGCTCAACCATCGATTCGCAGCCTGGGCAGCCTTTCTGGGAGTTTTTGCAGAGTCAAATGTGTGCTTAGATCGCAGGCTTCGGTATCATGTTGAGGTCCAAGACCAAGTGCTCCGTTTGTTGGACATTATGCAGAGGAATTTGGCATACTGTGGCTCACCCCGCGCCCCACAAGACGATATATAAGACTAACAATATTCATAGTATTTGAACAAGATTGTTCTCTTGAGTGTATGGAAATTGGATCATTTCATGCGTGCCATCCGGGACCCCAATCCCTCAGCATTAGTATTGCTAGCCTAGAAGCTATTTCGGGGTCCATGGAACGTCTCAACCAACTTGGAATCGCGATTCGGCAGTCGTCTACGACGAGCCAGATAACAAAGACTAGAGATTTTGCGGATAATTTTGGTTTCGGTTCTTTCGGAGAGCTTGCGTATGTGTCCCTCAAAACGCTATATGCGAATGCCAGTGAGGGGCTCCTCGAGCAACTTACACGGTCAATGACGGAAACATACGCCTTGTTCCTTCGGCGTAAATCTCAGAAGCAGATTTACGAGGGAATCACATGGGTGTACGAACCCCCTGCTCCAGATCCCCTCCACCACCCTTTTTTGTTTGTTTCCATATTATGAAGGATTTTCTGCTTATATCAAATATTAGGGAGTATGTGGACGTGGACCATGAACCCTACGTTTGTATATCTGAAGAGTGCTCGGAATCATTACCGCGATTTGCTACCTCGGCGAGATGGTTCCAACACATGCTTACCACTCACGGTCAAAATTGGCATCGGGATGTGTATGCACCGATGTCATGGGTTTGCCCATTGTGTGCTGACGGAACCGAAACATTTCCCAAGCCGGACGACCTTTCTATACACCTTGACGATTTTCACAAAGGCACATTTACCAAATCACAAATTCAGGCCATTGCGCAACAGAGCCGATGTCGGCTCCCACGTCCGCAAGATATTTGCCCCCTCTGCGGTTTTCCTATGAAGACCGAATCTGACCCCCCGACATGCGAAAAGGGGAGTCCCAAAGAAGCATTATCTCCAAGGACCCTATTTTCCGAGGTCAACCTACCGCTTCAACACGAGCACATTGATACTGAAATCCAGTATACGCAGTCAGGCGAGAAAACCGGCGACGAGCGTGAAGTGAAAACTGAACAGCGGGAATCGAAGACACCAATCGATCCATCATTCGGTAACACCATTGGTGTTGAAGCTATAGCAGACCATATTGCTGCCCATCTCCAAGGGATCATGCTTCTTACGCTTCGATTAATATCAATACACGTTGAAATGTATGTTTCTGCAGACAATTGGAGTGCATCTGACACCACCGATTATTACTCGTCATTGGTCAGTTCAAACAAAAGAGTCCTAGATAAGGAGGCAGCCGATATAGAGGAGTTATCCCTCCCTGGAGATGACGGGGTTGATCTCAACTATGCCTATCCTTTAGAACAGGTCGTCCCGGATTCCGAGTACATGGATTGGCAAGACATTCCCCGCTGTGGCTATCTTTGTTTGGAGGAGGATAATCCAGACGATTATCAGTACCCGTCTCCTCTTCTACGATCCTATATTCAATATGATGCCGAAGCATACCAACTTCTCGCAGCACGCCACAATGCGGTCCGAGAGCTTATACACACAGAGGATATCTTTAGAAATGATATGGTGGTCCTTGAGGACATTCGCAAGAAAGTTTCGAGGGGTGTCTTCCATATTACCAGGAAAGAAGTGGGGGATCTTTTTAGAAATTCAGATCAAGTGGCTCAGGTTTCTATGGATTTCTACGATTCACTTAGGCGAGCAGCGAACGGTGTTGATTCGATGCCAAAAATGCAGCAGCGGATGAGCAAGTCCAGCCAGGAGAGATTCTCACTCGCCAAAGACACCCATCCACAGGCAGAACAGTCGGGGACATCGGACTTGGAGAAAGACCGTGGTACCTTCATTGGAAAAACTTTTATTACACAACTCCCTCGGATGGAAGAGGTCTATATTACTTACCTGAAGAATCGCCATGCTGCAGTTAAAAGACTCCAAAGTCTAGAAAAGATTCCTGGAACGGCAGCCTGGCTTAAAGAGTGTCATCGTAAGGTTAGAACATCTGGGCCAGATTTTGCCTTGTTACTAGCTAGGCCCTCCGAGCGTATTCGAAGGTACCCTATACTGCTAAGAGCAATTCTTGATTCAACGCCAAATTACCACCTAGATCGACCATTCCTTGTCACCGCACTTGACGAGGTTACCGGTATCACAACTCTTATCGACGAGCTAGATAAACGAACGGATTCTCTCACCCAACTTGTTGCTAAGAAACGAAACGAACTGGATATCACACTGGGACTGTCCAAAGTATCTAGCCAACCCACCAGACAATTGCAGGAGCACGTCTATCTGCCCGCTGAATTCCATGATAAAGAATTTAATGCCTTATCTCGGAGATTCGATCTTAATCGAATTCGATTGGAGGTTGTTCTAGTCAACGTGCAGTTATATATTAGTGAAGCTAGGAAGTCAGTGGAAACTTTTAGGGAGCTTGTTAGCGCGTTTTATAAGTTCTCAGCTGGTTCCAGGGGTTACAGTGATGATGAATGGTTTGAGGTGATAAGGTTTGATGAGGATGGCAAGTTACGGAGGGTATTAACTGAACATGTAAGTGCTCTGGTTGGTTTGTTCCAGCGTGTAATATACGTATACCAATATATTTAACAGATTGTCACCGTCCGAAAAAAAGTCATGGGGCCGATTTCCGAAGTGCTTGAGCTCTATAAAGGTGCTCAGACGGCCATGCAGGAACGCAATAAACGTCTCGTACACGATGCCCATTTGAAGACCACGAAACAGTATAACGAGCAAGTTAAGGTATTAGACTTGCGCCTCAAGGAAGACGTATCCAAATTACTTTCCCTCTCCGCTCAGTTGCTGGAAGCATGTTTGAACTGTTTTGTTCAGATCCAGGCCAGCTGGTTCAGCGCACTCCAGAAGGAACTTGTCCACTTAGTCCGGGACGACGATCCGGTTGCAAACCACGCCTCATCTTACGAAGACTTTCAGGCCTGGTATGAAAATCTGCACGACCAGGAAATAATAGGCGTTTGGTCTCCAAAATTCCAACTCGTGGATCAGGAAGTGGGGCGCCTGGGAATTTGCAATGGCTCCTTCCTAGAGGAGACGACCAAACGTCCGTCCTCCGTCCACGGAAGGGTGACTTCTTGTTAGGAACAAACCTCCCAGGAATTTCAGTGTGCTATTCCGAGCTGCCGGCCACAGGGGCAATTTTGGCATCCCTCCACAAAAAATAAAGGGTCGTCATCCGTACTTATCATATGTTCGTGATGAGACTCTCGGCATCATCGCTGAGACAGAGGATGCGGATCCCAAGTCGACAGAGAAGATGCTGTCCAGAAAAGACAACTGCCCCGAGGCAGAAACAAAAACCACCAAACAATATCTGAGCAGAAGGTGTCCGTCCAAAGAGGCAACAAGGTATCATCAGTTGGGATGATACTCCCCGACGCAAGCGACAATATCACGACGCCAAGGACGATGCCAGTTGGAGTCGTAAGTTCGTGATGATAGGGACAAAGGTGTTACTACACCCAAGCGCCCGATAGCTCGACGCAAGAAGCAAGCCCCCTCAGATGATACTGGGGAAGATGCTCATCTCCAACACAGACGCCCTGAACATAGCAAAAAGGCACTGTGTGATGTCGTTCCTAATCGCAAGCTCCGTGACAAGAACGCTAGGAAAAAGCATTGTGAAGGCAGACGGCACATTTCTCGGCAGGGAGACCCCTCAGATGGGGCGGGCAAAGTTCTTCCTCCCGGCCACGACCAGTGGAATGGACAACAAGGAGCTCGAGGTATTGATAAAGTCCTTTTCTCTCCTCGTCCCGAACTTCCTTGGCGAACAATAAAACCCTGCCCCTTTTTGTCCTCGGCTAATTGGGAGGCGGAGGAGTGATTGGGTAAAAGTCGGAGCATTTAGTTGACGCGAATCTCATCTCTTTATCTGTTGTGTATATATATTCTATATTTTGTTAATAACCCATATGGAGAGGATCGTGTAAATAGAACTTAACGGCTAGCTTAATAGAACGAATTAACGTCTAACGCAGAAAATCAATCCCGGCTCTTACTTTCCCTTCACCTTCTTTCCCGGCGAATAATTAAAAATCGACTAATAATAAGTAGTGATAAGAAATAATATATCATACAGCGAAGAGTAAATATTAACAATGGAAATAAGTGCAGGTAAAAGTAGAAAAATTAAGAGGCCAAAAGTGTGCACGACGACGGAAGAATAAAGCGCTTGGGGGGGTTAAATGATGCGATGAGATCAAAAAATTCAAAAAGGCCTCCAATCGTGTATAAGAAAGAACAAAGTACAAGTGAAGCATGTTTATTAGGTAGGTATGAAGGTATGATTCTAAGCATACCAGCCATGGGCGGTTCCTCCGTTTGCCGCCTGTGGTTTTTGAATCTCTCGTCTATGGGGAATAATTGGTCTTTGGATATCGAAAACTTCGATCAGATCTTCCCACGTTTCGAAATCGAGGCTAAAGACGGTCTGGTGCTTTTGTAGTTTTTGGGCCTGGGCTTCGGATGGTGCTGCGGGAGTGGATGGATCTAGAATGAAAGCGTTAGCATTCGTTTAATTGAGAATTGGAAACTAACTAATCAAGCATAGGTAGAAAAAAAGCACTTACGTAGCGTAGGAAGCCCGTTGCCGTCCGTTGATATACCAACACTACCATCCCGAATCAAGAAGCTGACATAGAAGAGGTTCTCAACCGTCTGCCCGAACGAGTTCGGGTTTATGCAGAATCGGAATAGAGGCACGCCGCCATCATCCGCAATTGAGTGTTTATTCATTATTTCCATAACCTCGTCCTCCGGAATGTCTTCACCCAAACTGGATAGCTCTTCGGTGGCTAGTGCTTCGCCCTGTTTTTGCGTCGCGTCCAACATTTGTCGAATACTGGTGCACATGTCGGTCAAGTTTGAGGCTTCTCTTTGTGCCTCCAAATCAGACTGTTTGAGCTCCTGTGGCTGCACTGCCCTAGAAGGGTCCATAGGGGCTTGTCTTGCTCTTCGTTGAGTTAGTTGACGGGCTTTTTTCTGCACCGATAGTGGACCAAGTAAGAAGCCACAAACAGCCGGACGTAGATTATGCCTGAAACACGCTCTACGACCCAACCAGTCCCAATTAAGTGCGTCGCCTTCGTCGCCGCTCTCCTCGTCAACATCCTGACCTGTGGCGCGACGGCGTCGTCTCTGAGTGCTGGAAAAGGGTATCTCCTCGCTCCGGGGCCCCTGACGCATATACCCAATGCATTTTGACACAAAATCGTCGACATCGATGCCCGTCTGACCATCACCCAACACAGCCTGGGCGGTTCGTTTGTAGGTTAAATCCGCCGCGGAAACAAGAAGCCGGGAGTCTATCGTCGCATCTGATGTCTGCTTTACCGATTTAAATAGCTTATTCGCACTTTCTAACGTAGTACGTATACCGGTATGTCCTGGTTGTAGGTATTCCGCGCGAGAATCTAGATAACCTTTAGTATGACCTCATTCTTATATTACAGTACACAAACGCATCATACCGTTCAGATTCATTGCCAAATCCCTTAGACCCTTTCGAACCGCCCGACGCTCCTCTGGGTCTTGATCCGGGTCGTAGAGATCAGTATTGTTCACTTGTTGAAGGCGGCGCCTGTGAGCGGCCTGGCTCTGACGATCCGAAAGACCTTTATCCGATAACCTTCGTCTCTTATTCGACGCGTCCGCCATTGTGGGAGACGCCTCTGCTGACTGTGTCGATGGAGGGGCAGTCTTTCTTTTATCTGTCCGTGATGAATCTCTGTTTTCCTTGTCTGAGGAGAAAGAAGTAGAGGGTGAGGGCGTCATTTGGTCGGAGGATGTCTCAGCGGCTGTACCGCCTCGACTCGGAGTGCCCTCTGATGCCATGATTTCCCCCTCGACCGTGAGGCAACCGATTTGCCGCCGAGAGAGAAGGCTATGGGCGCCGGAAAGCGTGGAGAAATGCGGCGTAGGGTGTGCCGGCGCGTATCGCGTCGGAGCGTGTTTCAATAAGTGATAACGAGGGATAATGAACAAGCGGGCAACACGGGAGTTAAATCGTGGGGACAAGTCACTTAGAAAGCATTAGTGGTAGCGGAGATCTCGCCAGTCTTGATATCAAAACGAACGCGCTTCTCACGCGTTCAGTAATGATGGATGTATGCGAAGGAGAGAAGTTGCGCCAAGATTTCCGAATATTTGGGCCGGAGAGACGCGGTGGTTAGTCAGCGGACTGATTATGTAAGTCCTGACTAACCAATCGGCGAGCTAGCGTGACATCACTTGAAGAATCACCACAACTCCGTGCAATATCAAACAACCCGGAATCAGACTTCTTTTGCTGAGATGCAGCTCGCCATCGCATGATAAGAAGGGTGCCAGCGACTGTTTTAGCACCCGGGACGTCCGGGCCATTTTGATGGACACCTACACTTTCGCGACCTCCGCCCAGGTGGATCTCCCGGTCCATCTAAAGATGTAAGAGAGCTCCAGATGACGTTGCCTTTCACCCCCTTTCTTTTCAAGAACTAACTCTCCTGTGTAGAGGAGGCTTGGAAGGAAAACAGAAATCGATACCATTCTCCGTCTTACTCCAAAGTCCCGAACTTCGGCATCTTGGATCAAATCAAAGCCCTACATCCGACCTTTACGTTACAGTGCAGCTATGGGCGAGCTCCAAGCCTCTGGGGGTTCCGGTACAAACGTCATATAAGGCATTTAAAACAAGCCGTGCGTGGAATGAGTGGCTTACTATACCCGTGTCCATCAAAGATGCCCCGGTCAACAGTCAGCTAGCTATCACGGTTTGGGATCTGTCTCCCTTGAGTGGTGATGTATATGGCCACTCTGTTCCTTTCGGTGGAACTACGATATCGTTATTTGATGAAGATGGCACATTGAAGAAAGGGAGACAGAAGTGTAAAATTTACAGACACAAGGCAGCAGATGGACTTTCGAATACTACCACGCCTTCCACCCCCGCGCAAAGACGCCGCCTGGCTCCCCACCTTGACCATGGCCCTACTCCGGAGGAAGAGGAGTTAGAACGGCTAGAGAAACTTCTCAAAAAGCATGAAATGGGAGAGATTGCTCGTGTTGACTGGCTAGATCAACTAGTCTTCCGGGCAGTGGAAAAGAAAAAGTTGGAAGCTGAGGAGGCAGCAAAGAAGAGAGCTATCCATAACCATGCTGCTCGAGAGAAATCACTTTCCAAGGCAAATGGCAAGAATAATAGTAATGTCAACGACAATGACGGAGATGTGGAGGACTCGGAGGAGAGTTTCGTCCTCTATGTCGAATTTCCCCGCTTTGACTTCCCCGTTGTTTTCGAGGATTTCGAATACCCTCCTCCCCCGATATCCTCCTACCCACAACAGGCAACTTCAGGTTCTACTTCCACCCTCAAGCCTCCTCCCGAAGTCCGTTTAGGTCCAGATATAGATGGGGCTGGTAACGACGATGAAGACCATCGAATTATTCGCATATACGACCCTGAAGTTGGTCAGAGGGGCAACCCTTGCGAAGATAAACATCGAAGACTAGTTCGTAGCCATCGAACAGGGATCATGGATCGCGACCTAAAGCCAAATCCCAAGATCCGGGATGAGCTCAATGAGATCATGTTATACGGACCCACGCAGGAGCTCAATGCTGAGGAGAAGGATCTTGTTTGGAAATTCAGGCACCACCTCACTCGTGATAAGAGGGCCCTCACAAAATTTGTCAAATCAGTCAATTGGCAAGATAGCGGCGAAGCCCGCCAGGCTGTGGAAATTCTTCCGAAATGGACCGAAATTGACGTGGATGATGCCTTGGAACTTCTTGGGCCGACCTTTGATAATCCCGATGTCCGGGCCTATGCTGTTGACCGCCTGAGGAAGTCCGACGATGAAGAACTTCTTCTGTATCTTTTACAGCTGGTGCAGGCCCTGAAGTTTGAAGCCATTCCTAACGACGTTACCGGTGACGTCACTCAAGATTCCTCTTTGGTCAATTTCTTAATCACTCGGGCTGCGAATAATCCATTGCTTGGAAGCTATCTCCATTGGTATCTCATGGTCGAGTGCGACGATTCTGGTCCTAGCACTATTTCTTCACAACGCAAACTTTTCGCCCGCGCCGAGTACTATTTCATGGTCGAACTAGAAAAACATCATCCCGAACAGAGAAAAATATTACTACGACAGGGCGAGCTCATTGCGGTTCTTTCCAAAATTGCGAAGGATATTCGATTCTCAAAAGTGAATCGTGGTGCCAAAATCGAATCGCTGAAGAAGTTTCTATTAGATCCCAAAAATGAGGTTGCGACCATTGATCCCCCGCTACCGCTGCCCTTGGACCCGGAAGTCATGATTACCGGTTGCTTTGCTGAGGGCTCTAATGTTTTCAAATCTTCACTGTCTCCGTTACTGATCAACTTCAAACTTTCTGATGGGCGAAAATATCCTGTGATTTTCAAGGTTGGAGATGATCTTCGACAGGATCAGCTCGTCATACAAATTATCAGCCTGATGGATCGTCTCCTTCAAAAAGAAAACTTAGACTTGAAACTCACCCCCTATCGAATTATTGCCACTAGTGCAAACGCTGGTGCAATGCAATTCATTCCATCCACTTCACTATCCGCGGCGTCAGCCAAATACAAAGGCTCGATTCTTGCCTACCTCAAAGCGAACAATCCAGACGATAATGAACCATTAGGTGTTAGGAAGGAGACAATGGACACATACATAAAATCTTGTGCTGGGTACTGCGTCATCACCTATCTCCTTGGCGTCGGAGATCGACATCTAGACAACCTCTTACTTGCACCAGATGGCCACTTTTTCCACGCTGATTTCGGCTTTATCCTTGGTCGTGACCCGAAACCATTCGCACCCATGATGAAGCTCTGCAAAGAAATGGTAGAGGGAATGGGGGGGGCGTCATCTCCCAATTATCTCCTATTCAAACAATACTGTTTCACAGCGTACACTACATTACGCAAGTCCGCAAACCTCATTCTCAACCTTTTCAGCTTGATGGTCGATGCAAATATCCCCGATATTCGCGTCGAGCCAGATAAGGCTGTTCTGAAAGTGAAGGAAAGGTTCCATCTTGAGATGAGTGAAGAGGAGGCGATTCGCCATTTCGAACAATTGATTAGCGACAGCGTGAATGCCATATTTGGTGTTGTTATCGATCGTTTGCACGATTTCGTTCAGGGATGGAGGGCATAATGGATTCGCTCACACAACTATCACCATAGAAATTTGGATTTATTCTCCAATTTCCGTCCATTGTTTTGCTCGTGAGGAGGATGCGTTTTGCAGATACAGGCATGGAGTTGCAGGATTTGAATCTTCTTTGGCGTATATAAGGAAAGTTGAGTATGTATTATCCCTGGAAGATACCCTCGGGATGGACTGGCTTGTTTTTGATATCCAGGCTTTTTGTGGCATACGGCCGTCTATGTCTAGCTGTTTGGCCATTGCTGAAGGATATGACGTCTTTATCTTGTTTTTCTATCTTTAAACATTGCGATCGTACACGCTCCCAAGCATCGGAACAGATAGATTTTTTTGGGCTACTGGCCACTTTTGTTTCATGCCCAAGCCAGGCCCATGACTGATATTAACCCCAGCCTATTCGTGAAGGGTTAAGTTTGCTGTTAGTACTAGGGTATGTACCGATATGTTTAAGCCAGGTACCCTGAATTAGAAATCTAAAAAGATAATTCATCCATAACTGTAGAACTGCAAAGCAATCATAAGTTCGGCATTCGGCTCAGACGCGGCAAAGCGGCTAGAAACTTAGGTAAGCACGCAGACTGCCGAGCCCGGTGATCGGCGTTTCTTTGTTCCGGGAAATCCCATAATTTTACAGCCAACCCATCAGGAACGACGACAATCTAACCAGCACACTTCCTATCTCATGCCCCCATACCCAGCACTACAAAGAGTATACACCATTGGCATGTGAACCCTCCGCAATTACATTTCCCGATCCCTCACCACCTACCGCCCGCCACAATGTTGCCACCCAGTTTCGTTCCTCGCGCCTTTTTCCCGCAACTCGAAGGCATCCCGCGCACCTATTTCCTAGGCCACCACAAAGCCGGCCTTGACCAAATGAAAAATATGGTCTCCTTGATTGATCATGTTATTGAATGCAGAGATTACCGGATCCCTGCTACCTCGGTCAACCCGATGCTTGACGAAGCGTTGGCGGGGAAGTCGAAATATATTGTGTACACGAAAAGGGATCTTGGGGGGACGTTAAAGTTAAAATATCAAAAGGTGAGGAAATATCACGATCTTTTGTTGTTTGGGGCATTTTGTCATGGTCTTATTTGGTAGAAGAAGAAGAAAAAGCTAACATGTGCGCTCTATATATATAGATTGACAAGCAGATAACCGGATGGGATTACGGCACCAAAGTCTTCTACACCAGCACCAATAGGCAAAACCTGTACCCCATACTTGAAGCTCTCAGAAAAGAAAAATTTCCCTGCAACCCCGTAATGGGTGCTCGAGTACTCGTTGTCGGAATGCCCAACATCGGCAAGTCAACCTTAATCAACAACCTTCGGTTCCTGGGTCGGAGGAAGGGCAAAGCTGCTAAGATCGGCGCAGACCCTGGTGTGACGAGGAAAATCGGTGGCCCGATCAAAATAATACAGCGCGAGAAGAATCCGGTATACATAGTCGATACCCCTGGAGTCTTTGTCCCATATATGCCCGACTCAGAAAGCATGCTGAAGCTTGCACTTTGCTCCTGCATCAAGAGCACTCTCATTTCCCGCGTCACGCTGGCAGATTACCTTCTCTACCAATATAACCGTCAGAATGCGGAATTATATGCCAAATTCTCGCACCCAACGAATGATATAATGGAGTTTTTGGACGCCTTCGCGCGAAAGAGAGGATGTATCGCCAAAGGCGGCGGACCGGATATTGAGTTAGCTGCGACGAGGTTCTTAGGCCTGTGGAGGAGAGGAGAGCTGGGAAAATTGATCCTTGATGATATAGATTCTGAGACTATGAAGCGGAAAGAGGAAAGATATGCTGCTCTAGGAATGAGCATCAACCAGGCGAAGAAGGCCCAGAAAGAAGCAAGGAAGAAATTGCAACTCGCAAAACAGGAGAAGGTTTGAATATTTCGGAATGCTCTCTGCTTTTTCCTGAACGTTCTAGATGAACACTGTATACCATGTACTATAGATTTCACATAACGAAGCAAATATAATGATAAACATACAAAACAAGAAAAAATTCGTTAATAAAAGAAGGACCCATTCACAACGCCAATTGTTTTCTTCGTAACGCAAGCAATCAAAAAAATCAAAATCAGAGAATTTTATCCAACAGCCTCCGCCGCCTCCGATCCACCAGCTCTTCCTGCACCTCTTCGAGCGAAGGCAGCCTCCACTCAACCCCATCCCCTCCATCCCCAGGAAGAGGTTCCCACCCATCCGGCGCAGCCTCTTCACCTCTCTTCAGCATATTCTCCACCGCCTCCTCTTCCTTCCGCCTCTCATACTCCAATAACGACCCATCCTCCTCTTCCAGCCCATACCCAAAATAAGCCGCATCAACATTCCTCCTACTCATATCCCCCGCCCTCCCCCCCCCGCCCTCCTCCTCCTGTCCCTCCCCTCCAACCCGTTTCCTCGCCGCCGCCTCAAACATCTCCTTGACACCAGGCAACTCCCTCGCCCTCCCAAAATACCTATACCCCTTCCCACCCCCCGGAATCTCCTTCCCATCATCATCATACACCCTCCCCCCACCACGCGTATAATTCGGCCCGCCCAGATTCCGAATCTGCACCTCCCACATCCACTTCTCGCGCATCGCCTTATTAATCTCATCGTTCAAATCGCGGATCTGAAAATCGCTCAGACTCTGGTCCTGGATTCGCGAGACCTTGCGCGAGATTTCCTTGAGCACCTGGCCGCGCCATTTTTCGCAGATGGGTATCGAGTTGATGGTTGTGATGGCTTTGGGACGGCGGGTGCGGCCGATGTCGAGGATTCCCATGTCCGCGGCTTGCGCGGCGCGGAACCGGAAGAGCATGGACTGTGCCTTTTCGCTGTTGCGAGCCTACAGGGGGAGGGATGGGAGTGGTTAATTGCTATTTATTGCGTGACTTGTTGGGTTGTTTCTGTCGGGGGAGTGAGAGGCTTACCATGGCTGCGGTGCGAAGCGGAGCAAATGAAAGGAATATGAATTGAGTGGATGGTGGTTTATAGATGGAATCAGCTTAATATAGAGCAAGATCAGGTTTTTCTTGGCTTGACAAGCTCGATTGTGTGAAGAGGAGCGTGTTGTTGGGGTATCAGAGGTGGTTGCTGTGATCAAGCTGCGGCGTGATGGCCAACCGATGATGTTTTCAATGCCACTCAAAGAAGTTAGCGCGGATATGACAGCCCTGGCTGCCGCAACCATCCCTCCCGATACAAAATCTACTTTATTTTCACGTCTCACTCCTACACAGATTTAACGGGCTAGTTTAATCGAATGGGGAAATATTATTACCATTTGTTTAAATCTTACAGTCATACATAGGAAGGAGGACCTTTTGAGAAGCTGGGAAACTCTTCTATCATCAGGTAGTTACCAAGGAAACATGTAGTTAGAACTAGTTACCAAAGAATAGAAGATATTCAACACCACCTGAAAATTTAAACAATATGAATCAATCCCTCGCTCAAAGAAAAAGAAAGGAAAAACGATCTACCAACCCAACTCGCCAGTCCCATCACATATCTCATTCATGCATGGTTAACATAAACCCACCATACCTGCTAGTACTCCTCGCATCGTAAAATCCAACATGCAGCAAAAGAAAAAAATCATGTCACCATATCCATACATCCCAAAACAACGATGCATAGGTAAAACATAAATCTTCAAAATGTTTATAGGAAGCCTTTCGTGTTACTTATCTTCCGCTGAGGAATTTCGATTGGGCCATTGGGGCCCGGACCGACGAAGACACCACTCCCGCGTCGACTTCCATTGGTACCATATCGATCACCCCCAATCTCACTTAGCCCAGTCATGGTACCGGTGCGCCCAATGGCACTACCTCTTTCCACCCGGAGACCCTTCCAGCCTTCCAACTCGCGTTCCAGGCGAAGAGACTTTTCTCTTTCCTCCCGCAGTTCCCGCTCAGCTCGTCGTGCCTGGAGTTGATTTTCTGAATCGCTGGATTGAAGCTCATCAATAGTCTGTAGTAGCCGCTCGATCTTGTCGCGGGACTTGTTGATATCATCGGTCAGCTGGGTGTTGACCTTCTCACGGCGATCGATTTGGGATTGGAGGTCCTTCACGGTACGGTCGACGTTCCGGACAGAGCGCAGCTCCGCATTTCGCTTCGATTCCTGATCATCCAGTTGGGTTTCAAGCTGCATTACTTGTTAGCATGCGTACACCTAACTCTGGTCGCATTAAATGGGCAATTGCTCACCTCTTGGATCCGCTTGTGCAGGAATCTAACATCCTGGCTGGCAGAGGAGTATCCCTTTGTTTCCAAATCAACACATCGCAACTGTGCCTCCTTAAGCTGTTTTTCCAAAGCCGCCTTCTCCTTGAAAAGTTGGGCAGTCGATTCCCGCTCGGCCACAATCTCCTTCTGTATTTCAGTCGCCAAGGCTTCAGCTCGCCTCATCTTCCCAACTGCGGCCGAGGATAGATCCTCTTGTTGCGCAAGTTTAGTCTTCAGTTCAAGCAGCTCACAATCCATTTCGGCAGCATTGCGCATCTGGGGGCTATCGCCTTGAGCAAGCTCAGCTAGACGATCCCCAGCTTCATTTAGACGGGCTTCAAGACTTCTCTTTTCTTTAAGAAGTGCATCTCGTTCTGCAGAAACATCATCGACAGATGTTCGAAGACCGCGAACTTGGGACAAAAGAGATACGACCTTGCTCTGTGCGTCATTATGCGCGTTGACAGCTTCATCCCGGGAAGTCGATATATCCTGCAACGTCATCTCCAGGCGCGATTTCTCCTTGGCCCAGGTAGAGCTATTCAGAACCTCATCGTCCCACTTGGACCGGAGCTCCTCGATCTCTTCTCTCAGGCGAGTGTTTTCGCCACGGATGTGAAGTACGTTCTCGCGCTCGATTTCAATCTCGTTGGTAAGAGTCGAGAACTCCATCTGGTATTTCTTCCTTGTTTGCTCCATGGAGGTTTCCTTGTCTTCGATATCAATGGCACGCTGGCTGCGGTAGTCTTCAAGCTCATGTTGAAGTCTTCTCTTGGCTTGGAGTGCTGCGTCAAGATCAGCAGCGAGGTCCTCAACCTTCTCCTCATAAGACTGTGTTTGGCGCTGGAGATCCTCCACCAGATTGTCCATCTGCTTGCGTTCTGACATGATAGTAGCGCATGTGTCTTCGGCTTCCTTAGCCTGCGTTTTGGCGAATTGCTCGGCTCGGGTTGCTTTCAAAACGGCGATCTCAGCTTGTTCAAGCTTTCCAAAGTACTCATCTGCGCGGCTCTTATAAAGGCTGAGACTCGAGGTTAGGTCAACAACTTTGGACGTCTCTGCATCCAGGCGGATTTGAAGATCAGAAAACTCCTGGAGTAACTGGGCCCGACTAGTAGCATCTTGCTCCCTGGCAAGCTGTATTTCTCTTAACTCGGAGTTAGAATCACGTAGTTCGACTTCCATGGCTGCTCGTGCATGCTTAATCCTTTCAAATTGGCTCTTGGCATCAGTCAGGTCAGCCAAGGCGCTCTTGTGTACCTGCAACAATGACTTCCTGGACTGCTCCTGGGAGTTGAGGAGGTCATAAAGTTCCTCATGAGATTTGGCTTGAACGTCGCGAAGCGTCAACTCGCCAGTATGAATACTCCTTTCCAGAGCGGATACCTTCTTGGCAGAATCGTCAAGCTTGTCGTGGAGACGACCGTTTTCGCGCTCAAGGAGTTGCATCCGTCGAACCGAAGGGCTTTCGTCTTGCCAAGTGTCGCGGGCCGGTGTTGATCTCTCAAGTTGACTTTGCAGATGGCGGTTCTGCATCTCAGTAAGCTGAAGTTGGTTTTGAAGCATCTCGATCTCAGCAGCCGCATCCATTCGCTTCTGGTAAGCGACAGTGTCAACGGTGCGGTCGGAGCGAGCAGAGTCATTGGCCCCGTCGGCAAAGTTGAAGCGACGATTTGGAGTGGAGGGATTGGAATATCGCTTGACAGGCTCAGAATTCTTTCGGAAATGAGTTGGCGAGCGTGATACAGCAACTTGGTTCTGGTCGATTTCCTCAAGCAGCGCCCGCTTAGAAGAAGAATATCTAGCATCGAGTTCTGCCATCTCTTCCGCATGGCGTTTGCGCATTTCGGCAAGCTGGCTCTCAGCACGAGCACGTTTCTCTTCGGTCACTCGAAGTTTGTTTTGGACCGACTCCAACACAGCTGCTAAATCAACTTTTTTAGACAGATCCGGTTTCACAGCCTCCCAAGAAATTGGATTTTCGTTGGCGTCCGGATCAAACACCTTATGCAGGAGCATTAGCTGATTGTGGCAGTCTTGAAGTTCCTTGTTTGCTTGGTCAACCGAAGCTTGAAGTTTTCGTGTGTTGGCTTGCGCCTGGGTTCTTAATTGCCGCTCAGTTTCGAGATTTCTGTTAGCTTCAGCCAGCTGGATGTTGGCCGTTGACGCCGCCTTCTCCGCGCTGCGGGTGGCCTTATGTTCCCTGGTCACTTCGTGGTTCAGATCTTCGACACTGAGCGCGAGCTTCTCCTTCTGCTTCTCTAGCGACGTGATTGATAGCTGAGCATCTCCTAGTTGTCGTGAAAGCTGTTTGCTTTGCTCTTCCAGACGGGACTTTTCATTCTGGAGTTGCACCATCCTCGATCGTTGGGTATCGCCGGCTCGAGAATTCGAACGAGCAATGTCAAGATTCTTTTGTTGGATTTTGTTAAGCAGGGCACGGTTATCATTTTCCGACGCAGTGAGTCTTCCTTTAATCGTGACCAACTCCCGTTCCAAGCGCTCCTTATTTTGGTCATGGCGGATACGGAAAGTCTCGGACTCTGCCATTGTTCGCGTCAAGTTTTGCACCTGGGTGGCAAGCCGAGCTCGTTCAGCTTCTGTCTCATCAAGGGCTTTGACTTTGGCGTCGAGGTCCCGTCGCAAGCTTGCTTGTCGGTCGTTTGCTTGTACCGCAAGTTTTTTCTCGATAACATTTTCCGCGTCCAAGCGGGCACTCTCGGCCTGGGTAAAACGGTCTCGCAGCTTTATCAACTCTTTTTGTAACTCCTTGCGCGATTCTTCTGCAGCGGCGCGAGCTTCCGTAGATCGCCGCAGTGTGTCTTGCTGGATGTACATTTCTTTCTCGATGGTGATCTTGGATTCATTGAGATTTTCGAATTCTTGTTTGAGTTGGGAGTACTTGTGTTCGCCGAGTATCTGCACATCATCCCTGGATTGTCGTTCGCGGCTAAGATCGGTCTGCACTTGGTACAGTTGGGCCTTGAGATCCTTCACTTGTTGATCAAGCATCTTCCGACTTTGTCCAGCCTCAGCATCTTCAGAAATCTTTGTTTCGAGCAGCTTTTTAACATCCACTACCTCACGTTCGAGGTTCTTTTTCTCTGAAGTCATGGCGTCCATCTGAGCTTGCACCTCGCGCAGCCGTTGTTGCATGTCACCATGTCGGGATGCGAGGGTGGACTTTTCAGCTTCCAGGGATTCCTTCTCCGACTCGAATCTCTTAACATCTCCACGAAGAACTGAGAGTTCCCCTTCCTTTCGTCTGACCAATTCTTCATACCCAGTTGACGTGGATGACAAGTCAGAGATCTGTTTACGAATTGACCGATTCTCCTCCAGTAGGTCTTTGACTTGCTTTTTGGAGACCGCAAGCTCTTTTGATGTATTAGCAAGCTTGATGTCCAGATCCTGGTCGGATTTGAGCAGTTTGGCCTCCAGGTCTTGCAACTTTCGCTCCTTCAGGGAAAGGTGGCTGTTCAGCATTTTAATCTCCTGAGAAAGATCATTAACCTCGTCATCGCGCTTTTGGTGGGTATTCTCTACATCCTGCAGCTGGTTATTAAGCGTCGAAATTTGGCCTTGGAGATCCTTTTTCTCGGACTCAAGACGACTCATTATCTGGGCAGCTTGCTCCAGCTGGGAGCGGCGAATTTCCAGCTCTTCTTCTATTTTCTTTTTGGATGCTATCAACTCGTCCAGCTGATCTTCCAAGCTCTCCTGGTCCGCGATTGCACCAGCAAGTTTTTCAGCGAGCTCAATCTCCCGAAGTTGAAGCCGTTTGAAAATTTCGTCCTTATCGAGGGCTAGAGCTCGCTCGCTTTCGAGAGTCTTTATTACACGCTGTACTTCGACATCAGCCCGTCGCCGCTCTTCTTCCAACTTTTGGCGCTCTGCGAGGTCATTATGCGCTTTTTCTTCGAGCATACGAATTCGCTCGTCGCGTTTCTTGACTTCTCCTGCAGTTCGTGTTGCTCCCAGCAGCGGCTTCATTCGAACAAACAGCGTCCACCACGGAGAGGACTTTAGATCTAGATAGACGTGGAAATTTCGTTGAATAATACGGGTGGCTTCAGCGCGGTACAAGCGTTTATTCGCGACACGTCTTTGTACAAATCCTCTGGAAATCGACTGGAATCTTGTCATGATATCGCGAATAAGAGCATCTCTTTGTTCTTCAAGCTCTGCAAGTACGCCAGCCCGGAAGAACATCTTTGTCAGGCCCACACGGTACAGGGCAGTATCCAAACCAAGTTTTTCAACTATGATTTTGGCTGCGCTTTGGCCATCCAAGTATCCCCTGGGCATTCCAGGACAAAGGACCTCGTAGCGCTGGCGGAATTCAGTGAATGAAAGACGATTAGGGAACCCAGTACGAGCAATCCGAATACCTTCCAGCACACCGTTGCAGCGAAGTTGATCCAGAACCAAAGGACCATTAAAGAGTTTAGGTCTCTTCTTGTGATTTGGCAGGATACATCGGACAAAATGGGGATGGGTAGAATGTAGCTGAGCCATAAGACTTGATAGCTGCTCCTTGTGTCTCTGCGCCACTGTACGGAACAACCCCTTTTTGACACGACTTTTCGACAAGCCATGTTCTTCCTCGGAATCCGCGCAGTCAGCAAACAAATTGGCAACATGCTTATCGCTTGATGAGGATAGCAGGCGCGTGACATTGTCGTTAAGGGGGTCCTTGTTCTTTTCCAGCCAACCATCTGTGGAATATTCGACTTCAGCGGCATAATGGGTGAGCACAAATCCCTGGCTCAGGCGCGAGGAGCGATATTTCGGAGATTTTCGGTCCCACAGCGAATGAAGCTTTTCAGTAAACGATTTATCTGTGGCTTTTGGCATTACAGAATCCTCATCCAGGCAGGAAAATATACCAATGGGGTTAGGCAGTTCGATAAGATCAATCGTCGGCTGAAGGTCCTTTCCGAAGTCAATGAACTGCCACTCGATCTGCTCTCTGGCATACTCTTCTTGTTCCAGAACAAACATGTGATGGTTGAAGAATTGCTGTAGCTTTTCGTTCGTATAATTGATGCAGAGCTGTTCGAAGCTATTATTTTCGAAAATTTCAAAACCTGCGATATCAAGAACGCCGATAAAATAGCTGTCGTCACCTCCTGCACCGCTACGGTCAAGCTGGTCATTGATCCGAGTCACAAGATCACCGAATCCACGTTCGTAGATACCTTTTGCGAGGGCATCTATCGCCAGACGAACTTGCTCGGGAGTCTGAACCTTCTCTACCCACTCTCTCCCGGCTTTGACTTTGGGATGTAGCAAGCCTTTTACAAAGGGGTCCACAGGAATCCCAAGCAGTTGACAAGCGGCTGCGGCGCTATCATAGCCGTCCGACGTAAGGGTTGCTTGATCAGCCCGCAAGCTTTCTTTGCTGACGGTAATGTTTCCGAGGTGCATGACTGCTGCCACGGTTCGGAGTATCGACAATTGGTCGTCATCAGAGAAGTTCATAATTCTGAAGGCTTCCATGAGAGAATTCCACTCATCAAGGTCGGATACTCCTGTGATTGAATCATTCCCATCTCGAGTATAGCCAAAATCCTCAACCTCGAGGTCAGAAAGTCTGAGGTGTTGCCTTAACTGTTGGTCCGCTCCGCGTAGAAGTTGGTAAAATATGTGATAGCTACGTTCCTGGGAGTTTAGCTTCACAACACGGGACTTTTCCAAAAGGTACCAGTCGATAAAAGCTCCACATATTTGGCCAGTCCGTGAAAATTCTATTCGTATAAATTTCCCAAAGCGAGATGAATTATTATTTCTCACTGTCTGTGCGTTGCCGAAAGCTTCGAGAATTGGATTTGCCCTGAGGATCTGTTGGGAAAGACTGGAATACTGCTTTCCCGTAGATCGTCCTTGTTGTGCGTCTGAGGACGCGACAGCCGCGAGGTATTGAATGACCTTTTTGGTGTTTTCTGTTTTACCCGCTCCAGATTCGCCCCTGTATAACCATTAGCTGACGACAATTAGACAAGGCGCGAGGTTGAAACGTACGTAACCAATATACTCTGGTTCTGTCCCTCCTCTACAAGGTTTCGAAAAGCCTGATCTGCCATGGCAAAAATGTGTGGGCGGGTGTCTTCCCTTGTCTGTCCCTTGTATAGCTTGATATATTCGTTTGTGTAGATGGGCAACGGACAGTAAGGATTGACTGTAACCAAAAACAGCCCGGAGTATGTCTATAGCCTCCGATTAATATACGATTCCCAAAATTGAAATGGAATACAGCGTATGCGAGAGATTTACTTACATATATCAGGTCTGACTTATATCGCGTGTGCAGGTTGTGAACGACCGAACCCTCGTTCAGGTGCGTAAGCTCCGCCATGTCGTCTGCTTTGTCAAATTTGGCAGGATTGACTTTATCAACATTCTCGGAATCAACCTCCCGTTGCTGTAGTTTAAGATAAGGTCAGTACAGCAATGATGGAGTATCCCAGGTAGGAGTCTGGAACATACACTGCCGTCATCGCATTGGACTAATAGGTGTCCACCGTCCGTTTCCTCCACCACCATTCCCCGGACGAATGCCTTCTCTGTGTCCCTCAGCCAGACATATCTCTTGCCAGAAAAGTCATTGTCGCCTTCTATTCCACGGATCTGGTCAGCCCCCCTTCTCAGCTCTTCTGATTTTATAAACTGCGGGGCAAATGTGTTCGAGCTTGGTATGCTATTTCTTGAATTGGAGCGTTGTCTGCCGTGAGATGGAGATAGTGCTCCCAAGTTAATTGGAGAGTATGACGCATTGCGAGTATGCCCGGCTGGCTCTGCTGATACCGGGGAAGTGAATGAGACAGATTTGGGTCTGGCGGACGTGGATATAGACGCTGGTGGGGGCTGCGGAGACGGGGAAGGGGAGCCACGACTAAACGGGTTGTTGCGCCTCGCAGGCGAGCCGAGAGGAAGAGGGGGAGCCATTGCAAATAGACTCAAATCTAATCTAAAGAAAACCTGGGTTCATGAATTTGCAGGTGTTGTCTTCGGTGCTTTGGATCCTTGGTTAGTGGCCGCACAGCACCGCGGAGAGACGAAAGCAACGAAAGCAAACGGGATAGGGATTTCAAAGCACGGCAAAACTAGGCAGGGAAACGAAGAACAAAAAACAAAAAACAAGAGGCAGCGGACTCCTCCTCTGATCACAGAACAGAGGATCCCGTGTGGTGGATGTTGAATTGGTCGTCAAGATGCCTCCATCTACTTAGGTGTGTTTGTTTACTTTGTTTACGTCTTGGCCCGTGCACCGGCGCTAAGGCGCTTGGCGCTGCTTGCCGCCCGGGTCACGTGCATCGCCTATTCTGGAGAAATTTCACCAGTTGGCGCGAATTCGTCTCTGCTCTCCAACTTCAACTTCTCTGCTTTTCACCCGCTCTCTCTCCACCTCCCTCGCGCAACCATTTCCCGCAGCTTCACTGACACGCCATATGTCGCGCTGTATCTAGCTGCGGCACCGATTCCCATGATGCTTCTGCTTTGGTGTTGATGAGCTCGGACTCCACCATTCACCAAGTGTTGTTGGTGTTCTCCCGCATCCACCCACACATATATCTCTGTGGACATCGGGACTGTTATGTTGCGGTCAGAGGCTCTTAGTAGCTACGACGACCATATCGACGCGTAATTTGCACTGGCACAGCAAGATTTCGCATTCACGACCATTCTAACTTGCTAGAGGACCTCAAGAGGTTCCCTCACATTTTAAGCGCCGGCAAAGCAATCTGAACTTATCACATCTGTCACAGTCACAGGATGTCGTCGAATTACCCTCCCACTCCTTCTTTCGGGGTTCCCTATGGCTCTGCGCAGCAGTGGCCACAAGACCATTCCGCCGGTTCATCGCTTGAGGCCCAAGATGCATACCAACCTCCGCCTCCTATCCCGCCTCCGCATCCAGCTTACGCGACGAACGCTTCCAATTTCAACATGAATACCCAGATTCCAGGGCTTTCTGGAAACACCAACTTGGCCCTATCGTTTAATCCACCGTTTAATCCACCGTTTCCCTTCATGCCTCCATTTCCGCCCTCTCCTTACCAGGGGGATCCATACGCACCTAATTTTACTGCTCCCCTCGGCTTTCCCCAGTACCCTCCTATTCCACCGCACCACAATGACGGTGTAGTCTCCTCAACGATCCCGGCCGATTCGATGATGAAGGAATCAGATGAACATGTTCGCTCTGAGCCGCCTGAGTCCCCAGAATCGATGGAGCTAGGAGATAAGGAAGAGGGTGAGGTGAGCAATGGTGAGATTGAGGAAGAGTCATCTGGGCTTGACGATTATCAAAATTTTAAAACGAAGCAAAATGCTCCCTCATATCGCGTAGATGGAAGTCACGGACCATATCGTGGTGATGACGCCAAAGGTATGTATCTTTACTCTTCTTAGTGTACTAAGCATCTTTTTAATGATCTAACATCCTTTGCAGAGCCAGTCTCACTTTCTAATATATCGGGCCCTGGTAAAAGTTCTCGAAACGCCCACCCAGGGCCAAATCGTCTAGAAAAATCTCAGACGTTGCAAACGAACAAACCAAGTATTATAAGCCGTCCTAGCGGAGACCAAAAATTCGTTGAGCCAGGTAAAAACTCGTTCAATACGTATAGAGGAAGCACGCTCATAATAATCTAGGCTTTGCTAATTCACCCGCCTTGACGAACTCGGAAATCAAAGGTCGTCACGAAGCTTTGTCTAGCCCTTCCATTCAGTCACCCACACGGCGCCAGAAAACGGATATGCCCAATGGGGAAGGAAACCAGAAAACCCCTTGGAATGGCAAATCTCCAGCACAATTGCGAATCCAAGCACAAGGAGCGCTACTGGGTCTTGCTCCTCACAATATCAAGTACGATGAGCTTGTAAATGAGGGCATTGATCCTATAATCCTCAAACGGCTTTACGACGAAATCGGACTCAAGATCACTCCTACGCGAGCTATAGAGCAGGGAACTACGGTACCCCCTCCTACTTCCGGCCAATCCCCCGATAGAATAACGTCTACAGCTAAGGCAACTATTGCTCCCCCTTCCAAGGTTGAGGCGCGGATTAGTGAGGCCTCAACATCAGCTGTGAAATCTGCCGCACCTGGACCGTCCACTGAAGCAACTCAGGAGTCTGTCGGCAAATCAACCTTGCCGCTGACAAAGGAAACAAAGACTGTACCGGCCCCCAACTCAGGTAAACCTTTGGAGCGCAAGGATGTGATTGCGCGCATGCTTGCTGCCAAAGCTGGAAAACCTACTGGCGCAGAAACAGCCAAATCTCTTACTCAATCTCCAGAAGCCACTACGTCACCGAGACAGGACCTCATATCTGGCACCTCAACTGCTATAGACACAGAGGTATCAGCTCCACAATCACAACAGGCCCCAAGTGAGAGCAGAATGAAGGAGAGGAACAAGGCGCAAACTGAGCTGGCCCGGCAACGAATGGAACAGTTAAAAAAGCAAGGGCTCATGAGAAGCCAAACTCGGGCAGCAACCGAGTCCCCAGCTACCACTCAACCAGCAATCGCCGCGAGCGATTCCCCTCAAAGACCCGTTCTACCGCCTTCATCCCAACCATCCCAGTTACCCTCATCCCTAAGTCACCCGCTGCCTGATCGCCCTCCTGAACCAGACCAAGCAACCATAGCTCGTATTCCGGGGTTGTTCATGACCAGTTCCGAACCTACGAAGCTTGAGAACGAGAAGCCTTCAACAAATTCGAATGATTCGATACCCACCAGTGAACAAAAATCCACGAAGATCCGCGCCCCGCGAAAGCGGCCTAGGGCCTCGGACTTTACTGACGAGCCTAGTCCTGCCCCTCAGAAGAAACAATTTGGACAGGAGCCAAAACAACCAAGTACTACACACAGAGTGATTATCGACATCAGTGAGGATGAATTCATGTATGGTTCCGATGGTGAAAGTACCGAACCCCAGTTTTCTACGCCGCAACTTCCGGGTGCTCAATCCGACAAAAATCTGCCGCCCCCTATTCAACCTACTACGCGAGACTTTCCTCCTCTCTTTGATCTACCTTCCCGCAATTATTCACATCGATCCACCCCGGTGCTGGTAGGCCCTCAGACGCCCGGTCGAGGGAAGGAACAGGCCGATCTCCACGTGAAAAATATGGAAATCTTGGCCATGCGCCAGAAAATAGCAGAGTTAGAGAGACGCCATAAAGAAAAACATAAAGAAAAACAAGCTGCCAGCAGAGTCGAGTCGCCCAGCGTCTCAGCCCACTCAGTGACAACCTCCACCGACGAGAGTCCATCCATTCCAAGCCATCAAGAGCCCCAATTGCAACCGATAACCGAAACTGGATATGTCGAAACCCCCGTGGGTCAGCCCGAACTTTCTACTCCTGTTACAAAAAGCCCAAAAACCCGGGTGGGTTACGCAATTGAGTCAAGCCCAATTACCCCTGGTGCTTTGCGCAGCCAGTCCGTTTTGTCACAATCTTCTCTTGACCCCTCTCAATTAGAATCTATCCGTCAGAAATTCCTACGAAAGAAAGAGATAGAATCCGGATTGCCTGTACTTGAAGCCGAGTTGGAGAAATCCGTTGCCAGATTAGCCAAATTCCGAGAGGAAGAGCAAAGACTACTTGCGGAGATCGAGAAAGGAAGAGCTGGAAAGCGTCGACTTGTTGAAGAACTCGAAAGCCTTGGAATTGAAACAGCTGGATTAACGATGGAGGAACTCCAAGCAACGAAGGATCGTTTGGAGGAGGCCGAAGATGGAAGCAAAAATCAAGGTGAGCACTTCTTCAACAATTTTCATTTTCATTTGTTCCCTCTACCACCTGGATGCATTCATGCCTGGTAGATTTGGCATAGATCTCGGAAACTCACTTCTTGGATCACGATTTTCCAGTCATATTGCAACCTAATATTCCAAAAGAAACCGACTTGGATGGTGAATTCAACCCTGAGATTATAACAAACGATAACATGACCCGAGATCATGACTTTGCCGCCGCTCCACCGGCTACTACCGAAGAATCAGCCTTCCCGGGCTTTGGAACGCTCCCGCAGACATCCCAGGAGGCGATAGATATGAACATTCACCCTTACAAAGTCGCAGAAGAACGCCCTAAAGCAGAAGAGGGCTTCATTTCCCCCGATGATATTGCCCATGATGGAACGACGTGCTCAAGTTCCGCTATGGATGAGTCTATGGGAAGTACCGAGGACGGGTCGGACGAAGAGCAAGAACAATCACCCGCAGGATCCCAATCTGTTGATGAATCACTAGGGCGGTCTCGTGAACCTCGTACGGATATTGAAATGATGGATGTAGACGAGCGACCAGCCCATATAGGAGAACCGGTACCCCCATCTGACAATCACTACGAACCAGCTCCTCCTGAATCCCGGCCAGATAGCACAGAAAGTTCGGCGCTTTATCGAGAATCTTCCGTCGGGTCCGACGCATATGAGCCGCCAGAGCCAGACCCTGGTCCAGAGAATCCCGATCCGACAGACACGCCTCCGTTTAGCCCTGCATCTCCTAATAGTTTAAAGTCCACGGACGGGGACTTGTACTCACCTCGTCTCACTCGGGATGTAGACGCACTGACTTTAGATTCCCAGGAACCTGTGGCTACAGTTGAACTAGAAGCTGCCAAGGTATTAAGCATCCCCTCATAGCAGCTATATCAACCTAGTCTAATCTATCGCATAGGATGAAACCCATCCAAAACGACAAAATCGGTACTTTACGCCTTATAATAGCCCACTAAAGCTATTCAGAGCGTATCGATATCATCCTCTCTATTCGGAAGATATCAATGGAGGTTATCGATCCTTAACATACAGCCATAATATCGATCCGAAAAAGTACATATGCGCCTATGAGGCTGCAGGCGGAGCCTGCAATGACCATTCGTGTGAATTTCAACACTTCCGAGACATGAGCTTGAGTGGTGCGTCGTCGGAGTTGATGTCGAGACTTTGATCCTGCCCCTCACACTTCTCTATAATTTCCTCCCTTGCTCTCTCCCGCTCTCAAATTTCCTTCACTATATCGTCCATTTGCTTTTCCCAGCCATATTTTTTCCACTTTTCGCCCCTATATCCCCCCCTCCTTTTTCGTTCCCTGTCCATGTCCATAAGCTGACTTAGGACCGCCGTTAACGCGCAGACGACAAAATTCTCGTTGAAATGGGGTCGCTGAGAGAAGGCAAAACTGCGGAGGAGAAAGAAAAGTATGTCGCTGGACTCAAGCAAACCATTACCGACATGCGTCGCGATAAGGTGAAAGATTTCAACACTGTTGCGACGGAAATTGTCGGCTACCGTAGACGATTCCTGGATGACTCTTCCCGCGTCCTTGCCTTGTAGACTACACACCACAGCATATCTCGTCCAGATTTGGGCATCCCAGCAGAGACGCAGCTTATCCTCGGCTGCCGGCCACTTTTTAGCAAGTTCTTCTCATTTACACAGGTGAGGCGAATGCGGAAAGAGGGAACCGCTCGAAATTTGATTGATATCTCTGCTTGAAGGGAGTTTCAGTTCCAAGAGATCAAAGGTGGATTGCGATAAATTCCCTCATATATTCTTCCCACCTACGACGCATCCTTGGATTATCAGCTGTTTTTTCTTCCAGCGGCATTTATCTACTGATTTTCCCCCCATCGACTCGGCGCGCTATTAAGCTCTCGACACTTGCATTGCACAATTTTTCTTCTTTATTTGTTTGCTTCTACCTCTTTCGAGGAAGCTTTTAGCATAGCATTTTTAGCGTAGCAGGCATGGCATTTCTTGTCTTTGTTACTGCAGAATACCAAACTCGTTTTCTCAAAACTTAAACCTTTTCCTTCCGTGATTCATGCAGTTTGTGCTTCTTCCCGTATGAAGGAACCTATTTTCGTATTGGCCCCTTAGCAAGGACTGGTAATCATCAGACTACGAGGTTCGAAGCGTTTCTACAGCCTCTGACACTTCGATAGGCAGCAGAACAAAGAAGAAGGATAGCTGGAAAGAGATGGAAACAGAGAAATAAATTTATCTGCCTGTCTATATAAATCTCCAAATATAGATTCTGAAAGGCATTGCTGAAATGGGAGATATCTTCCCCTCCCCTGGCCCGCTTTGCTTCATCCTTTTCGTATTTCCTAGGCATCTGTGTATAAGTGGTTTCGCCTCTATTTCGGGCTTGGATGGATAGTAGCTATATTTACTATTAATAGTTTTGCAGACGTTGATTACAGTTGAGGACCGGATAAATTTTATTTTTATTCTCGTGGTTTGCTTGTTGGGTTGAGTGTACATGTACTAGCTAGTAAAAGTAATATATATTTTTATTAACTTTCACAACTCTGCATCTATATCATCCGGGAAGAATCAATGCACAGGAAGGACCTTATGATGACTTCAAATACCCTCTTCACATTTCTAATCAATGTGATGTTCTTTGTTGGCCAGTTTTGCCCACTATGATATCCTTGGTTCAAAATGAACGCATATTCCTAAGAGGGCGTGGAAGTTACAAGCTTTTGAGTCCCGGAACTCTACCAGTGTTTATTCAACCAGTTGAGAGAGAAAATGGAAATGTTGAACCCCATAGTTACTGTTGATGTCATTTGCGAAGTTTATTTATTTTATATCACCACCACCAGCACGACGACGAATATCGCCTCTTCTAACTATGTACGAGGTAGCACTTTTCAAGCAACTAAGAAGCAACTAAAACAGCATCAAGATGTTTCGTTGGCGGTCCCTTTTATCTCCCTTACGAGAGGCATGATTACCTTTCTGATATCTATCAGCATAGCATGCCCGGGAAGCTAATGTCTGAGTAGCACCGTGAAATATTCAAAAAGCACGTACGCAATTTAAGTCTCCTAGAACACCACTCACACCACCTTCTAAAGAGTGTAAGTCAGGGCCGTCTAAAGCGGTATCATGAAGCTGCTGAGACTTATGTTTATCAGTTCGGTATTCCTGTTCCCAACGGGTTTTTAGTTAGGAGCCCCGCCGCAGCTTGCGATGTTGTATACAATATAGGTAGGTGGGTTTTGAAGATTGATGGGATTTCTGGACGACTCTTTTGGTGCTAAAGCAATATCAGGTGTGCCATCAGTTCTGAAAGCTCAAATACTCGCGGGTGGGCGCGGTAAGGGAAAGTTCAACAGCGATGGAAAAGGTGGCGTTCGAATTATCAACTCGTGGGTCCTTGTGACAACAGCAATGATTTACCAGTCCTGACAAAACTCCAGACCGGATGAGGCGTTTGAAAATGCCTCCAAGATGCTCGGTTATCGTCTCGTAACGAACCAGACTCCACCCGGTGGCCTGTCAGTAAACCAACTATACATCTACAAAGCGGTTGATATTGCCAAGGAATTCTACCTGGCCGTCACTTTCGATCGTGAAAGGGACACGCCTGTTCTCTTGATGTCTGACGAAGGAGGCGTCAATATCGAGTCAAACGTGAATCAACTCCAGCGGTTTCGGTTCCATCTCTCTACTGGCATCACCCCTGAGATTATGGCCTATATCGAGGCCCAGTTTGGATTTTCTGACGACGAAATGGGGCCGGTCTCACATATCATACGTCAACTAGTACGGCTGTTTAGGGACAAAGATGCTATTCTCCTTGAGCTGAATCCTCTTGCGCGCACAACGGAAGGATCTTTTATTTGTCTAGATGCAAAATTGAACTTTGATGACTCGGCCAGATTTCGGCAGCATGACTTGTTTAGCCTCGAAGAACATTCCCCGGAGGAGAAGGATGAATACGAAGCTTCGCAGCTGGGTCTTTCCTACGTCCGTCTTGACGGCAATATTGGTGTTATTGTTAACGGTGCTGGTTTGGCCATGGCGACGAATGACCTGATCACTTGGTACGGCGGCAAATGTGCAAACTTCTTGGACATTGGTGGAGGTGCAACAAGGGAGACGTTATCAAAGGCATTTTCAATTCTACAGGGTGATGCACGAATAAAAGGCCTGCTCATCAATATATACGGCGGTAAGTATGTACATATCGACTTACAATTTTTATAGCTAATAAGGCTTGTTATTAGGAATCGTTCGCTGTGATATGATTGCTGAGTCCATTCTGGCTGCTTATGCTGCGACGGGAGGATTCAGGTTTCCAATCGTGGTTCGCCTTCAGGGTACAAACTGCGAAGAGGGCACTCAATTAGGAAGTATATACTGTCCATTTGCTACCTGCCAATCACTAATATGACTTCTAGATTCAAACGTCTGGCTTCGAGAATGTACTGTTGGAGACCGATTTCGAAGCTGCTGCCCAGAAGGCCGTGAAGCTTACAAGTAATTGAAGATGAGTATTGGATGCTATGAGTCCTTCGTTAAATGGACCTAGTACCTATCGAATATTAAAACAGACACGCCAATAAAAAGTAAAATGGTTACTTCTTATTTTACACATCGATATAATTTCCTATTTTTGAAAAAAACCGAAACATTCCCAAATAATCACAATTGCAATCCGCCAGTAACAATACAGGTAAAACTGATTACACCCACCCCCGGTCCCCCCGCCCTCCCCCCCAAGCGCGCCTGTCTCTGACTCACGCTTGTGCCCGCCAAAGAGCTGCGCCTATTGTGTGACCGGAACGAATGTGGCTCTCCTCAGGCTACAACAGCGCAACCAATCAGACGCCTCCAAACCAGGACTCATTGAGCCAAGGGTGGCCTTGTCAGGCTGATCCGCAGTCGCGCCCACCTATCATTGCTTGGTCGGGTGTCGTTTTTCGCCTGTCGTACCTCGTATGTGGACCAGAAGGGCTTGCAGTAACACTTGGAATGAAAGAACTCGTTGACTCAAACCGGATCCCTTTCGTAAGGCTTTTTTCGTGGACAGCCTTGGAATGCCGTGGGGGAATCCGGACAGAGTGAATTATTAATCGAGGGAGGGAGACAGTGACGAAGGTATGATGCTGGGGTCCTGGAGGGGGAAAAGTGAAGCGTTTTCAATTTAATTTTTACCTTTTTGCTTTTTTTTTTTCATTCCGCTCGGTTTCGATGATCAAGGAGGGGGGAAAGAGGGGAAGAGGGGGGGATCGATGCAGGGAGGGGGTGCAAGCATGCAGTTCGTGAACCCAGCGCTCTGGGCGCAAGGTGGTTCTGCCCCTGGGAGGGCAGTTTTTCGTTGGCTGGCTCTGTTTTACGGGACGGCTGAAAGCACCATAGCCCGGGTTTTGGGGGAAAATAGTCCGCATGTTATGCCGAAAATGGGATGGGATGTTGCCATTGGGCAGAGAAACTCGGAGGGGCTGAAACATTGGTGTGGCGGTGCGAAGTATCGATTGGAGACTGACGGCGATCATCTGCAGACAATTTTCAGCGCGGGACACAGTATGGTTTTACGAGACTTCATGAATTAGTAATTGGCGCTATAGATGGTACTGCATGTAGATAGCACGGTCGCGATTTGCTATGTTTCTGCTGAGAAGGTTGTAACTAGGGTGTTGTTTGCCGAAAGCTGTGCTTTTTGCCGGTGCTACTGCGCCTCATACACCACTTTCAATGAGCTTGGGCAGGAATGTGATACTAGGTCTTTTTCTCGGAACAGACTAATGCTTCAAGGAAGTGACAGAGCACTCGTACCTGCTGCGCCAACCAGGAGGATTCTGGATCTATGGTTCGCAATTGGTTGTTGGGTTTAAAGGGTCAAGTATGGGAATTGTGGCAGCGCAGGATGCTTTTGCAGAAAGGGATGGAGACAACAAGATTGGTTAACCCGCCATTTCGGAGCAGAACAATGTTGTACCGCTGAGTTGTAAATCTGCGCTATAATTTCAAACAAAGTGGAATCATCTGTCCTGACTGTGGCTGGTGCGGGCGGGACATGCTCTCGACACGAGCATGGGGGCTGGAGGATGCCAGGAAAATGGGATGACAATGCATGAATGGCAATTGGTTGGTACATATTGATGGAGTGATTTCGTGATATGGGCTGGGACGAATAGTGCCAATATCAACGATGGCAGGGAAGCGGTTCTATTCAACTAGTCTTTGGACAGGCTCATACACTTCCGCGGAGAGTGGAATATTTTTCGCCAAGTTTCTAGAAGGCAAAGCGAAGGACGTTTGGGCGAAATTATTTGGAATAGCGCCTGGCTAGAAAATCCAGATGACCATGGCATTACGGTTCATATGATTGAGAAGGCTTGGTGGTTACTTGAGCGCGGTTTTCCCTCACGGCGGGTTAGGCGACAACGAACGAATTATGGCCAATAAAAATTCATCGAGGCCTTGAAAGGCGGGATTCCGCCAAAGTTGTTTTCGGTGAAGAATCCACCACCAAGCCACTAGAAGGTTTTAGCTGCCTTCTCGAAGGTCCCCCGTGATCACGGTCACGTTGATCCTCTGGACCTTGCCTAGTCTTCGCGCGATCGAAACATCCTGGAAATTAAGGCGACCGAATTTGAAAGCAAAGTGAGGCGGGCATCCCGAATTGAAATCATCAGATCGATATTCCATGCATCGCTTCGTGCCCTTGCTGGTGAGTAATAAAAATCCCAATTTTGCTGAGAGATTTTCTCTCCTGTTGTGAAATTTTCGGTCTTCTCCGTTTTTCCCTTGGATTGGTCGTGGGGTGCAGGGCCTTGATTGCCAAATCATGGACGCCAAACAGGGCGCTGGAAGTAATGCCAAGTCTTTCAGTGCACTGCTCCACCAATGTCGGGGTTGTGCAAGCAGATGACTTCAATTAACGGCTTGGTCCAGAACTTTGGCGTTTATTCGGACATCTTTAGGGTTCCTCCCGCTGCCCTTTTATTCTCCGGGACTGCTGACGTACCAGGGCTTTCGAGACGGGTAGAGGCAGCGGACGGCTGGGGAACTTGAAGTTAATTGGTCGAAAAGCTTTGAGCATCCCGCAAGTCGAATGACAAATGACAAATCTTGGAGCTGCCCAGCCGTTGACCGGCCACAGCCCACGGAACACACGGCGACCGTCCCCCGATTGCAACAATGTTGTTGTTTCTCTATCGCCGGCGCGAGAAAGGAATCTCGGAAGTTCGTTTAGCGTTTGACAGTCAGGTGGGCGCTAGCCCCAAATGGGACCGCTAATTTTGAGCCGCAATCGCTCGGCGGGTCCACGCTAACCCAATAAAGATAAGCTTATTGGGCGGAGCATTTTGGACCCGCAGGAAATATGGGGAACGGCCAGGCGGTTTGTTTCCCCGAATTCCTAGATCCTAAAATCCCCATCCGCCGGCTTCACTGATTCCACACCAAGGCGGGCGGAATCAGGAATCCCAATAACAATCGTGTCATGATTTAGGTTGGGTGGAATACAGGACAAAAGAAACTGCCCCTAAAAAAAGCACCACCAGTTTTAAGCAGCAGCCGGCGACCAAAGTCCAACCAATCAGACATACTTCCAAACCATCCTTTTATCGTCATGCTGCCAACCAAGACGCGATGAGCCTATGACAGACGAATATCTTAGACATCCTCTCACCACCACACCGCCCGTACCTTTTCCCGCCATACGATGCAGACACCAGAGACAGGTACCCGCTAAGGTCATGGCGCTTTAGAGTGTGGCCATGGCCGTTGGGGTGCGTCTGTCAACCCCAAATACGAGCTCTGCAACAAGGGGAGCCATTCGTGAAGGTTTTCAGCTGATCTCCAACAAGCGCGGTCTTAGTTTGCTTTTTCCTTTCGCGTTTGGCTTTGTGTGGTTCGTTGAGTTTTGGGAATGTCACCGTCGGAGGTTGAATCCCTGACGTACTAGTTGATTGGACGAAGACAAAGCCATCACGAAGATCGGTGAGGGGAGTGGGAACTTTTTGTCTCAAGATGATACATTTCATGAACAGACAATTTGCCAGACCAGTCATGCCGAGACGAAAACCGGACTGTTCTGCATTCCGGAGAATTAGGCAGCGGCTGAGACCGTTGTGGGCGGCCGTATCTACTCCAGGCAGCGGAGCGGGGCAAAAATAACCCAATGCGGTTTTCTAAACGGAATCATGAAGTCATATCTACGACAAAGTGATTGATACTTTTCTCAACGCAGAAAGGCGGGTTATTATTAATGAATAGAAATCCATTTATCTAAAATCTATTGCAAATCGAGGGTGTATGAGTCGAAACATACTCTGAGGGGGAGGGGCGCTATTTAGCGGGGCCATTTTAGGTTTAGCCTCATCCCCGCAAGGCCCCCCGCGAGGCTGAACTCTGCCTAAATATAAAGGCACTAACAACATCACTGCCGACGAGTCAACTCTCGAATCAACAAGAAAACATCTTTCAATTGAAATCGCCAATGGGAAAAATCACAAAAATATGCCAGCTATTCTAAAGGTACAGGTAAGAAATAAAACATCAAAACAGCAATGAAATCTATCAGTAATGAGAAAACAGAAGACAATAATTCCTCAATGCAGTCCCATCCATCGCTATGACTCGAAACAAAAGCAATCGAATGCAGCATCCCGTCTAATTCGTCGCTTAAAAACCCAAAAGAAATTCTCGTGTATCATGATTCATGCCAAAATTCCAATCCCATGCTCAAACGCTCAGCAAAACCAAAACATCGTTAAAAAAGGTAGGTTCATCGGGCGACCGATAATCTATGTCTGAGAAGAAATGTCAGCATTTTCGCCTTCAAATAAGATGGCTGTGAGCAAAATACCTAAGACTTTGAAGTCCATTGGAAATCTCATACTTTCATTTGACGTGCTCACAGTATGCGCAGGCATCGTGATTGCAATTCACGCAGCGGACGTGATGTTCATAGACCTTCGGTCCATCCCCGCAACCGCAGCAGATGTACATGGTTGTACCGTGTTTTCGAACTGGAGCATAGGATGTATCCATAACTGGCTTCACAGAGCCAAGCGGCGAGAGGGGGGAAATTGGGCAGGCGTTGTAATCGCAATCGCCCGGGAGCAAATGCTCCGGTCTTCTGGGATGACTTTCGTATGGCGACGGCATTTCGCAGGACGTGGACAAACTGTCAACTGCGATGTGTTTGCAATAACCGCAGGAAGCACCTTTGTGTTGACACTCAAGACAGGCTGTGTAGCCTGAGGTTCTCATGGGACCGAATCCGCACTGGCAGCAAACCCAGTGTGTAGCTGCTGGCATAATTGTAGAAACCAGAGAATATGGATAAGTTGAAGGTATGGGGATTCGAAGTGGGCGGAGTTGTTCTTTGGGAGTTTGTGTGTAATTTGATTAATTATGATTATGAATTGAAGCTTGTATGAGAAATAAAAAAGAATCTGAATCAAAGAACGAGAGGAAATAGCATTCTTAAATACCGGAGACGGCGAAGCAAAGACGACCACCAGTCCCATGACGAAATGGCCTACGATGTATGCCTGAAGAACAGGCGACTAGGCCAATTCGGAGGCCGATTCTAGGCCAGTGCATTGCCCCTCTATGCAAGTCACGTTGAATCCACATGCCCTGCCTTAGTCAAAACGGGCTGGCGCCCCAGGCATGTCAAGAAGGCTTTTCGTCAAGCGCCAGACCAGTGAAGATCGATTAAACCTTGTAAGCCTAATGACTGATCGGAAGTTCATATGGGGAAGACGGAGTTGAGTCAGTTGGTATCGGACGCCCCACTTAGTGGTACCGAGCTATCTAAGTTAGGAACGGGCGCGATAGGGAAATCTTGGTGGCCTTGGAGGCAGGGTTCTGAACGATTAAGGCTGACCATGGGACCGGGAACGCGACAGTAAGTCTGATTTCATACCGGAGAGCGGCGCCCTGGCAAGTGAGAAATTGCGTTGCCTTGGTATTGAAGACACACAAAGCGCCTATAACTCTGTTCTCAGACAATTTGTCCATTGCGGAACCAAATAATAAAAAAAAAGGAAGACCCAGGCATCATGTGGGTGATACTCGGCACCCCCTCTGAGCCGGTCTTGACATCGGCGTATTCCGACTCGACCTAGGCTAGGCAGCCTTGTCCTGGTGGATCGTGGCGCCTCAGTACCGATTGAAAATCGTCACAAGTTTTTTTCTTTTCAAAAAAACCATCCCAAAGAAAACTTCAAGAAGGTAAAATTCAATACAAAAATTGACACGAAAAATACATGCGACTTTGAAAATTTGGTCAACTTATCAAGTGGACGTCGAATGAATAAAGAATGCTATAGATAAAACAAAACATGGAGAGCAGTCCAACAAACTATGGAACCAAGAGAAGCACTCCTGGCCAAAATTCCATGCAAAAACTCTACCGCAACCCGGTCCCTGTTGCTACTAATGAAACCAAGTTTAGAAAAAAAAAAAAGAAAAGAATCTCCCAAAACCGAATTATAGTAAGAAAGCTGCGAAACAATATCAATCAAAGGGTATTGAGAATGTAAAGACAAAAACATAAAGGACCGTCTGGCTGCCGGGATAGCTGCGTGGTTTCTCTCAAAGGTCCAACGCCATCAACCCTCGCGAAGAGGTGACTCTTGTGCGGGAACGAGTTCTTCCCGGCAGTTAGGGCACTTTGGCGCCTCACAGCCTATACACTTTGCATAAAGCGAAGAATATGGGCCTGGATAAGAGCAATTCTGGCAGCATATCCAAACAATTGTCAGCTGTCTCCGTGGAGGACGGGTTTGCGGAGAAGAGTCTCGGTTCTCGGGTCCCACGCCTTCCTTAGGAGGGGATTCATGGTGGCCGGTGTCTCGTTGTGAAGGTTCATTACTGGTTGTAGTAGTCGTTCGTGCGGGGCGAAAGACGCGTCTCGATCGACAGGCCTCCTCATACTGCTGCTGCTGCTGGAGGGCCCGTCGCATTTCTTGTTGCCTTCGGTCTTCGGGGGATACGTACTGTAGTATCGTATGCTCGCTCGCTCGACCGCCGGTCAAATCCCGTGGATAGGCAAAGTAAACAGGAGAAGAAGCGTACATGCCGTACTGCAAACGCCCATCTGGGGGTTGTTGATAACGTGCATACTGGTCCTAGAATTGTTAACCGCACAAGCTCGCTCGAGGCCAAGTATCAGAACTAACCCTTGACATTTCGAGCACCGGCAAAGTGTAAATTTTGTACAATTGCGTTAGTAAAAAATGAACGGAGACAACGCCGTGTACGCTGCAGGTAGCTAGAAAAAAAGTAGATATGACTCGATGAAGGTGCTGGTGGAACGACTGCCAAATGTTTGGGTAGATTACGGTACGGGAAAGGAGAGTAAAGCCATTTTTCAGGCCGTCGAGAAAGGATATATAACAATGCGTTCAAACATATCGGGGCAACAAGGCAAAAAGTTACCAAACGGCTCCCTGGCATAAAATAGGTTTCCGCAGGTCTGTATCAACTCAACATGAGTGCGAAACTCGGGTCCTTTGGTAACGCTTAACGCCACAGAGGTAGCCTCTAAAGCGCCTCGCAAATGGAACATTTGCCTTGATCTATGCCGTAATCACGGGTCAATTCACTCGGAGAAATCATGATGTGTAGTGTCCGGAATCCCTTCGAAGACGAAAGTTGTTGGTCCTGGTTTTGCGGACGCCTAATCCAAGGGACAAGGGTTGACCGCGGCAAGGCGTAAATGCAGCAGACGGAGGGGGAACACTTGCTTGCATCAAGGGGCGGTATCAATTTCGCCTGGGAGGGAAGAGCACAGCCACATGAGGCAGGCACCTCGTAGCGGATAGGTCACGCTCAATTAAAACCAATATGTGGCGAGCATGAGAGGTCGCAACAGGTCTCACAGGCAGTGTTTCCGGGGAAAGCTGTAATTTCAGGCTCCCTTTCGGCCAGATATTCCCATTGTTGGGAATTTGGTCAAACTGACTGAAAACTGGTTTCTCGCGATCCCGTAAGGGTGGCTCAAATCCCGGATGGTTGAAGGTCGCGTTAACCAGGCGGTCCGGGATTCAAACCTCTGTTTCCAGACAGATCACTTTGAGGCGTCAACGCCGGGGTGAGGAATTAATTGTACATAGCATGAAACGGGGCAAAGAATGTTAGCTCCATGAAGCAGATGAAAAGGGCGTGGACAGGAGGATTTGACGACTGCTTAATATGCCATCCCACAAGGCTGGCGTTGAGGCATTTTAACTACCCCTCATTTTGGCTGGGGAAAATCCATGAGATGCAAGAGGCTGAGAAACGAGATGACCAAGGCTCCCTTCGCAGCCTTGCACGATAACCATGGTCACCCAAGTCCAGATAACGGCATGCGTCTGCCATAATACGTATCGAGGTCGTTCCACAATAGGCGGCGGGCAAGGCCGGAAGATCAATCAGGCTGCGATGCCCAAGCACGAACCCCGAAGTTGGGACCCTGTAACTGAATCCGGTACATAGAGATAGAGCTCTCAAAGAAAGACAAAAGAGGAGGATGTCACAAGTGTATTCCCGCCCCCAAAAGGACAATATAATTGATGGTTGTTGGGTTGGACAGATCACTGTGGATGGTGATGTTGATGTTGGTGTTGGTGTTCGCAAGAAGTCGGTGAGGAGATGGATGGGTCACATGACTTCTCTGCACCTTGCAGGTGGGAGATATCCGTAGTATATAAAGGAGCGTGAGACGGTCCTTTATTGTATTCTTTCTTTGACAAGTCGTTTAGAACGTGGGATTCTCTCTCTTAAACCATTTCACCATTATCTAAATAACCGATTTCACTGTTTTTGACCAAGCTCTCAACTATCAACGCACACCAACAAGGTTAGGCTTACTAAGCAAACTCTCATCCAGGATTTGTCAGCTGCCTCGCTCCATCATCAGCAGCATCAATCCTGGGATCTTTTTGCCATGTTTCTCTTACTGACCAGTGTCCTTGAATTGCAGACTGATATGGTATAGCTTTAGCCGCAGTATATCGGTCATATCCTCGACCGAGTTGGCCGTTTTTAGGCCACTCAATCCATGGCCTGCGACCAGAGAACGGCCAATGTAGCTACTTCGCGCATTGTGCCGGGCTTGCTGGTTGCCATAGCTATCTATGCGTGCTGGGCCTTTACGAAATCATTATGCAGTATGTTGTTATCTGGGGATCTTCAATGTGGACCTAGCAATTGCTGACCTACTTAAAGTTGATTATCTTTTAGATCCAAAGTCCCCGTCACGAACCCCCCGGCATGGCATGGCGATTGGGTTACTGGTAGGATTCTATGTCTTACTGATATCGTTCCTCGCATCGTATCTACGGCTATTTTACTTGATTACGTGGAATCTGGATTATATCCCCCAGGGGCCCCAGTATGCCCAGTCGCAAGCGGAAGCGGACCCCGAAAAAGGGAACGATAGATCACGCAAACGAAGGAAATCAGATATACCTCAAGACGGAAGCGATGAAGAGTGGCATGGCATGGGGACTGCGCGGCATGGTGGTAAAAGTGCTTATTCGTTAGATGCGTCTGGACTCGAAGCCTTTTACCTGAAAGATGTTTATATATGCCAAGATGATGGAAAGCCAGTATGGTGTTCAACCTGTCTCCAATACAAATCCGACAGGGTCCATCATTGCAGCGACATAGACCGATGCGTTAGGAAACTGGACCATTTTTGTCCCTGGTATGCATATATTTCATAGAGTACTATTACAGAATCTAAATCGATGCTAACCTCATTTGAAGGGTGGGCGGCGCAGTTTCGGAGGCATCCTTCAAATTTTTCATCCAGTTTCTCTTTTATGCCTCCCTTTTTACGATTTTTGTTTTGGTCGTATTGATCGTGTTCGTGGTCGAACATAGCAAAGAAGTAGGCTCCCCAAATGTCTTTTTCCTCGCTAATATTTGATGTCTTTGGGAATCGAAGCTGAAGCTGATATTGACCAGAACGCAACACCTAACACCCACTGGATCATAGTCCTGTGTCTGTAAGTTAATCTACCCAACTTAAAACAGTATGACTGTACACTTGTCTAATCTGCACTAGGAGCGGTGTGTTTGGCCTCTTTGCGTTGGCAATGCTGGGAACCTCGATCCGCCTCGCCTGCATTAATTCAACGACCATCCAAGATCTTGATCGACGCACCAAGGTATGGACCCTTGCAGTGCTAATTCCTCCATCGACGTGTGCTGCAATAATGAACCCGGACTCTCAATGGGCGACGACCTTTCGTATAATATCCTTCGGTGGGAATCCGAATGAACCTCCATCTTCTCACATAGATACCTCTAGACAACGGCGTGACTTCGCCATTCTTCACACTAAACCGGGAGAGAACCCCTGGGATCTGGGTAGCTCGTTGGAGAATTTTAAACAGGTCATGGGACATTCGTTTTTGGATTGGTTTTCACCCCTAAAGCTCTCTCCCTGTACCGACCATAGCAGCCAAGAAAGCGCCTATCTTCTGGGTCCTGTGGTCCAGCGATTGAAACGAGAAGCTGGATTGGAAAGTGCCTCCAATGGGCATGGAACACCGCGTCGAGACAAATCTAGAAAACGTCAAGACCGAAGGGAAAGCGACGCTCCTTTTAAGCCTCCGAAGACCCCCTCTTCAAAGAAAGCTAGAGATGACGGACAGCCACTTCGTGGCGCACGTCGCCATCATAAACACCATCGAGAGGGCTCTGTGGAAGATACTCGAACCCCCGATGCCTTATCCGAACGCCGAAGCAGTTCACATCACGAATCTCATGTCCCCTGATTCCTTTCGCTATCCATTGGCTCTGTATTATATACGCCTAACGATCCTTTCTTCTTCCCATTTACCCTTTCTTCCTTTTTGGGCCCATTCATTTAATATTTGGTTTAATTCTTTAATCCCCTTTCCTACCAAGTTTGGAGAACTGTTTGGATGCAGGGCAAAGCATAATAAATCCCCTTGTGGGCAACTTTCGGCAGCGATCATATGGAGTAACCAGAGAGATGGAGTTTTTGCTAATCTAGATTCGACGTTTTCTTCTTCTTTCTTTTTCCTTGTTCTTTGGGCCTCGGGTTCATTCTAGAGCCTTGAAAAATAAATGTCGTTATGGTAATTGATCAAAAGCCCTCTCACCTCTACCGCCAGCTCCGCCCGCCTCTATTTTCTTTTCTTCACGGCGGGGGGAAATACCAATGGCCCAATAACGCGATTGGGGTGGATCCCGATATCACGGGATACTTAATGAAGGGCTCGCGTGTTGGGTTGGGTTGGGGGGGTATACCAGGCTGTGAATTATTATTGAAATCCAGCGCTAACGAATCTCAACGCTTTGATCCATCCATCCAACCGTCTCCACGCCCTTCCACGTTTTGGTCCGGGGTAATTAACTAGTTTCATCGAAAATCGATCGACTCGATGCGATAACCTTAAAAAAACTTTATTTAGGCGCGTTCGTTAATCGCCATTCCCGCAACGCGACTAAGTTTTGGAGATTTATTATAATTACCTCTTTTTTTCGGATATCTAATTCTGTAAATTAATATTCTAGGGATCTTTATACTGGTATTTTAGTTACCGATTACTATGTTGAGAAGTCGGGTCCGTAACAAAGACTTCATTCAGTGCTCGAAATTCGAGTTTGGTCTACTTTGTCGCTCAACTGGATTTTTATACTTATCAGCTAATGTAGGGCTCAGTTGTCTATAGGAAGAGAAAGCGATGTATTATGATATCACGGATTCTACTGAGGAGGGTGGTTTAACGAGCGTGGGTTGCATTGATGCAAATATCTATCTAGAGGCTATAAAAACGAGAGGATGGAAATGGGGTAGAAAATAAACAAAAGAGAGAATAATAGGAAATAAGAAAAAAAGAAACATATTTTTTTTGTGGGATTTTCTTGTTTTTCTGGATGCTTATGGGGTATAGGAAAATACAAAACGAAATGAATCAAAGCTAAAGCGGTCAGAAGAAGACATGGGAAGAAGTGTAATAAGTCCAAGGCCGGCTAGGACTCAAGATAAGGAGGCAAATGAGAGAAATTTGGCTAAAAGAGCAACGAAGAATGGGACCAAAAACAATTCTAGAACGAGAAAAGGGAGGTACTGTAAGACATGAGAAAAAAGGGTTGAACATGAATCACCAACATAGAGACGAAAGGCAATCAAGGGACAATGCTGGAAAATGGAATGCAAATACACTAAAAAGAGTAAATGCAATCCGGCAATACCAGTGGAATAGCCTGAACAGCAAATGCGCCTCTTAACTCCATGCTGCGGCATGAGGATAAATTCCACACGCAATAGATTCGTTGCAGAACAGGACGAGAACCATATCAATCGTTTGGAAGAAACTTTCGTTCGTGGGTGGCACCCCCCAACTCTTTTCATAGAACCTTGCAGTAAGGACATTTTTTATGAGAACAGAGGCTGCACTGCACTGGGGCTAGAGCAGGATTGTTGACGTGCTCCCCATCGGATGCGTGACAACACTTCCACCAACCCCTCATAGACGGTTTGGCATACAGTCGGTGATCTGCCTCTGTATGCGTGTGGCATGCCATGATTGTATAGTTTGAGCGAACAACCACTCTTTGGCTGTCGGTGGTCGTTGGAGCGCGAGGAATGAAAGATAGAAATTCTTCCATGGTCCAATTTTGTGGTTGTCTGTTTCGGGGTTCGGGAATGCTGGCTGTGGGTGTAGATGTGGTACGTCTTGCGGTAACGTTGGTGCAAGAATAGTCTTTTTCATGTCCGCAAACCGGGCACCTTTTGTCTGCTGTGGCGTTTACATTGAGGCCTCCACACTGACAGCAGCGCCACATGTCGGAGTAGCGAGACATTGCAGAGATAGGAGTGTGGAATGTTTGAATTGTGACGAAGAGATTGACTTGTAGGGGTGTCTGGATAAGGTGGGCGAGATTCTGGTTCCGCGAGAATGAACCCAATATATCAAAGAAGTTGAAATGGAAAGGTATATTCGAGGACGTAAAATTGAAGGCTGTGTGATTATAAGAGTGGAGATATCAGAATAATCTAGAGGGACATATCGTGAGATATTTAAATGTGATATTATACAAGCATCAACCTTCATGCGACGCGAACATTTGAGGGAGTCGGAATGAAGGAAGCGTCAGGAAAACGCTTGCGCCACGGCCGAAAGGAGGTTCCGGGTGGAGTTCTTGAAGGCAAACTGAACGGAGACTGGAAAAGACGAGATAAAAGAGCCATAGTAGACGCTGCGGATGAAGCGAGCATCCCCATAAAGAGCCGGGAAGTAGAAAAGGGGAAAAATGAAGCAATGTCGAATGATAGGTTCCCAACCATCTGAACATTGGGAATTGGATAGTGTCTCCTGGTTTATGTCATGAATCGTAGAAATAAACCTTCTAGAAGCCTAATAGAAGACTCCGCAGAGCTGGAGTGAGAGGAATTGTGGACCCTTTGCCCAACTGAAGAGAAAAATCTTATCTCTAGTATAGGCAGCTGTGTAGGAAGCGCTCGTCATCAGCCACAATTTCAAGGCGACGATGAATTTCGGACATTTCCGTAAATCAAAAGGACAATCAAGCCCCGGGTCAAAACTGGCGATCGTACCTGGGATTCCTGAATAACCATCGCCCGTGTGGATCTTTGCGCTTGGGCAAAATCTAGGAATATTGGTAGGGACGAACTTCGCGTCTGTCAAATGCAGGGGCAGGTCGTCAAGTAGGTCCATGCTGGAATCCCAAGCCCTATCGGTTGGAGCTGGTATCGGCGTCCTGGACTATCTGCAGGATAGCTCAAGAGAGGCGATTCGTGCACCTATCATATTGAGGCAAGCTTCGCTTCTCGGACAAAGCCTCTCATCAAGGGCCATGGTCCTGCAAAGCCACAGTGTCCGGTTGAGTGTGGAGGGAGATGAGGGACGTCATGTCGGGCCTCAATTAGTTATGGCGTATATGAAGCCAAGAGCATGATATGACTCCACGAATTAGGCAGCCCAAGGCTCCTACGCCTTGCTCCTTATAGTCCGGGAATAATAAGAGATGCGCTCGACGGTGGCACTGAGGTTGATGTCGAGGAAAGCCTCACGTGAGAGCCTTGTAGCTAGCTTGCCACGCCATTACGGTCATCCGTTCAAATGGGGTGTTGGAATTCCCCTACCAATTGGCGACAATCGGCGGACATCCCCTCAAACTCAACGATATCCGGTACCGTCGTTTATGTCAACAGCCACAACCGGCGTTGGACCTGAATGCTAGAACATGTCTAGAGTTTGATTATCTATAGGAATAGCATAGCTAATACCCGGGAGTTTTCAAGGCTGCCAAGCCTCTGTGGCCCGCCAGGGAGCCTTGCTCCGAAATGGGGGAAAAAAGGCCGCTCCAATAGCACTGCCACCATTCGTGACCCTCCATTGATATTTGTCCGGTGTCCGCCTGGCCCTCTTATCCGGAAATGTGATTTCCCGTGTGTTCCCTTTGGGGCATTTTTGCCCGGCCACGGCTCCAAATGCATCTTGGATGAAGCACATCTCGACAGATTTGCTCACCAACAAAACCGTGACATCGTCACTGAAGTTTGAAACATGCGCTCCCCGGCTGGGCTGGCTAGGATATTTTTTCCCCTCGCAAAATTCTGTCCAGCCCTTAGTTGACCCTGTTGAAGCAATGATGTCTATTCTAAAGACTGGATCCCACGTTGATCAAAGGCAACCCAGTATGCCAATAATACTTCCACCGAGTGGGTACATTTGAGGTTCATTGTTGATGGTTCAATCCCGGCCCTGTCTACGGACTCGTCGGATGGTGTGTTACTTGCCTGTTCATATATCTATGCTGCGTCCGGTCTCTTGAAGGAAACCTCGATGGATCTTGATCTTGACGAAGTTTATTCCGTCCTCCAGCAAACGACGGATATCGATAGGCCGGTTTAGCCGCCTGACTGACTCGTATGTTCTTTCCGCACGAGGTTACACGTATTGTTCGCGTAGCACTGGAGACCTCCGGGCAAAGGCGGGGGTTAAGTGGTATCCATTCATTATCATCGAGTTGTAAAGCGTGGTCGGGATCTGACCATGGATCGATCTTGAACCCAGCCCGCCTAGTTCCCCTGAATCCAATTCCGGCACCAGGTAGAAATGTTCCATGGAAACGACTCTCTGTCGCTTGGAAATGGAGTTGAACGTCTCCGCTCAAAGGTCGCATGCCGTCGTCTCCAATTAGCTGCACTGTTTGGGTTCTGTGCCTGGTCGATGCCAAGTGGCCGTGGAGCTTCATTCGAATAGGGCGAAAGTCCTCAAGCCTAGTTGCTGTAGTATTGCCAGAAGGGAGCTGTGGGGATGGGGATGGTCGGTTGTGTGTTGAAAATATTTGTTGGTGGCCGGAAGATAAGTGGTTCCGCAGAGCCGCAGCTAGCCCCGCCAATATAAACCCGCTTGCAGCCTCTCCTCCACCCCTCCACCATCCTCCCGTCATCCCGTTATCTTATTTCCCAAGGAACCGCAATTGACGTTATTGAGTCTTTCAGACACATATACCTTCTAAGGTGTAATATTTCCAGTATACTTCGTATTGGTGTCTGCTGTCGATTAACCGCGAGAGAGGTGCAGCAACCAATTTCCTTCTCGACACGACTGGTACGGCACTTCAATCAAGATTGGCTGTGGCCAGAATCGAATAACAATGAATAGAGTATAGTATGTTGTCATTCCCAAAAAACTGCCTGTTTTTTCCATTACCTGAGGCCAGCCAATTCTGGTGAACAAGGATTTAGTCTCGCTGACGTACGATGCCGCCTGCTAGAACTTATGCTCGAAAAAGAGTGCCCCTCATCCCGCAAATTTTGCCTCGCCCGCACAGATTTATATCAACGCATCACCATATACGCCCATTTACGTGTCTCGCTTTTCCAATATCTATCCTTCACGTCATATCTCTATCCTTTTTTTGGGTCCTTGAATTCCGCCCTGTCAAACAGGTGCAGACTACACCACCAACACCTACCTCGGTCATAACGAACTTCTTATCAGTCAACACAGATCCTTTCGCACAAACTTTCCGGCCTGGATTTTGAAGCGATCACTAATAGGTTGGGTACAATGAAACCCTGACCTGTTGTCCTCCATCGCCGTCGATATATATCCCGCCCTATTCCGTCCATATATGAACGTTGCCTGCTATACACTGGCAAGGTGGAAACAAAAGAAAGCTGCAGTACTCAGTTACTGTTAAGGATCGATTGAAATTATCACCTCGTTAAATATATCAACTACCTGCTTGCATTATGAGTTATCCTCGCTATCGCCAGTCGTCGCCCGACCGCAAGCATTACGTTGACCCCATGAGGGCTTCCACAGGGAATATGACTGCTGGCTCCGATATAGACCCGTACAACTTCCCCTCGAGAGCAGCCTACCACGGGTACCAATCATCAAGCGTTGCGGGCGATCGAAATTTAGAATCCTTTTCCCGAAAGTATTACTACCCGAAGCGATCTCCTCGACCCGGAGAAGATCGTGCAGTGGAGGTGCAACCAACCTCGTCCAAAACCTATCGTTTGACTGATAAGCCAACGGCATCACGAACCGAATATGCTGTACGCCCAAGGAGCAATACCTCATCCGTCGCAGATTCAAAGCGTCGTTCGCTCGGGCTTGTCATACCAGCATCATCTCCTAATCGAGCCCTCGTAGGATATGATGGTAGTCGCTCCGCACGACCTTTGTCATATTATGCCAAAAATGACCAAGATCGCTTTATCGAACCTGCGTCTTCTTTGCGAACTGGCCGTCGGAATTTCAGCACCGATGATCGAGAAAGACGATTGGCACTTGAAAGTGCCGGGGCAAACTCCAGAATAGACCGGGGTTATTTGGTTGCTGCTACAAGAGGGTCGCAACGCGGTTATCTGGTTTCTAGCTCTGGTACGAAATCGCAGGATATTGATCTATATGAGTCATATTCATATACCAATCCAAAGGAGCAATTCTACAGAGACTGGGAAGCCACGGAAGACGATCGCCGCGATAGTTATAGAAAAAAGAAAGGAAGGCCTTTAAGCCTAACAGGTTTGGAACAGTATCTCCCACAAATTCCTAGAGACTCGAGGGGTAGCGGGCCACCCCCTTCATCAAGAGGATTTGATAGAATAGGGAGAGACGATACCCGTCGGTCTTCTAGAGATGGAGAAGGTAGCGAGTCATCTCGCGTATCTGGAGCATCTCGCACCAAGACACGGGCTCCTGTTTCCCTTCACCAGGAGAGAGATAAGGTAGCTACATATGGGCAAGAGTTTGAGCAATCTCGGGACCCCCATAACTACCGAGAGGATAGGCGATACGTGCAGCCTCGCAGACTAGACGTCGAGCTGAAGGATACGAGAGATATTCCACTGTCCAGCGGGCTGGCTACAGCAAGCCTAGCCAGTGGTTATTCAAAAGATTTCCGAGACAAAGGGTATGACAGTGAAATCAGTAACCGACCGGACCCTCGGAAATTTCAGGACCAGGAAATCCCCCGAGGTTTGAAAGACCAAGTGGAAATGCCAACAGAAGGGCACTCGGATAGCGAAATAGACGAAGAGCACTCAGATAACGACAGGAGAAGGCAAAAATATAGAACTAATGAGCAAAAATGGAAGGACCGTTCCGAGGAAAGCGTTGAGACGCGCCGTATCCACCGTGCTAAAGACCTTGACAACTATAATGGTTTCGATACCGGGGAACAACTTGACAGACCTGACCATCGCCAACTGGAAAGATTCCTTCCCGGTGAAAGCGCGATTGTTTCGACTCCCACCGAAGCCACCGACCAACACCAGTGGAAGCAACCCCTGCCTGAACCTGCCCGCCCCAAGGAACCAGATGCGCCTCCGAAAGGCATTCTCAAGCCTCCAAGGGATAAGTTTCCTGAAGATCGTAATGCCGTGAGGGAAGGTGTTGCGCCTCTTAAAGACGTAGCCAGAAAGGGAATCCCCCCAGGCGCACGTTGGACCAAAGTTGACCGAAAACTTATCACCCCCGCAGCTCTCGAAGGAGAGCGATATGAAGAGCGCCCGGATTATATAATTATTTTGAGAGTTCTGACGAGGGAAGAGATCCAGCAATTCGCTACTAAAACGGAGGAGATCAGAGGTTTGCACACTCAGCCCCCTGCTTAATCATGTTTTTTCTACTGACGATTCTATAGCGAAGTATACTTCAAACCGCCATGAGCGTCGTAGACGACGAGACGACGACCAACCCAGTGATGAAGAGTCTTATCAACCGCGACTTGCCATCGAAGCCTCCTCTGAATCAGCCCGTCATTCTCCCCCTGACTCGAACTCTTCTGAAGCATATAAGTCGCGATCGCAGCGCTCGTGAATGGCGCTGATTTTCATCAAAACTGCTTTGTTTCCCAAACATGAGAGCCACATTGAACAACATTTCGGTTTGGTGTCATTTAATACTGCTATTCCCATTCCCCGTGGTAGGAGTGGAAGTGTTGGACTTGTCCGTAAAACCACGATTCAGTACCATGAGATTGCCCCAGCTGTGCACGAAGGAATAGCTACGTGACCATATTCCCTGTCAAACCAGGCATATTGTCCCTTACCTCTCCTGTTATGTTCAGAATTTACACCACAATTGATATTTCCGTCGAATTCTCGCCGTGATGCCTTCCCACGCGTGGGGACTATCTTATACACCTTCAACCGAAAGCATCGAGCAACCGATCTCCATGCGTTGAACACCTTCGGCCAAATTCCGGATATGGCAACTCCTTTGTTCCTCCTGCATTCTACGGCAGATGGGTTTAGGTATTGCGCATAACGGCGCCATGGGCCGTGGCCACATCAGAGGGTATATCGTCCGAAGGATGAAGGCGGTTTACAGCTTCCAAATGATCCTGACGATGCCGTACGGCATTAGCAAAGCAGCAACGCGATCAAGGAAAATTTTGTTCTTTAGACACGACTTACCTCCCAGATAAGAAATGGCATCTTTGCAAAGATTCCCATTGAGCTAGCAACTACTGTCTGGCTCAAGGTCGGCCACCAAACTCGTGCCAACTGTTTCGCCCTTTTACCCTCGCGAGCTTCTCTCTTGACAAGATTTGCACTTCACATGGATTTTCCTCAAATTGGCAGTTTGGGCCCGGCAGAACTAGAAACTGCACTTCTCTAATGAATCGCTGTGCCACACACTTTCGGCAAGACCAGAGATCTAAAGTTTTGAGGAACTGCATAGTCCTGAGAGCTCAATTATTGACCCCTCCCATCCCTTGTCCCGAACTTCCGTCCATCGACATAACCTTTTGACGTTCCCTTGTGCCGGGACGCAATACTCGATAGTCAACGTCCTTGTCAATAAGGTCTCCCGCCATGCAGAGGTGTGTCTCTCGAGAGTAACTGAGACCGCTCGGCAGATTTTATGAGGGGGGCCCGGAGCGCAAATTGGTTAGTTGTGGGGGACTAAACACAGGTCTGCTAGCGGAACAGTTTGAGATCTCCGTCCAAGTCTAGCCTATCTTCAAACTCCACCAGCTAGTCCGATTATCCATCCATCCAATATGAGCCTTCTGAGGGAACAACGTGCCGAGGATTTCGATGTTTTTTTGCATATATCTTCTGTTCCTTGCAGTTGATGATAAGAGATTGCGAATTAGGTTACCGACATACTAAGCGTGATTTTTATTTTCGGTCTTATTTTCCCCTTGCAATTATTTTCCATTTCCTTGAAATCCTTGTGCTAGTTATTGCAAAAAACTTCCGAGCCTCGGCCTATTTTCTTGTCCTGCTGCTTCTCTTGATCATCCACTGCAACCAAAACTGCACGCACACAATAAACCATTCGCCACTAGTCAGTTACAGGCACGCGTTTAGACAGATCAGAATGTTGTACCGTTGCAATTTTCCCTGTACTTTCAGCTCGGGAATGCGCAGTAGCGTGCAGGATGACTTGGAGTCGTAAGTTAGAGTCGTACTTTTACTCGTAAGTTTAGTTTTCTTACCCCATCCCCAACCACACCAACCCCCCTCCGTCGTTCCATTTACCATGCCCACGGTCCCCCCATCCTAGGTTGCTTGAACAGGGCGTATTGCTTATGTTCCCTCCCTAAGCTGTCGCACCAGGATTGTCCCCATCTGCCGAAGCCACTTCTCTCTTCCCCTCCTCGCTAACTTAGACCTCATATCCCAGTCCAATGATCTGAATCTTGAAACGAACTCCATTCCTCGTCTCTTCCGAGAAATTTTGCATTGACAACTGCCCATTAGTGAAACGAAATATTACGAAGCGGAGATCCAGATCGGGACTTCGGAGAGCGGGACTTAGCTTCCCGGCGGGCTGCGATGCTCGTTAACAGGCGGAGAATGCGTACTTTTTTTAGCTGCTTCCTTTGCCGTTTCCTGAAACTTTTTTTTTCCCCCTGCATGTCTTCATTTTTTTGTTTTTTTCTTTTTTTACTTGCGATTTGACATGTGTTCTTTGTTTCCTTCCTATGGATTCGTTTTGCGAGTGAACTAGTTCCTCGCTTGGATGGAGAGGGTTGCAGCGGCGAGGGATAGCGAGCGGGATGAGCTTGAGCGAAAATAGTGTCAGCGGCTAGATGCGCAGCTGCTGACATTACGTATGTATGGATCCTTTTCCTTTCAGTCTGGACGCTCTCCATGCGCTCATGTGAAGTTAAACCATCTTTTCTTTTCATGTGGTTGAGCGCTTGTATGAGAATATGCCGTCCATCATCGGAAATACAATGGAGGGCAAGCGGGAGGGTTGCACGGCATGGAAGGCGGAATTTGATATTTCCCATACATAGTTACTGACCTCTTAAAGCGTCAACTAATTGCGGGAGATCAGACTTCATGCGAAGAGAAGAAACATAAAAGAAAAATCAAATAATCTGCCTACTCCTCCTCTAGTATGCAAACTCGCCCCCTCGCCGTCGTGTGCGACAATCTGCGAAGTTGGGGACTGTACATAACTTTCTGTCCTTCTTAAGCTATACTCTATACAAAATTTCTCCTTGCAGATGTAGCACTACATAACCAACGGACTGTCCGGCCGACATAGTTACCTTTATGCTCCGGAGTTGTATGGTACAGAGCACATGTGCGTCCGATCTCCCAAAGGCTGTCTCCGACACCAATTTTCTCGTAGCACATACCCATTTCGAATGTAGCACTACCCATAGGCCTGGCCGAGTGAGTCCGTAACAAAGTTCCGGTACTTTTTGAAAAACCTGGAACGCCAACTTCAGATTCACCGGCGTAAGCCGAATTGTCGAAGGATACACGACGACATCAAGTATATCAGAGGGAACCAACGTTCAGAATGACTTGGCACATGAGATTTTGCGGCATCCGTCTATACAGCAAGGTTGGAGACAATATCGGGCATACCGATGAGGCGAGAAAGTTGAGTGCTATGTATGTAGATACATAGTTATACATAGATTCCGTATTCTTGCTCTCCTCGATAGACGGTGACACAAAGAGAGCCGCCTAGATGGGGAAACGGAGACAGAATAAATGCCACCAGATTGTTGACACGAGCGACGAGACGGACACCATACAACCAAGTGAATCAACCTCCAGCTCCCCATTCTCAAAGCAGACATAGTATTCTCCCGGATTGAAGCCATACAACAGGGCGAAACTGTAAAAGGATTTAACAATACTTACCCATAAACGTCAACGATGTACAGCAACAACAATAGGGTGATTATGTACATCATTCAGCAGTCAAGTTGTCCGGGATTTGTTCATACTTTGATCCGTAAAAACTACCCTGATCCAACCTCAGCTTGTTGTTACTTTCTGCCATAACAGTGCGCTTCCATCAGCCTGATATCATTCGATAACAAGATTTCCCCTCTATGGCCCTCATGGATATATGCCTGAAAATGACCAGCTTAGGTCTTCATCCATACAAGGTCGCTAGAAATTTGGTATTTTGCACAGCGCAGATATCCTATTTACGAGCATATTAGAAAGCAAAGTTGGCAAAGTTGGGAACAAACAAGGAACCAGATATACATAGAAGGATGGCCAGTCTTTGCAAAAAACCAAGCGCATGGTCTTCTAGGTGTATCAGATTTCGCCAGTCAGGTTCTGGGAGCTGTGGATAGCAGTCGTGGCCCGTTTGAAGCTTCTGAATATCCCACAAAAGGTCTTGGTATAGATATCAGTCATGGTTCCCCTCAACCGCAGTTGTTATATTTATTTGGTAGCGCTTTAGCCAGTCTCACCGGTCCTTATCGTAAGATCTCCAGCAACGACTGATAAGTCACCAGGGGGGACATCAGCAATTTGATAGTTATGCGTATTGGAGTGACAATCAACAGCGGCAGCAGCAACATCCCCATTGCTTACTCGTGCCAGTAGTTTCTGGTGTCTGACTGAATACTGTGTCCATTAGTTATTACCCGAATTGTTGTGCTATATTGCGGGATGGAGGGATTGACTCATCGTCGCAGAACGTTTGTTGTTGTCAGCCTGATGAAGATGGGGGCTTCCATCCCTGAATCTATCCTTAGAGCACACGTGATTTTTTTATGCTACGATGTTGATATCAATTCCAACCTCACTATACCACCATTCATGTTGCACAAGGCGAATGCCTTTTCGTGTCTTTCATTCCAATGGTACGGGGGAATAATAATATCCGAGCGGAGGTACAAATGTTACAGTATGTTTTTTATATGTCTACGTACCATATCCTTTATGATGTTCCTAGTTCTGGGGTATCTTTAACTCTTTCAAACCAAAATTCAGGCTAGACGCCGTGAAACGATGTTTTATTTCTATATTTGCCCTGCAGACACGACATTTGTCTTATTAGATCTTCCTTGAGTACAGATTATATAACACACACTTTGCCCGTATAAACGGGCGGACACATTCACAATACCAAAATTCTCTCAATGTCACCCTCAATGTTACACTACATGCAGATAACCGTAGATGCCAACCGCAGGTTCACATCGTCTCATGCATGGATGGATTAGAAGGTAGTTGATCATATTGGAGATACTCGATATCAGAATAGAGGTATGTGGAATTGCCAGCCCTTCTACTTCTGCTCAAGATTTTTGTTGTTCCTAAATATACGAACTGAAAAGCATAATATCAACATCTCCTGAGTAAAAGTAAAAACCAATCGGCTAAATATAATTTTTTTTTGACTTTCATCATTCCATGGTACGCTTGAATGTTAATATTCCGACCCCCACAAATAGACCCCATACAAATCCATGGATCGCACCTCGTGTTGGACGACATCTCCATATCATTACGGAAATATCACCGGAAACTTAGCAGTCCATATTCAATTGTTCCATAGCCAAGCAGTGAGAAAGAGTGAGGGGGGACATCAACATAGAAGGGTGCGGCTGTGTCTTTAAAAAAAAAAAAAAAAAAC
>JANTQI010000106.1:89989-107855 GCA_032988985.1 Emmonsiellopsis sp. PD_5
AAAAAAAAAAAAAAAAAAACAGCGACGAAGTCTGTGGTAGGTTCGCACGTGGGGATAGAATGCTTAATTTCGCTGTAAGCTGCCGTGGAATTCTGCTGGGGTTTGCGCGTGGAAACAAGGATTGGATGTCTTTGTTCCTCGTCCAAGCACGTCGACATCATCGACGAAGCACCACAGCGTCCATCGCGGGATACTGGTGGCTGGCTGGCTGGCGAGCCAGTAGCCGGCGTCAGCCTGCCTAACCGATGATGATGTCTGTTCTCAAGTCCAAAACGAACAAGTCCAGCTTTCTGACTTCTATCTTTCAAATAATATGTATTCACACTGATTGATGGATTTACTCAATGACTTGTCCTTCTAACCGAGCTGATAATTCGAACACGTTTGTAACTCGAAATTTTTGAATCTATCTCACACAGCTTCTGTGACAGGGCGCTGATCGGCCTTAAACTAACCTTTACGGTTGAATATTAGCCTATATCAGGCTTGTATACTCCGTAGGCGCGGCTATTAAATAGCATCACCATTTGACATCATGATGATAAACACCTCTCCGGACGCGTCCTGACTAGGATAAAATAGGACGTTGCTCGGCTTCTTCGACGGCAACTTGAACAAACTCGACACCAGAGATGTTCATCTAAGATTGCTTCCAAACCGTACCTGGTTAGAGGGAATGCAGGATGCAATCTATGTGCACACGCCAGAGCTGCCGCTACCATATTGTGTCTCCAAACCAGGAATGATATCATAGGACTTCCATATTAATCCATCATTGAGTTAGCAAGACTTTATGCAGCTGACATCAGGCAGGGAGAGGAAAGGGACGAACTACATCAATCAAAACCCATACGATCACTGGAGTTCAATCTACGGTAGAACCACCCCCTCACCCCGGCCGCCTTTCCTTTCAACAAGGTCTAGCGCCTCGTTGCTTTTTGATTTTAATAAGGGTTCGGAGAACGTGCCTAATTAAGATACCCACCTGGCATATACAGCAAGGGCCCAGGGGTAGAGAAAAGCCATGGAAGTCGACAAAATCTATTTATTATGGTGTGAGTTTATTTTCCGAAGTGTTTGGTGTCTCAGGCTGATACACGACAGGGAAAGCAACTCACGAACGATGTCAATGTCCTTCCTCGACTGCGGGGAAACGGGACGACGAAGAGAAATGCTATGGGTGCACTTATGTATCTGGTGCAGGAGATAGATGAAATCATAACGATATCGTCGAGACCCCTTTTTCGTTCAGGGGCGGGTTCAATACTTGTATCTGCAAATTATCACAACATGAACGCTTATACGTAGAACAACACTCCAAAGAAAGTTGTTTAAAGCTGAGACATCAAAGGAATTGCAGTAACATGTCCTGCATCGGCCAGGGAGAGAAAGTGACACCATCTCTGTTGGTCCGTTCAAAGCGATCCTTTTCCCAATCATCGAATGGCGTGTTTTAGCGCAGCGCACTTACCTTCTGCGTAGAATTCGAACACTGTACAGAGTGCTGTGATTCATATGGGTTGGCCTGGGCCAAATCCAGTAATTGAAAGGGTGCCTTTGACCCCTGACTTCTTCTAACCATATCACATAGATATGCTTGGAATCCTGTAACAATGGAGGGACGTATTATCGTGTCGTGTTGGAATTGATTGCATATCCAACAGCGCCAGATATTGACATCATAGATTATCGATACATGTCGATAATGTGGTGAATATAGAAACTTTGGGATGCGGTTCGAATGTGAACCGAGCGGCGTTCCCCGCTTAGCAGAACTCTTCTCCTGCATAACAACGCGTCGCATGAACACAGCTGGGCGATTTTTCAACATTCGAGCCGCGTGCAACAAAAAGTCAACAGTCCAAAAATAACAGCAATAACAAACATGAGCAAGAGAGAACTTCTCGTCCAGTTGAGAGAGCTGTTCCGTTGGAATGATGCAGGCACACGCGTCGACTCTCATAGCGCGTTTTCTCCTGTTCTAAATTCCATCTACTCCGTACCTGAAATACGATGGCGCAAGATCACCTCGACTTTGCAAAAATCATCCTCCAAGCGACCCTTGTTTTTTTCACAAAAAGTCAAGTCAAGCGCAAAATCGCGGAGCAAAAAATATGGGTCTCCTTTTCGCTCCGGCGCCAAACGAGAGAAAACCCGATTCGAGGCCCTTTTCGTTTCCTATCTTTTGCTCTAAACCAAAAGTGATAGCATACCCGTTGCGCCAGCACCCAGCCTTTCTGGACAAGAGGCAAGGGGCCCCAAAATGGATAAGTACGGACAGGCACATGCAACATTCCTGGCCTGTGGCTCGACGGCGCGGATCCTGGGCGAAGAATCGAGCTGCCATCCCTAGCTAGCGTCAGACAAGGAATCAGCGGGAAGCCAGGGATCGCCGAAGTGTTCCGCACATTTTTAGCCAAGCAATGCTCCAGACTCGACCCCCTTGGACCTTGGCACTGGCAGCGACGGGATGTGGCATCATGGAGTGGGCTTCGCATGAGGGGGGGCTGAGAAAAAGAAAAGAAAAGAAGGGTAACTAAAAGAAAAAGCAAATATGAAGCCAACGGTGTGGCCACTTTGTATCCCTGCTCGGCCGCTTCTGATTTGATGCGTCAGGCTTCTAGCCTGTGACGGTTTGTCAAGGATATCCTTGGGGTTACATGGGGGGGAATGCATGCGCCAGCCCTGAATTACCTCCACGACCTGCTGTGGACACACACTCCTCCTTGTCGACACACATAGATTATGCGCTGCCGTTTTGCCGTCTTATCAAGTTATCAGAAACAGTTTCGAAACGTGTTTGGGGGAGCAGTCAAAAAATCTCCAGAAAGAAAGGACTAAAAAAGGAACCAAAATGCAAATGATGATGTTCAGATTTTAGACATCGAGTCCTAGATAAACTCACAATTGTGAGAGAGATTGCTTGAGCAATTTTTGTCTTCTCTTCTACTCCCCTTAGCCCAGACAAGCCGGAGCAATCTGAGATCAGGGAAAATTCAAACTGGACAAGGGCTTGGCCCTTTGCTTTGAGTGTTTCATATGCTCACCGCAGTGATAAAGCTACAATACGCTCAGTGCACTGGCATGGGTGGTGAAGGGCTTGTACAGTGCGCCTCTCATACCGATCCGGTCAAACCCAATAATCGTGGCTATGTTTCCACGACTAGTTGATAAAAGTCTCGGAGATTTGTGGAAGGACCTTGACCAGAGCAGAGTATGTCTGGCGTTTCCCAACACATTCAACGCAAGGACAGGAATTGCCTGGGCCCATATCAACCGCTTACAAACTGTCAAGGAGGAGCTCCCACGGCCCTCCAGCAAGGAAACAGCTCTGGCAAGGATACATGGGGGAGAGCAAGGTTTGCTGCCGACCCAAGCATGTTGGCTATCCAAAAGCAGTCACTATGATTGAAGAGGACAATGTCATCCCCCCTCCCCTCCTTAAGAGACACGAGTCAATTATCGCCAACTTCGCGCTCATCCATCTACAGATTTAGAACTACTATTGGCTCTCAGGGTACATACAAGACGTCATTGCCTACCCCAGGGTTCGCACAACCTGTTCTTCCAATAGCTGAATCTTCTTGCCTTTTATTATCCAAGTGAGCCTTTTATCTCAAAAAAAGAAAAGCAATTTATGTACTCTGTATGTACAGTAGTAACATGATGCCGTTGCTCCTCGCCACCTTCTCTGAACAGCACCCTATCACATCCATGATCACCAAATTGGATTTAGCTCTATTATGCACGACATCAACCCTGATCCCTACCTAATCCAGTTGCCAAAGTTTGCAGGCAATTAATTTAATGGTCATGGGTGAAAGCGGGGGTGGTGGTATGCAAAGAGAGAGGGAAAAGGCGTGGAGATAACTCCATATTACCTCCCTTGCGCCGAGAACAATTTATGCTTTCGGCTCTTTCATCTGTCTGTGATGGTTTAGCCAATAATGATCCTTTGGTTGGTTGGAAGTTCGGATTCACTGTTTGGAGAAGCAAGATAAGGCGTTTTTATTTCCTCATTTGACTGGTCTAGCGTGGGCAGTGTGTTTAGCGCTGCAATATTAGACTGCGTTGCGTCAAGATGCAGTGGTTGACTCGCGCTGCTTTCCTAGGTTAAAAATTGACCCTTTGAGAAGCTTTGGGCTTAAAACCACACTCAAGTGAAGTTGCTACAAGTGTACACGCAGGGGAGCAATCGCTCCGAAGTGATTAGCCATGGATCAGAACGCTTGACAGCAACGGATCCATGGTTCGGTCCTCGAAGGATCGTATTCTGGAAGACGAGAGGAACAAAGTGGAAAAGCAAGGGGAGACTGGGGATTCCTCGTCGGGGCGTGCGCGGTGGAGAGGGATGTGCGTGATGGTGGCAATCAAGGCCAAACGGACCACTCACACCCATGCAATGCATAACAAGGCCTATTTTGCAGTTCGGATTCTCTCCAAAAACTTGGCACGTCAGTTGGTACTTTGGATGGCGCACTGAGAAACCAAAAGGGGTCGTCGATTGTCGCTCCCCGGAGGAATCCTTGGATAAAGGGCTTGCTGGCTGACACACTGACTGACAATCCTATTGTCCTTTCAATTTGTCTTTGAGGTTTGGAAGATAAGCACAGCCCGATACAGTAGATCCTGGCTGTTCATAGCCTCTTGATTTGGTTTCAAACGGTTCCCGCCTAGCACCCCGGAGCTCCCCATGTCAATCTTGGACGACATAGCCGGGGGTCGGCGGGGGGGAGTGAAAAGGAATGGCGCCGCTCGATCCAAAGTCAAGCGCAATGATCAGCACCGGGTTTTCGGGGACAGGACGTCTGCATCCTGTCAAGTTTCTGATAACAAGGATGCTTGCGGCTTGTCGGCCCCCCTTCCATATCCCCGCCATTTATCCGCCAACAAGATATCGACGAGGATCCACCGCTGCGCCAATCAGCAACAATGGGGGACAAGAACTTGACGCCGATGGGGAGACTCGTCAGGTTTCAATTTCAAATGCACTTCGAGGAAAAGCCTTGGTGGGAAATTGATCAGCTCTTCGTCATATTAACTTCAACCATCTTTTCGACATATTGGGTTGGTGCTGCCACCATCATTTGAGATGCCGTGGCAGTAACCCGAGAACGAGCTGTTATTAATTCCTAAGGAGAAGTGGTTCTCGAGGCCTCCGGCTATTGCAAAAAGATATCTCGACCCGCTAACATTAACTGGAAGTCTGGGCCTTCCCCCCACTGCTACCGGGATTGCTGTCGCCCATCCCCGGGATCACCATTTCCAAGCCGCCAGCTTGCGCAGAAGCAGAGGGAAGGCTACGGCAATATCCCCGATGGAATCTGGTTGCACCACAGAGAAAAAGACCACGGATAAGTTCAATGTGGCTGAGAGCAGAGCTATGACTACCAGCCAGCTTGCGAATCTAGTTTTGTTTTAATTGCCTGCTTGACGCTCGGCTAAAGCAATTTTTCTACAGATGCTGCGCTCCCGTTTGCATATCCTTAAAACTCCATATGGGTATCCAAATCAACTTCAGGGGCTAGCCACAGACAATCACTCAATCAGCCACGTAAGCGACCATTGATCTCTCAAAATGCTTCCTCGCCTTCTATGCATCCTTCCACCCAAATTTTTGAATCGTCAATTGGCCCGGCCATCAAGCCATCTGCCTTGTTCCTTTCTTCCGCCCAGACAAAAGGCTAAAACTTTCCCCCACTCCATACTCGTTATCTCAGCCTAGAATCTCGTACAACCAGCAACGTCTTGTGCTATTTCCTATTTTGTACGTTGTTCTACATATGATTTCCCGCTAATAATTGAGATGGGGGAAACGGAAAATAAAATAAAAAATGTGCCGAAATTTTAAGCTTCTTGGCTTGTGAGAGGGCGTTCTTGTCAATCGATGGCTTAATTGCCGGGGCTATGATTACTATGGATGTTTTCTAGAAAAGGGGCAAGGGCAATACTGGACGGTAGACCAAAGACATAATTTGCTGCCAGCTCTACTTGGAACCTGCAGGGAAAACGTGGAGAACAGCAGCTGTCAACAGGGGTAGGTTTAATGGTCTTTAGGCGCTGACATGGGTGCTTGTCGAGAAGCGCCAGAGACGCCGTATCCTTGACACCACATCTATATCTTAACGCGGAGTTGCTGAAGATTGATGGCATTTGCTTTTCAAGGAGAGGGGATAGTACGGTAATTTCTTTCTCCTCAAGGACTTTTTTCGGCTGCCATATTTCCCGATTCCTATTTTTTCTATAATTTTGGTTCTGTCCTACCTAGCCTATCCCACCAAAAACCATCCAGTGTCTCCAAAAAACCGGTCAACATTCAGTCCATCCAGCCCCTCAATTGGCACTGTTTCAGCAAAAAAAAAAAGAATTAATTTCAGTCTATTCGTCTGAATAGTTACACGGATTTCACTTTTATTTTATTAACCCAACAGGTTGGAACCTTGGAAACAGAAAAGCCCCGTTAATGACCATATACCTAAAGCGCATCAGCCGGGCCATCATACCTTCATTTTGTCCAGAATGAGGGAAACCTTTTTTCCGATTGACTTCTGTACGCAGATAAATAATGCCTCAATTTGACATAACAAATCGCCTTACCCAACAATCGCTCTATCCAATCCTTCATCATTGCATCAGCCCCCTCCCTATCCGAAACGGAAGAACAGAATACGGAACAACTATGGCGATTCCATAGTATGTAACGTAGCACGACAATAGGGCTTATTTTTTATTCGTTTTGGCTTATTTTTAATTTCTTGCGTGTTTGCAGGGTTACATTATGCTTATTGCGGTATGCATTTTTGCTTCGTTTGGTTTTGGTGAGAGCCAGCTTGGGTCAAGTAGTCAATCTCGCGCGATTGCAGAAGAAAATCTATTTTGAATTTTCTTTTCAGGCTTGTGATTATCTGGAAATTAAATATTCCCTCATCTTTTCTAGGTTACTTGGTAAACTTGTAGTATCTGTCGTGTTGTACGAGTAGATATCTTGAGGAAAATATATATATTCCACCCGCACATTGCTGGACTGCAGCACCATTCCACGGTTTGCATCGAAAGGATATTTATTTACTTAGCCTTTCGTCCCTTGTGTCTAATTCATGGTTCAGTTTCAATCTTTCTTACCGCTCAATGATTCCCGCCCTCAAAAAGAAAAACCAAAATTCAAGATACCCCTACTACGATGTTATGCGAGCATAAAAAAAACTTACCCCCTTCTCGGCCCACATAAATTTTGCATATGACCGCATCTCCTCCGTACTAAAAATTGCGCCGGCTCTCCAGACTCCTGAAGTTGGCGGGGGGGCCCGCTTGCGAAAAGAAATGCTGGTAGAGCCGACAGAACGCGGACCCATACATACATTGCAAAACAGACAGTGGATCCCATCATCGATCGATCAGCAAGCAAGCGGGTTCGGTTCCAGAAAACGTATCCCCGTTTTCTCTCCACGGTGTGAGAATAGGCGAGGGGGAGTCATCTACAGGCTACAAGTAACCGACCTACCTAAAAAGTAAAACTACTTCCATCATATCCACCTACGGTGCCGTGGATGGGGAGATAATGAGAGACATTTCTACATACTTTCCACGTCCATCGAGGATTTAACTAAATTACCCCGCTTGATATTGTTTTACATAAGTTATATCCACCACGGTTACGATAGGGGCAAAACGTCAATTGCTTGCGGTTATTCTCGTCTCATCACAATTCATATGATTATCCCGCAGCCCGCAGCCCGTTTGCGGAGGGGCAAAATCTGGAAGTATGTTTGGGAAATGGAAAAGCGATGTCTCCGCCTCCGCATGTGTATGTGAATCAATTCAATCTGAGGGAGAATTTTTTTAGAATGTTCAGATTATTGCATTTATCTATGGACCAGGACGGTCCAGAACGAGTTATGTCGAACAGAACGGCCAGGCGCGCTTTTCTTTTCCTTTCTTTTCTTTTTTTTCACACACTATTTTTAAGCCGTTGATATGCCGGCTGCGCTTCTCTTCTTCCCCTCGCCTCGCTTCACGGAGATAAACGCGCCGCGGAAGCGACTTAAATCCTTGCCATGCCGCCAACCGAGCGAGGACAAAAAAGGTCTTCTTCTTCTAACGAGGACAATAATGACGGCCAATCTGCCTCGAATTGTCACGACTTCTCCCTTTTCTCCCCAGTCCACCCTAACCTCCTATCGATCTAGTGGATCTATCTATCCGTCTCTATTTTCCATGAATCATGATGCAAAACGACGTCTTGAGCAGATAACTATGGAAACCTTTGAGTTCGGCGACTTGTTTCGGGTTAATTTGACGCAGCGCCACAGTGTCAGCTGCAGACTTCACCGGTCGGTTTGGGGGGAGTCTTGTTGGAGATCCGATTGGGAATAGGCTGGGTGCTCTCCATCACACCAATTGTAAGCAAAGACAATGCCTAACCTTTAACTAAATAGTTAGTCGCGACTCAAGTGGGCTGTGGTTCACCGGTGGGGGCCGTTAGACCTTTTCTTTTTGCATTCATCAGCGTGCATTTTGCATTTTGCATTTCTTTTGTTGGTTGCGGGATGGGATGGGATGGGGATGGGATTGGATTTCACATGGATAACTATGATAGCTACGGGAGCGATCATATGCAGGCAGTTATTAGTTCGCTGTCTACGTATCTATCTGCCTCCGAGTACGAGCTAACTTAACTGCATGTTGATTGCTGAGCTGAGATGACTTTGTTGACATTATCTAGTTCCAGCCGTTCCTGGCAATCACGCAATCACCATGGGATGGATGGATGTATTTCTCCGATAAACGAGCGCGACTGATGACTGGATGCAGCAAATATTTCAAACAAGTGACGTCCATGTTTGATTGGCGAGACCTGGCTGGGCTGACATGAGCGGCGCGGCTTTTTGGCTGGGTTGACAAGGGGAGTATTTCCGCGTCGAAACTAAAAAGTCCGAGGCCTGGAGTGAATGATCGGCCCCTGGTTCAAAGTTTTTTTTTATTTTTTATCATTTTATTCCCGGGTGAAGATCGATCGGAAGGAGAATATGTACTCCGTAGTTGTTCCGTCGAATGGATGATTGAAGTTAGGACTGGATGGATGGGGTGGGTTTATCTAGATAACATTGAGGTTTCCCAGGGAAATATTTCCCCCCCTTTTCCTACCATTATTTAACAAGAAGATTGTAGGTCTGGATCAGGAACTAACTGCATCTTCTGTGGCCCACAATGCTATGATAACTACGCGACGATGACGTCTGGGATTGAGTAGCATGCCATAGATACATAACTATGATACATAGATGTTCATAGCATCAAACAACAAACCAATAGATGATGCATATCTATTTGTCAACGGTGAGGATCCTTCATTTCTGGTCTGGACTTTTTCTTTCTTTCTTTCTTTTTTTCTTCCACGTTTGAGGTTCAAACGGTGTTTCCGGGTCAGCTCCCTTGACCGCGCATAGTTACCTTAAACATGCATGCAAGGAATGAGATGGAAAATGGATGCAGGCCGGGAGCTAAAAGTAAATGATATTTGTCCCCTGTTTGCAACTACATACATAGTTATGCATATACTGTACATACATGTATGTATCTATCCAACTGCGTCAAGTCCGCATCCCTTGAAAACATTGGTTTTGTGTGTCTCATATGCGCGTGCGTGTGGACAGAGACAGACTTTTTCTTCTTTTCTTTTCATCCCCAGCCACGAGTTTTCATGCTGCTGCTGCCGCACAACGCCAACGGCCAGCCCACCATCACCATCACCATCACCAGCACCCGCGCCAGCCCTATGATAGGCGGGTTTCTTGGAATGTTTGAATAAGCGTTGTCGCCGGTACGGTAGTTACACCTTTTTTCTTCTTCTGTGTATCTTCAAGCGCGTAAATCCGAGGCCGAGAAAAAAAAAACACCGATGAGAAGTTTAAAAAAACCATTGCAATATGCATAAAATATTGGGATTCTTTCCTCTTCTCTTCTGGCCCCGGTTCCCCCCACATTTTGTGCACATAATCAACTTCCTTTTTCAGCCCGTTCGATTAAAGTTCCAAGGTTCTTTAAAAGGGGAACCAAGGATACTACTCTTCGTATTTACATCCACACCTATCTATGGACGGGATGGGATGGGATGGAGTTTTTGGAGAAACCAGTGGGGGACAGTTCAGTCATCAACCAAGCTGTATCATCAGTCCCCAGGAATCCAGGAATAAAATATACATAGCAGCGAACTCTGAAAGATGACGGAGAGGTATGAAGTTCACTTCAACTGATAAGCAACGAAGTATGTATGAAATAATAATGCAGTCACTGCAAGCATAGCATGCATATGCCGAGAGCGAGCGCGCTCGTATTCGCAGCCATCGTTTAAAAAGTTCCTGGGCGCTTGCTTGTCTTGTCTTGCTTGCTTTCCAAGATTTTTTCTTTTTTTTTCCGCCAACAAAATCTGCATGTTTCATCATCAGCAGAAGCAGTCGAACGACAAACACATGGGATGGACCAAGATGCCGCCTCGCCTGGAAGGCTGGCCTTCATGTGTCTCTACTCTGTACCTTTTATTTTTCAAGTTTTATTTATTTGCAAATCATCATCATGATTATGGAGCCAGGAAGGAAGAAGAAGAAGAAAAAAAAGGCGCGAATCATTCTTTTTACCGAGCCTCCGCGTCCAGGTTTGTCGGCAATTTTTCTCCCCTTTCCCCGCCCTTGTTTGGACTTGGACGGGGAGAAGTCTTGGACCGAGCTGGAACTTGCAAAATTATATCATGATTCATCACACACCGTCATCGTTTGACGATCATGGGCCTCGAGTGATGAATCAATCAATTATGAGTTAAGCAAACGGCAGCCGAAGGAGGAGAGGGGAGAATGTCCTGTTTCAGTCAATCGATCAAGGAAAAAACCAACCTCATATTTTTAGTCCTCGGTGACTTCCATCGTAGCAATAAGTATATAGCACGCGTCGCATAATAATAGTTAACTCACTCAAGCGGTTAGTTAATGATGACGATAATGAAAAAATAAATTACATATCCCTGTTTTTTTCGTGTTTTAGTTTGAGGGGGTTGTTGGTTTATCATTTTCGGAATCCGGAATGCAGATGAACATCAACTTTTTTTTTTAATATGGGAGGTTGAATTAAGATACCTGTTTCCCCCCTACCCTTTTTCCACAAGCGAGGTGATGTAGGCATTAAGTCACAACATGATAACCTATTTCCAGCACGATCTTGTCTTCGGATCATTGTCCGGAGAATGAGAGCGGACGGGGAGCTTGAGCAAAAGGGAAAGCAGGTAGCGCCGTTTACTCCGTTCCTGGACGAGGGATATCTAATAAAATGCTGCGAGGCCAACTATGTATGCCCCCGGTTAGGAACAAGAACCTTCTCTGCTAGAAATTGACGCGGGATTAATTCCAGATATATTAAAAAGTGCTATATATATACAGACTTCCAACCAATCTGCGCATGCCCACTGCAGCCGAAGGGCCATGGCACGCTAGCAGCGAGTGGGTTGCATCTGGACAGCGACGAGAAGACACCGCAGCTCTCCCTGCAGACGGGCGGAAGGGAATGGACAGGCTGCCGTCGTCTGGAGCCTGCAAGCCCGCCTTAGTCTGTGGTGGTTGGAGGGCGGTGATTGGCGGTGTATCCCGGCCCATAGCAGCCAGAATATATCCCGTCTTCCACCAGCCTTCGAAATGGCGGCGGGCTGGGGTTTTGCTTTTTCTGTTGGCTTTGGCGTGCTTTTTTTTTTTGCTTTTTTGCAAATCCACGCTTCGGAGGCAGCCCTGTTTTGTTTTTCCTTTTTCTTTTTTTTTATTTGCAATTGCTGCTGGCTGTGGTGGTTGATGCTGTTGGGCGCTCATTTCGTTTCGTTTCGTCTTGTCTGTCATCAGTGTGTCTGTCGCTTGCACGCTCGGCCTAGCTGGACTTGAGCCGTTCAGCCTGTTGTTGTTGATATCGTTCATTATTAATCTCCATCTCCATCCTCGACGCGGGCATTTAACTTGGCTGCTGTTCCCCCATCCCATCCCTCGCTCGCATCCTGATCCATCCCTGGCCCCCCCTCCACTTTTCCACGGCCCATCATCGCTGCTTGCAACCAGCCTGCACCACCGGCCGAACTCTTTTTTGCCCCCGTCCAGTGTTTCCCACGCTACTGTCGCCCATCCCGTCCAGCCCCTGCGCCCCTCTTCTGGCTGCTTGATGTTGATGCCTGTCAGACTGCCATCCCCATCTCCATCCCCTCATCCCCCCCCCTCCAATTGTCTCGTTCCAGCCTCTGGCCGTTGATTCCAAGCCGCTTGACCCCCAGCCGTGATCCTCGTCCATCCGCCGCCAATTCCCACTCGTTGCCCCCTCCCCTACCCTACCTCTTGTTCTCTAGAAATCCCCCCTCCCCATCCCAAAAAGCTTCGATCCTACCCGCTATCTGCTTGTTGTCAAATCCGATCGTAGCACAAATCAACCGAGGAAGCGAAGCCCCAACCCAGGCCTACTTTTATCCCTTCTTCCCGCCAACGCAGGACGCGACAATCGCAGACAGTCCACAGAGCAGATAGATCCAACCCCGTCGCCGCACGCCATGGCAGCCATGGTTCAAGCCAACTTGGGCCCGCCTGCACCCAAGTACCACAAGGAGGAGCCTCAACCACTCCCTCCGCTCGATGATTCAGTGAGTGCTACACGTTTTTTTTTGTTTCTTGTTCCTTCAATAGAAGCCTGAGAGAGAGCGGAAAAAGCAAAAAAAAGAAAAACAAGGTGAAACGGATCAGAGGCAAGCATAGCATAACTCGCAGCTTGTAACTATCCGTGACACTTTGGCAGTTTCTTTTCTTTTTCTTCTTCTTCGCCGTCTCTCCTGCGCTGCGTCCTTCGCATCCCTTCGTCTGCTTCTTGACTTTTTCTTTTTCTTTTCTTTTCTGTTCCCTCGTTCCTACGGCCTCTTTTATTCTCTGGAAACCAATCTCTTTGTCCATCAGCCCTTGCCTGGCTTGACTTGTTCTTTTGGCCTCCTCATCCCCTGCCTGGGCTTTCCAACGGTTTTCTCCTCGTGGTGCCTCGCAGCTGGCTGGCATCTATATACATACATGACTTGAGGATTGGTGGGTCGCCTTTTGTTCCCCTTTGCTGTCCATGAGCCTGTCCTGTCCTGTGCCTGTGCCTGTCGCATCCACACTCCACAATCAACAGGGGGAGGTTCCTGATACTCGTGCTGCTCGCGACTCAACGGCCAGCAAGCACGTGAGGAGCCCTGGTCTCAGGTACAGCGTGTCTCTGCTGGCCCTGACCCTGCGACTTGTGCTGCGATGGCTGTCCTTGTCCATCTGTCCCTATGTCCCTCTTCTCGTCCATGCTTCTACATCCCAACCCTGGCGAGAGACCTCACTCCAATTCCCACTCCCACTCCCACTCCCATCCCGTCCCATCGCTCAGCCAGATACTTTTCCCAGTGCATGGGATGGCGGCGATGGGGACTGCAAATGCCGTGCAGCAAAGGCGCCGGTTTCGTCCTTCCACCAACCACAGGCCGTGGCAGTTGTGCAACATCCCTGCCGCCTACTGCCACCACCCGCGCCCTCTGCACACGCACGCCAACCCTGTCTCCCTGCACTTGCGTCGTTTTTCTTCCCTGATCCCTCCCCGTCCCCGTCCCCGTCCTCATCCTCGTCCTCGCTGCTGTTGTCTGTTGTCTGTTGGCGCTGCAGGCTTCTCTGCGGCTTCTGCGCAGGCCAGGGCGGGTCCGGACTGGGATCACATGGGAGAAGCCTGTCCCTGTCCCGGTTGCTGCTGCATCATCCCCTTCATTTTATCCTTACTAAATACCCGTTTCCCTTCCCCCATTCCTTATTCCTTTCCCCCTTCTCCTGCTGCTGGGTAAATATGACCCTGGCCAGATCTGGTCACACTTCTCCGCTGTTTCCCATGCTCTGTCTGTCGTGGCCAATCCCTGTCTGGCCCTCTGGATCTGCCAGCCTGAAGCCGCTCCCCCACAATCAACTCCAGACAAGGCCAGGACTGTGGCTCCGGGGGGATCTGCCGAGTCGTCTGCTCTTCCGGCTTGATAGCAGGCCTTAATCTATCTTGTGTTTACCCCCTCGAAGTTCTGCCAACTAGCCTCGCGCAGACAGTGGCGTCGCTTTCCCTTGCAGTTATTTTTCTCCCGCCAACTCCTCCCTGTCTCGACTACTTCTTATATCTGCACATGCTTCATTGTTGATATTCCTTCTTTCCCCTTTGCCCCTACTTGTCTATACGTAGTTCCTTTATTTTCTTATTGTCTAGTTATTTCCCGCCAATCGCTGCTCCATCCATCGTCGAGAGTGGCCATCGGATAGATCCCTCGTCAAGAACTATTATAAACTGACCGCAAAATCCCGGACAGCAGCGACAGCACCAAGCTTCGCACCCTTCCCAGCAACCCCTTCAACTCCAGCATCCTAGATCTGCAGGCATTCTCCAGCAGCAGAAGCAATCGCCAAAATCTCCACATCAGTCTGACGCTTCCATCCCACAGTCTCCATATTCCCCGCACGTCTTGGGGAACGGTATCCAGCTGCAACGCCAATCTCCATACGGGACTCCTGCCCAGGAGCCTGCGTATTATCCTTCGCATCCTGCTCCTTATACCACGTCAAGTGCCCCAGGACATTATACTTCTAGCGGTATGGGCCGATAAGTTTCTTTCTAATAATTCCTTCTATCAATAACGGGGTGGGAAATAATATACAGCATATTACCATGTCATTTATTTTCAGGAAGAAATTGGCATTTCCACGGGTCCGTGAGTGAAACAGTATGCTGACTGACTTTCAATAGAAGCGCCAGATCTTATGGCAGCAACCGCACAGATGCAACGCCCTTACCCCCCCATATACCACACGCCTCAATCAAACTCTCCCGCTTCCGTAGCATCCCCCCAGAGCCATGATCCACATGGTAGGAGCCTATATGGGCAACCGCCCCAAATGGCCCAAGGGATGTATGGCTATCCTCAATTCCCACCGATGAACTCTGTTCACTCCGCCCCTTACGCTACCCACCCTGCCCAACAACATGCCCAACTTACATCCCAACCGCTGCTTGTTGGACACCAGGGGCCGCCAGGACAGATGCAACACCAACACCAGCCGCCGCAACAACAACACCCTAGCGCAATCACGAGCAGCCCTCGCATGAAATTTGACGGGACGCCGCAGCAACCCACGCCTCCACAAAGAACACCCCTGAATCCCTCACATCCACCCCCTCCAGTATCGGGCGCTACGGTGCATTCGGGGGGACAGGGTGGCAGCAACACGAGCGCTGCCCCTGGCCCAATACCCGCAACCACACCGCTTGTGGTGAGACAAGACAGCAGTGGGGTTCAGTGGATCGCATTTGAATATTCGCGAGATCGCGTTAAGATGGAATATACCATCCGATGCGATGTGGAGAATATCAATATTGAACATCTGAGCCAAGATTTCAAGACCGAAAACTGCGTCTATCCCCGAGCCTGCTGCACAAAGGATCAGTACAGGGGGAACCGACTGGTTTATGAAACTGAATGCAACGCTGTTGGGTGGGCGTTAGCCGAACTGAACCCTTGTCTACGTGGAAAGCGAGGGCTTATTCAAAGAGCCGTTGATAGCTGGCGGAACAGCAACCAAGACCCACGGCTACGAAGCAGGAGAGTGAGAAGAATGGCGAAGATAAACAACAGAAAAGCCGTATCCGCACAGCATACCAACCATTTAGGCGGTCCTGCATCTGCAGGAGTCCCTGGTAGCGCTGGGTTGGCCACACCAACAGGTTTGGGCATGGGTGGTCCACAACTGCATCACCACCATGCACACCCGGACTCAGGGGCGCAGAGCGGAGAAGATGTTAGCGGTATGTTTCACCAGATGTGATATGCTTTCCATTTTGGCAAGCTGCTTCTTGGACACCACATTTCTTCATTTTTTTCACCTTTTTAACCCTCTTTCCATTTGTCTATTTATGGCGGGTGGAGGATTTCATGACCTTCATGTAATATGTTTGAACAGTTTTTGGATGAAAGAATTGTTGATGTGTACTTATGTTTTCTGTCATCTTTACTTCTTTCTCTCTCGTGAGTGAGGGAGCCCTGTTTACAATTCTTCGTGTGTGGGTATATTGATGATTTTGCCCCCTTCTTTTTGATTATGGTGTGCTTTTATGTCTCGCTCATCCTATTGTCTCTCTGGGGATCTCCAGATGGTGTCAGACAGCGTAGGCTAATATCACATCATTTCTTTGATATTATCTATATATAGGCAACCCTGAATACTCGAACGGTACTCACCGTCAATCGGCTCCTCAGAACACCTATGCGCCCGCCGCCCCATCGCCAGCAGACATTCGCACCGGTCACATGTTCCATGGCTATTCCCCATACCCTAACCCTGCATCCGCCAATACTCCCTCCGGTCCTTCTATGCCCCCTCCTCTGCGGGAGACAGGACTTGACCCTCTTGGACGCCATTCCACTGTTGCAACTTCGTCTCACCGCCGTTCCGAAAGCGATGACCGCAGCCCGGACAATGCTGCTCTTTTCGGAGACCTCCCCGAAGGGCGCCGTCGGAAATTTATCCTCGTCGACGACCCACAGCGCGGATGCAGAGTCCGAGTCAAGGTCATGCTTGACCAGGTGGACATGAAGGAGATTCCCGACTCGTACCGCAAGTCGAACTCCGTTTTCCCCCGGACGTATTTCCCCGTGCAAAGTCCGTTTGGCCGGGCAGGACGTGGCGGAAGATTCTCCGATGACGATGCGGAGAATGGGGATGTCGATGAGGACAGCGTAGGCGCGACGGTTGGTCGTACACTTGTTCCGGTCCCGACGCTGGATGGGGAGGCGAATCTAGCAGTGCCCAAGATTGCTAAGCGGAAGCGCGATAAGGAGGTTATCCTGAATGATCTCGGATATCGCATGAGCTGGGGCCAGAGCAGAGTATTTGCTGGGAGAACCCTTTTCCTGCAGAGAGCCCGTATGTTTCTTTTATATCCCTGCTATCCGTATTTTTATTTACATGATGAAATATCCACTGACATATGTATACATTTGAACAGTGGATGCATACCGCAACAAAATGCGCAGCACGATGATTACTGCTGGCCAAGAAGTCACCTCCGTCGCACCGCATTTCGAAACCCGCGTCGGAAAGCGCAAGTGGCTGGAGCGCGGCAATCGAGCTCGCGCTACCACAGCTGGCGACGAAGCTGGCACGTCGGCAGTCACCACATCGTCGTCTGCTCGAGATGCAGAGGAAGTCGAGGGTTAGATCGATCCACTTGAGATACGAAAAGGCGGCGAGCTTTGTTATCAACCATGCCGTCGTTATTGCCGCACGCGCGAGACGCATATATATTACACCACCACGTACGAATCGCATCGCATCAAACCAACCATCCGTCATTATTTATTTGACGAAGCTTTCCGTCAGCCCATACATACATATTGTATTGTATTTCGTCCCGACTCGGCTAGACATCGATCCAGCCAACGGCTCTCCCCACTAACCAACCTGGTTGGTTCTGTACTCCTTTCTTGTGATTTATTAATCCTTTTTTTTGCTTTGGCTTTATTTTGTTTGTGTGTTTATCGGTAAATATTTATTTTATTTTATATGTTGGGATGAAATGGAATGGAATGGGAATGGGAAAACAAGGAAGGTAAAAGGAAATGGGACAATTGGCCAAAAAGAAGGGAATTCAAGAGATATCTGGTGGTGATGAGGCAAAGAAGGGATGGGATGGGATCTATCTATCTGGGAAGGGAAATTAATGGGAGGAAATATCTTTTTTTGTTGTTTGTTTGTTTTGATATCAGTTATATAAACAGGGTCAGGTTAATGGGGGAAGGAAATGGGTTTTTTTTTTT